>CM061131.1:64613818-65062800 GCA_030789695.1 Scilla litardierei
ATCGATGCACCGGAGTCAAAGAGGACTCATGCAGGAAATGTGCAAACCAAAACCACACCTAACAATCAAATTAACAATCAAACCCTAGTCTAGCAAACAACCATGTTCAAGCAAACAACACAATCTAATAATCAAACCAGCTAGGAAGGTAACAGCTAGATTGAGGATTACCTGCGATAACCTCATCCACAGCCTCGCTCTCCACAGCGGTCATCAGAAAAGCATGCCTCCTCAGCAGAACAGCCTGCTGAAAAGCCTGCCTCTGCGGAACAAGAGCTGCTCCACGACCAGCAGGAACAGACGCTCGCTGCAGCAACAGCTGAGCTGCAACAGGTGCCCTCCGCAGCTATCCCGCATGCCGACAATCCCTCGCGACATGGGAAGCATCACCACGAACCAGACACTGGCCCAGAAACTTCCGACACTGATCCTTGATGTGGCCAGGCTTGCCGCAGAAATGGCAAGTCTTCAGAATAGGCCCTCCTACCCTCTTAAACTGAGCAGACTGATTAGGCCTGAATCCAGGTCTAACCACAGCTCTTGCCTGTTCCACAGGCCTCTTCCCAGCACCAACAACAGACCCCCTCCTCTGGTTCACGAGCAGCTCCTGCCTCTTGGCTGCTACTAGAACCTTCTGATAAGACTCCAGGTCAGAAGAGGTCACAAAACTCTGGATCTCCGAAGCAAGCCCCTGCAGGAACCTCTGAGCTCTCTCCTCAGCGTCCTGCACCATCTTTGGTGCAAACCGACTCAGCCTCATGAACTCTTGGTGATATAGGTCCACCGACGAGCTCCCTTGCTTCAAATCGATAAAACGCTTCAACATCTCTTCCCTGGTAGCTTTCGGAAAGAACTCACCCTTAAATCTGGCCTTGAAGGTAGCCCAAGCTATCGGCTCCACCAACATCTTCTCTTCCGCATCCCACCAATACCGAGCATTATCCTTGAGTTACCTCTTCGCCAAATCAACCCATCCAGCCGGGGTGATCTTGGCCATCTTCAGATTGTCCTCGATGTTCCGAATCCACTCATCGGCAACCAGAGAACCCTCAGAACCATCAAAATATGCGGGACCCAGCTCCCGAAATTGCTTCGCTCCTGGCTCAGAGCGAGGGGCATCCGGAAGAGCCAGGGCAGCTCGAGCAAGTGGAGCATTCTGGACTTGCAGAAGCACGCCCTGCTGCACTTGCATCATCTGGAGCATCATCCGCATCATCTCATCGTTGGTGGGTTCCCGCTCAGGCTCCTCATCATGAGGGAGCGCACCACTGCCCCCACCACGGGTGAATCGTCTTCCTGCCATCTAGTGACACAAAAAACGAATCAGATTAGACTCATAGCTTATGACTCGGATGTCGAACTTAGTTTATTGGACATCTAACATTATTATCGTCATTCCGACAATTCGTAGTTACAGAAGGACCTGCATGGGCCACCAACAAAACCTGTCAGGACCCGCTTCCCTAAAATGGAGGCGAGACGTGAAAAGGTCCGCACGAGAGTGGAGCTGTGAAGCCCTAAACCCGATAAGCGTCAATAAAACATAAGCAGGACCCTGTAACCACAACGGAACAACAATAATAACACAAGGAGAGACTGAAATAAAATCTCACATCTCATAAATTATCCAACATGAAAATAAGTCCAACATCCAGAAAAGCCACCAGGCTAAAAGAAAGAGTCTAAAGGCACAGAACAAGGCCAACAAAAGCAATGACATAACAAGGTATAGGTGCTACGCACCGATAACAAAACAACTGTCTAAACAAAAGTAAAACACAACGAAGACACTAGGACTGGTCCCCAGTGTCCACGTACTCCCCCGTCAAACACAAGCTCGGGCTCGGCGTCAGCAAACACCTCGTCCTCAACAATGTACTCAGGCTCAGGATCTAACATGTGTCACCCAAAAGAGTAAAGGGGCACATGTCAGCAAGTCTAAAAGACTTGGGCAAGGAAACTGAAAGTAAGGCAACTAGCAACCTAGCAGTTATAGTATGCATGACATGGCAGTTATAACATGAGTGCACAATTAAGACATGGTGAACAACAAGTACAAGAGAACATCATCGGGACAAGACAAGAGTAGCCAAGCTACTATCAATCCCAATCAATTCACTATTCATGTTTCACGTTGTTTTGTAGATGTTTACGCCCTTCAGCTGAATGGTAAATCCTTCACACTGATCGGCACTAAACACTACCCCACCCCAGAGTTTACGCCTTACAACTGCAGTTGCTAATCAGGCAGACTCCCAGTTGAATGGCCGCTTAACCCTTACCACATCCCACACGTAAACAAGCCAGTGTCCCTGCACATGAGCCCAGCAAGTGAGCCAGGGTTGCCCCGCACGGGAGCTTGTTTCTTAGTTCACAATTCAATATCGAGCGTTGGGGTTAGCAACTCATTATGCTCGCTTCTGGTCACGAGCCAGGAAACACAAGTATTGTAGCGATGCTACGCAATCACGGGATCACTTAAAGAATGTAATGATATGACAATTAAATTGCGTACGGTTAATGGAATTCAAACATGACATGGTAATTGTGCAACATGCTAAATGTCGGAACTAGCTTCGTTGTCAAGTTAGTTCCCCAATTTGCGCCTAGGCGAGTATCATTTCGTCGCCTAGCCTCTTTTACGCCTACAACAAGCAAAATGGCCTAAAACATGGCCTAAACCCTAAGTGGCAAGTTTCACTTGCCTAGCACCGGGGATGACGATCACGAAGGTTCGTCTCTCGGATGCTAATCTACAGGGGAAATCGCTGTTAAGGGGAAACAATCATCAAACAACATGAAATTTCATTAGGGTTTCATAAAAATACAAATAGGTTATGAAAACATCGAGAGATCGATTTCTTACCGAGAGGAAGCGGAAGAAACACTCCGGAGAACCCTAGGACCAGATCTGGAAACAAATGGAGAAGTTTTGGAGAATTATGGTTTTTGGGGCATTTTGGGGATTTGATGGAAATTTGGGGAAAATGAGAGGTAGATAGAGTTGATGGAGGGTTTAGATGATGAATATAGGGCTTGGGATGAAGGAATAGGGCTTGGAGGAAGATGGGGGCTCAATGGGTGAGATTTTAGGGTTTTGGGTCGAGTGGAGGAAGAAGAAAATGTTTGGGAGGGGTATAAATAGGTTGGGCTGGCGGCTGCCCAGAAATTAGGGTTTTAACACAGATTAGTCGGTCAAAGAGCAACCACTGACCGACTAGTTTGGCAACTAGTCGGTCGGTCGACCAACGCAGACCGACTAAGTGTAAACAGTAACTTCTGAACGAAAATAGGATTTAGAATTAGTCGGTCCATGAACAAATACTGACCGACTAGTTTAGCATCTATTCGGTCGATGAACGTTCTTAGACCGACTAAGAGTGAACAGTACTGATACTAAAATTTAGATGATGTGTTAGTCGGTTAAAGAAGCATTGCCGACCGACTAGTTTGCAACCTAGTCGGTCAACCAACGTTCTTAGACCGACTAACGATAAACAGTAACTCCTGAGAAATTTAGAAAGCCAACTAGTTTAGAAAAGCCAACTAGTTTCGAAATCGACAATCCTAAGGAAGAAAAGAGAAAATACGACGAATCGATCGAAAATGAAAGCTACGGAGACGAAAACCACACATGAGGAGAAAATCCACCAAAACATATATTATATTATAATAAATCCAGATACATGAAAAGCAGTCGTTACAGGTAATTTCAAGAACAAATCAAAGTTTAGTTCTTCTAACGCCTCCGCTCCTTTGTGCTTTAAATGCAATAAGCCAGGACACATGAAAGCGGATTGTCCTCAAAATAAGCAAAAGGAGAAGTGGAAGGCGCCCAAGTTCGACAAGCCAAAGAAGTACAAGAAAGGGTACAAGAATGGACTTGTCGGGAAATTCACCAACTCCGAGGATTCCTCAAGTGGAGAGTCAGACGATGAGCAAGTGGAGCAAGCACACATGTGCTTCATGGCTAGAGAGGAACGTGATCAAGGATCTTCCTCCGATGATAGCGAGGATGAAGGCGACGATGAGGTAACTATGGACGACCTTAGATTAGCTAACGAACAAATTTGGTCTAAATATTCTAAATTAGTTAATAGATATACTTTGACCAAAGATGAGTTAGTTAGTCTCCCAACCTCACCTAAGCCTATCGTCATCAACAACGACACCGTTGTTGAAGACTTGAGAAATGATATTGTGAATCTCAAATCTCAACTTGAGCATGTTCACATTGAGGATTCGGAGGAACACAAGATAGCGGATTTGACTTCTCAAAACTCAACTTTGAGTATTGAGAATGAGAATCTCAAATCTCGTGTTTATGTGCTCACATCGCAAGTGTCCACTTTGGATGCCTATATGCATTCTCTCACCGAGAAATATGAGTGCACATTATGCCAAATTAATAAATTCAATAAGGGTAAGGACCATTTGGATAAAATCCTAAATGACTTACTTCCAGCTAATCACCACATTGGTTTGGGGTATAAGATGAGAAATTCATCCAAATCGGTCACTACCTTTGTTAGGCCAACTTCCGATGCCTCAACGAGTGGTAGCAAACACTCTATTGGTAGTTCTTCTACCAATGGTGCTTCCACCTTGTACACACCCTCGTTTGGAAAGAAACCCACTTTGGGTGGACCTCCAAAGAAGGGTCATGCTTATATGTACACCAATACCATGCCACGTAGGAACACACATCCTACTCCACATGTTCACACATATGATGATTTTTATGCACCACATCCACGGGCACGTGCACACCAAGTGAGACACCCTCACGCATGTGTTCCTCCACATGCATATGTTCACCCACATCATCGTATGAACAATTATCATCATGCACCATTTCATCATGTGCCATATACCTATCCACGACATGCGTCACGTAGAAATCAACAACGCATGCATGCTCCCAATCGAATTAGGGCTTCCAAAATCTTCACTATTTGGAGACCGAAGAACACAAGCATGAATGAAAAACAAGCTTACTTGAATTCGTATTTTATGAATGTCGTGCATAATGATGATTTCATTGGGAAGTCTAAGTCCAATTGGACTTTGCTTCCAAAGGTCTAATCTTTGAGGACCAAATGACCTTGGGTACCATAGAATGATATGTTTATCTTTAGGTACTCAAGAAAAAGAAACGGAACAACAAATCCAAATTTGGCTCCAAGAATAATTGGATACTCGATAGCGGGTGTTCAAAACACATGACGAGTGACGCTCAATTGCTCTCCGGAGTGGTGCCCATTACAAATGGAAACCGGGTAGTCTTTGGAGGCAACAAGAGCGGAACCATCATAGGTGTTGGCAAAGTGGGTAATCCTTCTAACCCACTAATAAGTGATGTTTACCTTGTTAAAGGATTAAACCACAATCTTATTTCAATAAGCCAACTTTGTGACAAAGGTTACAAAGTTAGCTTTGCGAAAGGAATGTGCCATATTTTGAGAAAAGATAATAATGATTTATTGTTTTCCGGCATACGCCATAAGGATATATATATTCTAGATCTTCCAAGATAACATGAACAATGTCTCATTGCCAACACAAGTGAACAACACTTATGGCATCGACGTTTTGGTCATGTGAACTTTGGACCACTTTTAAGCTTTCCAAGTTAAATTCTATTAGAGGCTTCCCTAAGCTTGTCTTTCAAAAGAAAAGCTTTCGTGACTCGTGTCAACGAGGCAAGCTTCCAAAATCGTCATTTAAACCTAAGAAAAGCATTTCTTCTAAGCGGCCTCTAGAGCTTTTACATCTAGATCTTTTTGGGCCAACTAGAGTTGCTCCATTAGGAAATGCACGATACGGACTTGTCATCGTTGATGACTTTTCTAGATTTACTTGGGTATTTTCCTTAAGTAATAAAAATGATGCTTTTGAAAACTTCACAATATTTGTTAAGAAAGTACAAAATCTCATTGGAACCACCATTTTCACTATTCGTAGTGATCATGGAGGGGAATTTGAGAATGAGTCTTTCTCAACTTTTTTTGATGATGTTGGTATTACTCACACCTTTTCATTCCCTCGTGCACCTCCTCAAAATGGTGTTGTTGAGAGGAAGAATAGGACGCTAGTGGAATGTGCTCGCACTATGCTTGATGATAGCCAACTTGGCCATCAATTTTGGGCGGAACCGGTACATACCTCTTGCTATGTGTTTAATAGGATACTTTTGAGGCCCGGCACCAAATAAACTTGTTATAAATTGTTTGTTTGGTAGATTGCCTCAAGTTAAACATTTTCGAGTTTTCGGTGCAAAATGTTTTATTAAAAACACGTATGGTAGTTTGGACAAATTTGATCCAAGATCCGATGAGGGGATATTTGTTGGATATTCCTCCCGTAGCAAAGCCTACCGGATATACAACAAACGAATCTCAACGAGCGAGGAATCACTTCATGTTTCATTTACTGAAGGCTTTGTCCCAACTAGAATTACTAATGATGATGACTCCATGGATGTCCTATGTGATTCAATTGGTAATTCTAATTCTATTGATTCTATTGATACTAACCCTACTAATAAATCTTTTGAGAATGTTCCTAGTGATCAGGGAATTCCCAAACGGCTTCATACCATTAGTGACCAACCTCATGAGCAAGTCATTGGCAATATCCTAGATAGTGTCAAGATGAGATCTCAGTCAACTACTTCGCTCATTGTGCATTTGCCTCCTCGATAGAGCCAAAGAATATTAACGAAGCATGCGAAGATAGTGCTTGGATCCTTGCCATGGAGGAGGAACTCATTCAATTCGAGAGGAATGAGGGTTGGGAGCTTGTTCCATTGCCATCGAAGAACCACACCGTTATAGGAACGAAGTGGATTTTCAAGAACAAGACCGACGAAAACCAAATCGTCGTCTGGAACAAAGCTCGGTTAGTAGCTCAAGGCTATCGGCAAGAGGAAGGTATTGATTTCGAAGAATCCTTTGCTCCGGTAGCTAGATTAGAATCTATTAGATTATTGTTATCTTTTGCATGCCATAAAGATTTTAAACTCTTTCAAATGGATGTAAAAAGTGCGTTTTTAAACGGAGATGTTGTTGAGGAAGTTTATGTTTCTCAACCTCCGGGTTTTATAAATGAAAAATTTCCAAATCACGTTTTTAAACTTAAGAACGCACTCTACGGTTTGAGACAAGCTCCTCGAGCTTGGTATGACCGTCTAAAGAATTTTCTTTTGGATTTAGGTTTTAAAATGCGAGAAGTTGATTCTACATTATTTGTTAAGTATTCGAATAATGATATTATTTTAGTTCAAATTTATGTTGATGATATCATTTTTCGGTGCTACTAACTTCACTCTTTGCGAAGAGTTTTCTAATGTTATGAAGGATCAATTTGAGATGAGCCACATAAGTGAGCTCAAGTATTTCTTAGGTCTCCAAATCCGCCAAATGAACGATGCAATCTTCATCCACCAAACCAAGTACACGGTGGAGTTGCTAAAGCGATTTGGAATGGAGAATGCCTCAGGTAAGAAGACTCCAATGAGCACTACTACACATCTTGATAAAGATACGGGTGGCAAAGATGTAGACATTCGTCTATATCGAGGTATGATAGGTAGTTTATTATATCTTACTGCTAGTAGGCCCGATATTATGTTTGCAGTATGTGTATGTGCTCGTTATCAGTCTCAACCTAAGGAATCTCACTTAGTAGCGGTAAAACGTATTTTCTGTTATTTAAGTTACACACTCGACTTTGGATTACTTTATCCAAAGTCTAGCACATATGAGTTAATCTCATATAGTGACGCAGATTATGCGGGATGCAAATCCGACAGGAAAAGTACTAGTGGCACTTGCCATTTTATAGGAAATTCTCTTGTCTCTTGGTTTTCCAAGAAGCAGAATTCCGTATCACTTTCAACCACCGAGGCGGAATATATTACCGCCGGTGCTGCGTGTACTCAGGTTCTTTGGATGAGACACACTCTTAAAAACTTTGGTATAAACTGTGATACTTGCACTATCATGGTGGACAACCAAAGTGCAATATGTCTCTCTAAGAATCCGGTACACCAGTCCCGTTCTAAACACATAGATGTCCGTCACCATTTCCTTGATGATCATGTTGCTAAAAAGGACATCATTTTAGTGTACGTTGAAACCCAGAAGCAAATCGTCGATATTTTCACGAAACCACTCAAGGAAGACTCCTTTGTGCGGTTGCGTCGAGAATTGTGGATTATGGGAGAATCCGATATTTAGGATTCATATGTTCAATAATCTTGCATGCTAATAAATTTCGTTTATATATGCTCATGCTAGAATTATTGAGATTTTTTGGATTTTTGGTTGAATTTTCGGAATTTATGCTCGAATTATTCATGAACATCGTATTTAAGATTTTCGATGTTTATGGGGTAGTATAATGATATATGAGAGTATTTCGATGTTTCGTCCAAGTGCGATTAGGAGAGAACTCAAAATTTCAAATTCTAAATTTTTTGAACTCTGTCAGTCGGTTCATGTTCATTGACCAACCGACTAGATTGCGTTCTAGTCGGTCAGTGAATGAACTTAGACCGACTAACTCCTGCCTATTTTTTAGCCTCAGTTACTGTTTGCACATAGTCGGTTCAAGCTCATTGGCCGACCGACTAGATCATCATCTAGTCGGTCAGCGCTTGAACTGTGCCCGACTAAGTGCTTCGGTGACTGTTGCGTCTTTTGGCCTCCCAATCAACTAAGACACTCCCGCACCGATTAGAATCATTTCTAATCGGTGCGAAAAATCTTTCTCAGCCAAAACCCTTTCGACTCCCTTCTTCCTCCGTCGATTCCGATCGTTTTCTGGCCATCCCCACCGCTTGCCGTCGATCCCTAGCCGATCATTCACCTAGGTATCACTCTCCTATCTAATCTAGGGTTTGATTTTAGCTTATAGAGTTAGGGTTTCTTTGATTTTCAGCTCGGCCTAGGGTTGTCTAGGGTTTGGATTTAGATTTCTAGTTTGATTTTTTGCGTGTCTCGTCTCGATTATGGCAAAGACATGCATCCCGATCCGTCCATCGAGTCCGTCACCCATGACCATCGAATCTCCATCTACGGACTCCCCACAACCTAAACGCCGATCAAAAATGACCCATCCATCATCTTCCTCGCCTCCTCTTAAGTAGAAGAGGACGGCGATCGCCAAGCCTAGATCTCAGCCCAAGCCTATGAAGCAGCCCGTGTCTCCAGCTTCATTCCGTGCTCCCACTCCTCCTGCTGATTCTGATTCCGACACTGAATATATCCCTGAGACCGAGCCTACCCATAGGGATCCTACTACTCCACCCCGTTCTAGCACTCGTCAGCCTAAGGGGAAGGCTCACATGCAAGTTGGCGGTGTCGATATTTCGCTATGTCGCGGTGGACCGGTGTGTCTCACGGCATACAATCGTATCGAACATTGTCCGCTGTTATTGGATCACTTCGTTCAGTTCTCCGACTTCCCTCACCTTGCCGATCTTCTTTCGTCTAGTGGCCTTATCGATTATCTTCGATATGACCCTAAGGCGAATCCACATCCGTACCCCCGTCTAGTCAAGCTATTCTATGCGAACCGTGTTCGCGGTCAGTACGACGAGACCCATTCCATTGAGACGACTGTCTTGGGGACACCGATAGTCCTCACGGCAGAAGTCTTAGGTGATTTGATAGGTGTCTCCTCGTTTGGCCTTCTTCCATCTGATATCTCTGTCGATGACATTTCTGACCTTGACCAGGCCATGCTCTCCGAGATTTTCCATGTCATCCCTCCCGCCGTGATTGGCGTCCCATCCAAGTCTTTTAAGCCGAATGCCTGGGTTCTAAATCTTATCTTGAAGTCGTGCCTCCTTCCGAAGTACGGCTCATCTAGCTTACCCTCCTAGCCATTCCTCAAACTCATTTACGCTATTTTCATGGGGAGAGAGATCAATTGGGCACGGATTATTCTTGACAAGATGGACTCCTTCGAATGTATTCGAATGTCCACCAAGTCAGCCCACATTCCATACCCGTGCCTATTGACTCTCGTATTCCGTCACTTCCAGGTCCCTCTTCCTCCCGATGATGAGCGTCCTCTCGGTCCCCCTCTGAATGCGACGGCCGTCAAGAAGTCTCTTGCGGCGCTTCGTCACGTTCAAAGGACGACCCCTTCTGCTTCTGCCTCTGCTTCAGCTACTCCTTCTCCTACTCTAGCTGAGCTTGCTCGTTCGTTGAGACATGTGGAGTCTCGTTGTGCTCGCTCTGAGGAGATTCTCGCTCGCATCGCATCTCACTTGGTCATAGAGGTTCCTCCATCTATTTCTGACGAGGAGGAGATGGATGAGGATGAGCTCCAGGAGCTTGTTTGTTCTGCTGCTGCTCGTGCCCCTGAGGGTACGTCTTCTGGTGCTGCTGCTATTTCTACAGGTGCCCTCGAGAGCACACCTGCTGCCACCGTTCCTCCGGTGGATACTTCGTCTGGTGCTCCCGAGGCCACTCTCGTAGCGACTATTCCGTCTGTGGACACTCCTGCTAACCCAGTGACCACCACTCCTCCTGCAGAGCCTGCTGCTGCTGTCGATCCTCCCTCCGCCTCCTGAGCTTGCTTGGAGGACTCTCCTGTGCACTTTGGATGATATATGTAGTGTGAGAGAGTTGGGTAGGATAGATGGTGGTTATGGATTTTGTGATGTATTTTGATGTCGTTTTGGATGGAGTTTTGATATTTTTGTATGTATGTGATACTCCGATATCTGCTGTGATATAGTGATGTATTTTGTGCTTCGATCGTTGGATCGCTTATATGTATGTTGGCAGATGTATAATTTTGTTGTATCATGGTTCTTATATATATATATATATATATATATATATATATACACACACACATCGATGTTGACTTTTACTTTCATGTGCACATTATATTATTGCCTCTGATGATTGATTACGTCGCTCGACGATAATAACTTTGGTTAGATAGAATTCTTTTTATGAAAACATAGAATTGTTTTCCATGCACTAAATTAACCAAGAATGTTGATATTGGAGAGTACATTCCATAACTCAATATGTTTAAGTGATTTGAGTTTTTGATGATTTTATTTTTCGATTTTTGACTAAGGTCTCATTGACATGCTTTGATTTACTTCGTTTTTTTCTTTGGTGTCATTTGGACCGTGGTCGTATTCTACGACTCCGGTGCTTTTATTTGTAGCCATTGTTGTTGTCGTTGATCTCCTCCCGCTCTTTTTGCTTATGACAAAGGGGGAGAGAATTAATAATAACGATGTGTTAATTGATAATTCAAAGCAATTTACCGTGAATCTAATTTGATATGTTAGATTCAGGGGGAGTTAAGATATAAAAATGGATTTCAAATCCGAAATTTCAATAATTGGATTCTCATTTTATACTTTACTCGTCTGCTTGATGCGTATGATTATTATTTAATTTGGAATTAACGTGTCATCAATGCAGGGGGAGTAAGTAAATTTCATTTGAATCATTATTTTTTATTATTATTTATGTTGGATTGTCATCACCAAAAAGGGGGAGAATGTTGAGTATTGATTCCCCGGATTTGGTTTTGGGTGATGAACAAACATAAATATCGTGAACTAACTCTTTGTGAGCGCAGTTGTGGAGATCATCGCCAAATTTATATGAACAGCCAAAGATACGTCTCAAGACTTCTCAAAGCGCATGATCGTGAGCCTAAAGCTTCGTTGAAGCTCAAGGACCATTATTGAAGTCATGAAGATTCGATCGAAGCTTTTGAAGACGGTTCGTCTTGTTTAATTTTTTGTCTTCTAGCTTCTTTTCGTAGAATGTTAAGCCTTGAGTAGATCTTACGTTTTAATCTTCATAACGCTCATATCTTAGAGCTAGGATCTTAGTAGAAGCCCATACAAACTTTCCCGAAGCTTCGCGCTTCGATTTGCGGCTTCTTGTGCATGTTAGTAGGTTCAAGAAGAAGAACCAACCGACTAGATGGTAATCTAGTCGGTCAGCTAAGCTTCTTGAACCGACTAGAATGCCTTCTCAATTTCTAGCTCACTTACTGTTTACAGTTAGTCGGTCAAAGAAGGTTCACCGACCGACTAGTTGTGAAACTAGTCGGTTAGGAATCCTTCTTAGACCGACTAGTTGAGCTTCTACTATACAACATAACTTACTGTTTACAGTTAGTCGGTCAAAGCACAACTACCGACCGACTAGTTAAGAAACTAATCGGTCAGAAGTTGTTCTTAAACCGACTAGCTGTATTTGAACTCAAACTATTTGTTTTATTTCTTAGTCGGTCTAAGTTCACTCACCGACCGACTAGTTGTGAAACTAGTCGGTTGGCAAGTCTTCTTGGACCGACTAGTTCTTTATTGTCTTAACTTCTTCTTTTGGATGTTCTTCAGTTAGTCGGTTCATGTTGTTTGACCGACCGACTAGTTGGTGAACTAGTCGATCAGTGGTCCTTCTTTGACCGACTAGTCTGCTTCAGAATAGAGCCGTTGGAGCATTAAATACCACGAATTTTGCGCTCTCGTTCCTCTATCCTATATATACTTGGAGTGCTGCATTCATAGCATTGAAGACTGATATTAATTGATCTTTAGAGAATCAAAGAGAAGCATTTAATCCTCATTCAAAGCTCTTTCATTTCTCACTTGAATCTCTCCCTCACTCTTATTTCAAAAGAGAGATTCATTGATTGTGAGCCTTCCAAGCCAAGAGCTTGATTCTAGGTCACCAACAACTTCCTAGGCCTACATTGCTGGTCATCATCTTGGAGCTAGGGTTTGGTGCCTTCATCTTCCCCATAATCCTCTTTGCCCTAATTCGTAAGTTTACTCAAGGCATAGGTATTTTGTGGTAAGCATTTCGTATTTCATTTACTTCGTTATTGTAAGTGTTTTACTCTCAGTTGTGAGAGTTTGTTTGTGATCCCGGGTTGTGGGAGTCACATTTCGATTTGTGTATGATTTGATCTTGTAGAGGTTTCTACAAGTATTTCATAGTGCAAATTTGAGTTATAAGTTTCTAACTCAAGTATCCGGAGGGGATCCGGGTGTTTGGGACGTAGGATCACCGGGAACAAGTCGGGGAGACTTGGGTGGATTCCAACCCGTTAAATTGTTTGTTTGCGATTGCATTTCTTTGTTGTCAATATTTACATTTCCGCATTGTTGGTTGAGTTTGCAAGATAATTAGAAATAATCTTCTTAATTATTTTAAAGTACTATTCACCCCTAGTACTTGTGCAGTAGCTACGTAGGGCATTACATTTAGAGTGGCAACATGACTCGCCAGGAGAGTCCACCTGGGAGAGAGAAGATGAAATATGATAGCGTTATCCATATTTGTTTCCTGCCCATTAGTTGATAAGAGTTCCGAAGACGGAATTTTTCTTAAGGTGTGTAGAATGTAACGACATGTATTTTTTAGACGTGTTTTAAATCGTGTGTATCGGTATTTTATTTCAGTCGCACGGATAATCTTTCGTTCGTACTTTCTTTGCTACGAGTCGACGCGAGCGCATCTTTGTTTTTCGTTTTCACCGTATCGTAATTAATTGACTATCAAGTTTAACTAAATACTTTAACTTAATTATCTTACTAATTACACTTTGCTAATCACTTCTAAAAGTTACTAATTACTTTTATTTATTTTAATAATTACATTTAAATTTACTTAATTACTTAATTACTTTAATCTCTTAATTCTTACATGAACACTACTTCAAGAAAGACAACAATCACATTCATTGAACCAGGTTCCTTTCCCCCAAAAAAGAGATTAGTCAACAAAATAATTAATCCCCACTTTGATCAAAACAAACAAATTGCCTAAACCAGATACATTCCCCCTCAAATTAGTCAAACGTTAACAATTAATTCTCATTTTAAACACACACATTTCTTCACATTAGTCAAAAGGTTCATTAATTAGAAACCTAATCTTTTGAGTAATGCTACTACATGTTCCCTGCCAATCCTTCTTAAGGATTACAAACCCATCTTCTACAGCAAAATCTTCTACAAAACAAATCTTTCCCAAATCAAACCAGCAAAACAATTTCACCAAAATCAGAACTCAAAATCCTCCATCAAATTTCTTCCCGAAAACCAGAAACAAATCAAACCCAAATCCACCAACAAATCAGCCCCTCAAAACAAAACAAACTCAAAATTGAAATCAGAGTTTCTAATTAAGAAATCAGATCTGATACAAAACAACTTCAGATCTGAAATCAAAATAAAACCAATACCCAAACCAACTTCAGATTTCAATCCCTCCTCTCTTCCCATTGGAGACACCAAGCTGCCTCGCTCCCCTTGCAGCACGCACATTCGCCGAGAGCCGCCCGCTGCTGCGCCACCCTCGTGCGCAGCCGTCGCCGGGAAGCTGCCATGCCCAGTAGCCTTGCGCGCCATCCCGCACTTCTAGATCACCATGCACACGCTGTTGCTGCGTCAGAGAGCGCCGCCCCGTGCGTTGTGCACCCGTCGGAGCCGCTGGAAAGCGTAGTCGCCCCCCTCCTGTCGTGCGCCGTAAGCCTCTCTCCCCTTTCGTGAAGTTTCCCTGGGCTACAATCAAAAGGAAAAAAAGAAATAACAGATAGAAAAGAGAATAGGGGAGACAAAATAGAGAGATAGAGAGTTAAAGAGACATCCATGATATAAGTAAAGAAAGGTTTAAAGGGGGAGAGAGAGTGCGGGGTAGGGTATTAACATAATATTAGAGCAGGTGTAAGTGGGTGGGAGTATTAAAAATGATGTTAACCATATAATTAACTATTAGTAAGGTCAGTAGGTTGGTTGAGTTAATTTAAAAGTTAATTTGTTAGTGTCATTTAATTTCAGCATGTTATTAGTTATGTTAGGATAATAAAATTTGAATAAAATAAGGCGTATCATGTTCGTATAATACAATATAAACATCACCCTATCCAGAGAAACCAACAAAATTGGACGAACCCAACGACACTAAAATCGCTGAAATCTGGCAAGTGTACAATTTACAGTGAATTTTTGAAGTTAGATGTTCATTTAGTCTTTTGCACGTAAAGTTGTTTAATGCTAAATATACACGTGAAATGACGCATGAAATTACTATCATGACATTCTTGACTGAAAATGTGACTCAACGTCATATAACTTGATATGCCTTAGTTTAGAACAATAGCAAGGAAAGTTAGCTTTCCGTATCATATTCGTTAAACTCTCATGTTCAACCCTTTTGTTAAATTATTCTTTATGTTGTTCGACACTCTTGCAATCTTGGAAAATGCTGTATAAAAATAAATGGTTATACTATTTAATTGTTGCATGTCTTGGAATAACTAACAAATGTGTGACATCGTGAAATCGTGCGCCTCGAAGGCGAAATTGTGATTTTTGTGATGTCATGTGAGTTGACTAGGCTGTCTCGTGTTCCAGCACAAATTTATAAATACCTCTTAAATTATTCTTTATGTGTTTCAGCATGTTTAAACTTGTTGTCGTTATCTCATTTAACTTATAAATACCTCTTAAATCCAGTATAAATTTTTATATCTTGCCTTGGGTTCTAACATCTTCTTACAGACCCTTGCTGACATACATTCATGTTTTTGGATGTATGTCAAATCTCGAGCTAAACTACTAGGAGGACTAGTTGCAATAGTTGAACCAGTGGACCAAGAGTTGTTGACAAGTGAACCATCATTGTACTTCTTTACATTTGTTGTACGACCTGCTCTTAAATTCCTTCATTGTTGTAATTCTGTTTTGAGATGAATGAGACTGTAATAATATTTTACTTATCTGTGTTATTTCCGAGTAATGCATGCAAAGACCTGTGGTGTTTCATATAGACGCTTATTGTGTTAAGTAAAGGAGGAAAGAAAAGCAAAAGTACCTCCTCCTTACTTGCACATGCGGACCCGCTTGCGTCCTCGCTCCCAAGCTTAATGGGAAGCGGGGCGTGACAGTTGTAGGTACAGTAGCAATAACTTTGGGGTCACAAATAGGTAGTAGTTGGAGGTGATGGGCGGTGAATGACATTGTAGCAGTGCAGTGGTTGTTAAAGTACTAGTGGTTCATCCACCACACTCTCGAATGATGAAGGTGGAGCCTTAGGTTTAAGGTTAGAGTAATCCATGGGTAATATGTCGGCACAAGAATGAGTGCGTTATGGGTTTTCTTGACAGATGTAGCTCGAGGAAGAACCAGGCAGAATGTATATAGCCTTGGGTCCCACTTCATCGCATCTAGTACCGTGACAAAGGTTCTACCCCATCAACACTTCAACACTTGCTTCCTCGGCCTTCCAGCAGAGCGATGTTATGGAACTATCTTGAGTAACATAACGATGTCGCCGATGATACATATGAGAAGGAAAAAACCATATCAACTTTGGTAGAAATGAGTTTCCTTGTCGAGGAGGCATCTGCAGCCATTGATAGGTGCAGTATGTTACACAAAAATTGAAGGACTTCATCCTTCAATTTTTGTGTAACATCCTACACCTATCAATGGCTGCAGATGCCTCCTCGGCAAAGAAACACATTTCTACCAAAGTTGATATGGTTACCAAAGTTGATATGGTTTTGTCCTTCTCGTATGTATCATTGGCGATATCGTTATATTAATCAAGATAGTTCCATGACGTCGTTCTGCAGGAAGGCCGAGGAAGCAAGTGTTGAAGTGTTGATGGGCTAAAACCTTAGGCACGGTACTACATATGTTTCCCCTGGTTCTTCCTAAAAGTACATCTGCCATGAAAACACATAACGCACTCATTCTTGTGCCGACATATTATCCATGGATTACTCTAACCTTAACCCTAAGGCTCCACCTTCATCATCCGAGAGTGTGGTGGAGAAGCCACTAGTACTTTAACAACCACTGCACTACTACCATGTCATTCACCGCCCACCACCTCCAACTACTACATGTTTGTGACCCCAAAGTTATTGCTACTGCACCAACAACTGTAATCCAACTTTCCACTGAGGGGATTGGGCTTGGCATTAGTAGTTGTTGCCATATCTTTATGCTTCGTGCAACTGTCTTGACTAATATCATAACCAACAAGCCCATATTCTGATTTGTAACCCTGTGTAGTCTTTAACCAATATATGGTACTTAATGCATGCATGTCTATCTAATTTAGATCTAGATTTTTGATGTACCATAGATTTGTTGATTACTTTGTTGGATCAGCACTGCACTAAGGAGAACAGACATTCTGCAAATGAAGGATAACAACTCTTTGAGTTTGACTTCATTTTTCTGTCCATGGACTTCAATTATGATACCATTCTACAACTTAATTATATCCGCACTATGATGTGCTTGGATAAATTAAGATTATGATATATATATATATATACTAGTCATTACCCGTGCCCATAGGGCATGGTTTATTTAATGGCTGAGTTTTTCTACCCCACAAATTTCAAGTTCCCCCAAATTTCAAGTTTTCCCACAAAATTTCAAGCTTCCCCCAAATTTAAGTTTTCACCCAAAATTTAAGTGCCACAAAATTGTCGTTACCACCTAGGACAAACTTGCCACGTATGACAAAGCTTTTTCCTAGTAGGATAAGATTCAAAATCTTCAAAGAACTGGAAAAAAATGGTAGGAAGGGGTGACAATAAAAGGTGTGGGTGGGTGTCTGGGGAGGGTCCATGGGCAAAAATACAAAAACCGGGGTTGTATATGCAAAATTCCCCACCTCCTCTTTTATCCCTCAAAATCTCATCTCTTATATTTTCTCTTATCCAATTTCCCTGTTTTATATAATAGATATCCAGATTCTCTTATCCAATTTCTCATGTCCAAATTCTCTTATCAATTTCTCTTGATAACATCCCTCTTTTATATAATAGATATCTCTTATCCAATTTCTCTTGTCCAATATCTCTTATCCAATTTCTCTTGATAACATCTCTCTTTTGCAATATAGATATCTCTTATCCAATTTCTCTAGATAACACCACTCTTTTATAATGTAGATATTATCCAATTTCTATTGTCCAATATCTCTTATTCAATTTCTCTTGATAACATCCCTCTTTTATTATATAGATATCTCTTATCCAATTTATCTTGTCCAATATCTCTTATCTAATTTCTCTTGATAACATACCTCTTTTATAATATAGATATCTCTTATCCAATTTTTCTTGTCCAATATCTCTTATCCAATTTCTCTTGATAACATCCCTCTTTTATAATATATATATATATATATATATATATATATATATATATATATATATATATATGATTCGTGGTATATATTTCATATTTAGCCCCTCATTTAGCCCTATTTTGTGCATATATGGTACTTATTTGGTCTCTAATAAGATCGTATTTTGAATACCCGTAATTATTAGAGCAAACTCACTTTTTTGCATAAAACAGCTATATACTGATGTATTTTTTCTCTTTTAGTTTTTTTTCATATGAAGATCTCAGTCTCACGATTCCAACGACTATTTATTTGTGTTTTTCTGAGATCTGTACTAATTAATATGAATTTTTGAATGTAGAATACGATTCAAATGAAGAAATACGCATCAAATATGGCATAAATATAAGCAGTACGCATATCCACATCCGCAACACCATGCGACACAATTTACACAGCTCGATCTTCATCCAACATGCGCTGAAGCCAAGGCGATGCGGCCTAATATCATCCGCTCGATCGCAATCGAACGGTTCATAGCCTAGGAGAAGTGCAGTGAGGCATGAAACTCAGAAGGCCATGCGACAGCACACTGTTTAATCCTGCATTTGAAAGAGCGGCAAGATCAAATCCGAGCTGAATTCAAAATGGAGGGCAACGTGGCACACTGGACATCGTACGATCATCATCCTACGGCTAAGGAGCTCACCGACTCAGATTCGGAGCAACCAAGCGAAGCAGGAGAATTGCATATCCCGCAGAGACACGTGGCGAGATCTTCGCTATTTCCTGCTCAATCCAACGACGTCGAACGCTGTGAATACATGCAAAGCGGGCCGACTCAATGATGCGGGCGCAGATCAGCGACGGGGGCAACGTGGCACATCCCAGAGCATTCGATGGAGATCCAACGGTCAAGACACGAGGGCAAAGTGGAATCGGTTTCCCGTAGCAGCGCTCGAGTGGATCCGCACGAAAGGGACACGCGTCGGCCCCTCGGCCAATCCCGCGTTCATCCGACGGTCGACATTTACGCCAACTTAGGGTTTCAGATCCGAGGGAGAATGAAGCGGTTTTTAGTGAAAAATTCTCATCCGATACCGACTTAATACCCCTATAAATACCCCCGTATTCCAGAGAGTATTCAGACTTGTTTTTGCATATTTTGAGCGTATTAGAGCTGCTACAGAGCGTATTTTCCTGAGATTTTCTGGGGCATTAGAAACAGAGAACAGAGGCTTTTGCAGAAGGAATTCCTAGGATTTTTGAGGAGCTTTGGTGATATAAATCTCAACTTATATCTTGTATTTCTCGTATTTAACTTGTATTTTGACATTTTGATCATGTATTTGCTAATGAAATTGAGTTTTCTTCTCTCCATGCATGGCTAGTGCCTTCATATGTTGGTTATGATGTAGTTAGGGCTAAGTGATCGTTGATTTTGTTGTCTTTTTGCCCTATATGCATGTTATAATCACGTATTTTATCGATCTTTACATATAATCTAATTGAGTATGTTAATCGGAGACGAGTGCATGCTTAATTGAATATGATCTTAGTAAGACTTATTTATGATGCGATCCGAGAGGACGTATCGTGACCCAAAAGGGCACATGTGCGTACTTTCTTTATGAAATCGACATTATACGTGATTACTTTTTGGCACTTTTATATACGCGCTTTATCTTCATACTTTCTGACGTTCTCATGCCCTAGCTGGATGAGACGTTGAGTTATAGAAAAGATATTCAAAAACATCTATTACAAAACCCTTAACGAAATCACAACCGACATATGCTCCTCTCATTGGTTTCCTATATCGACTCTCCGTACATGTTTTAGTATTACTTTCTCATTTTCTTAAAACCATCATCACGATTATCTCACCTTCGAAATGTGGCAGTTTTTCATCGTTTTATTAATCTTTAGAAACTGATTCTTTTGATTTACAGGTCGACTGTCCCGTAGATTTGATACCTGACTCTCCAGGTTTACTACTTGATCGATCTCCTACACTTGAGAGTAGCGCTCATACATTTTGAGACGAGTCAAGTTTTTGGCGCCATTGCCAGGGAGAGCGGTATTTGTGATCCATACTTTCAGTTTCTCTCGAGGAATATTTGGTGAGATGTCTTCATCTTTTAGTTTAGGATTTTTATTTGCCTTCTATTACATAAAAATGCATAGAAATATAAAAACATAAAAACATCTTTTTATGCTAGGTTATGTGGCATAGTTCTCATACTTCACATAGATTAGTACGAACAAAAAACATGGCTAATAATAATGATGAAATACATATCACACCACCTGTACCAGAAAGACCTTTATTGGAAATGTATATGACGTCTAGGGTAGTGTCTGATTCAAGCATAGTTCTACCTGCGGATGCTCATAATTTCAATCTGAAGCCAGGTGTTATTCAACTCTTACCATCTTACCATGGTATTGAAAATGATAATCCGTATTTGCATGTCAGAAATTTTGAAGAAGTATGCTCAACACAGTTGGATGGAAAAATTAGATCTGATTCTGTTTATCTTAAATTATTTCCATTCTCTCTGAAAGATAAATCAAAACATTGGTTTAATTCTTTGCCAGCTAGATCTATCTCTACTTGGTTACAATTGCCAACTGAGTTTCTAAAAAATTCTTTTCTTTGCAGGGAACCCATGCCTTGAAGCGACAGATCATGTCCTTTCTGCAGAAGGAGAGGGAGTCGTACGACCAAGCAAGGGAGAGATCCAAGTACCTTTTGATCGACTGCCCACACCATGTATACGACAAAGGCCGTGCTATTTGTCACGCCCCGCTTCCCAAAAATGTGGAGGCGAGACGTGAGATGGTCCGCTCAGACGTGAAGCTGTGAAGCTCCAAGTCTGATAAGCGTATAAAAACACTTATTATGGAAAGTCCTTGCAAAGAGAAATGAAACAACGATGATAATAAGAAAATGAGACGACAATTTATTAAATCTCCAAATGTCCATAAACAAATTAAAATATCGCAGAAAAGCCACCAAGCTAAAAGGAAAAGAGTCTAAGGCCCAAACATGGCCAACAAGGTATAACATACATACAAAGGTGCCACGCACCAACAACTAACAGCAAACCTAAACAAAGAAGTGAACACGAGCGGTCTTCAAGACAGGCCCCTAGTGTTCACTCACCTCCACATCAAACATCAGCATCAGCAACACCATATCCCCTGCAACAAAGCTCTGGCTCTGGGTCTAACATGTGACACCCAAAAGAGAGAGGGGCACATGTCAGCAAGTCTGGAAAGACTTGTGCAAGGAAACGGAAAGAAAGGTAAACTAGCAACCTAGCAGTTATAGTATGATGCATGACATGGCAAATATAGCATGGAAGTGACAAGTAAATGGAAGTACAAGTAGCACGTAGCAAGTATGGCATGGATAACAAGTTTTGCAAGTTTAAACACGGACAAGTACAAGTCAAGTAAATCACGTCAAATGAACACGTCAAATGAACACATCAAGTAACAAGTGGTAGTTGTGACATGTATTGTCAAGTAACAAGTACAAGGGATCACTCAACGAGTGCCCTATTGCCCGCATGCTGTAGTCATGTACTAGGGATCACTCAGAGAGTGCCCTATTGCCCGCAGGCTGTGTTCACACATCAAGTACAAGGGATCACTCAACGAGTGCCCTATTGCCTGCAGGCTGTGTTGAGCTCATCTTCTGGAACACGAGCCAGAAAGTGTATTTAACAAGTATGGCGTAGGGGTGCACCTAGCCGGAACAAGTAGCACTAGTACGTAGCGATGCTACGCAATCACGATGAGTATTCAAGTATGCAATGACATGAGCAGATATTCGCGTACCGTTAATTGAAATTAGACATGACAGGCAAAATGCAATGGCATGAACAATATTCGCGTACTTTTTATTTAAATTAAACATGGCAGTTAAAGATGCATGGATGCCATGAACAGTTAATATGCGTACCGTTTATTGAAATTAAACGTGACAGGCGAAATGCAATGACATGAACATATTCGCGTACCGTTAATTTAAATTAAATATGACAGTTAAATTGCAATAGCAGTTAAGGATGCATGGATGACATGAACAGTTAATACGCGTACCGTTAAGGAAAGTAAACGTGACATACAAGCATGATGAGGGTGACGGACCAAGCTTCATTGTCAAGCTAGGTCAAAGGCGTCTAGACGGCTATCCTTTCACCGTCTAGTGTCTTTTACGCTAAAGCAAGGTAATGGCCTAAGACATGGCCCAAATCAAAAGATGCAAGTTTCACTTGCCTCACGCCAAGGAAGATGATCAACGAGGCACGCCACAAAAGTTATCTACGGAGAGGAAATCGCTGCCACGGAGAAACAATCATCAAACAACATCCAACCTAGTTTATTATTAGGGTTTCAATAAAATCACAAGGAGAGTTATGAGAAAACCAAAGGATCGAACCCTACCGTATAGAAGCGGAAGATCAATGCCGAGCAAGCACGGCAACAGAAGAACGATCCGGGGAAACCTAGGGTTCAGATCTGGAAATGGATGGAGAAATTTGGAGAAATAGGGTTTTGTGGGATTTTGGGGGTTTGATGAGATTTTGAGGAAGATGAGAGGTAGAATGTGTTAAGGGAGAGTTTGTATGATGGATTTTGGGCTTGGGATGAAGGAATAAGGGTTTGAGGTAGTAGGGGGCTCAATGGGGGAGAAACTAGGGTTTTGGGTCGTGAGGAAGGAGAAGAAAACGTTTGGGAGGGGTTTAAATAGGATGGGCTGGCGGCTGCCCAGAAATTAGGGTTTTGGCACTGATTAGTCGGTCAGAGAACAACCACTGACAGACTAGTTTGGGAACTAGTCGGTCAGTTGACCAACGCAGACCGACTAAGTCCAAACAGTAACTCCTGTACAGAAATAGGATTTAGATTTAGTCGGTCAAAGAACAACTACTGACCGACTAGTTTCTCATCTAGTCGGTCGACGAACGTTCTTAGACCGACTAAGAATGAACAGTACTCGACTGCACAGAAGAACTAAGAATTAGTCGGTCTGAGTACAAAACTTAACCGACTAGTTTAACAACTAGTCGGTCGAAAGATGAGCTTAGACCGACTAAACAGAAACAGTAACTTAAGTAAAATTAATCCAAGGAACTAGTCGGGTTGAGTAGAGTTGTCGACCGACTAGATCTCAATCTAGTCGGTTGGTTCCCCTTCTCGAACCAACTAAGATGCACTAAAAGTGCCGATTCGAATCGCAGAGCTTCGGGAAGATTCCTATGGCTTCTAAGATCACTCTAACTCTAAGATATGAGCGATTTGAAGCTCGTCACGAATGACTTACTCCGAAATCGACGATCGAAGGAAGAAGCTAGAAAATCACGACGAAACGATCGAAAGTGAAAGCTATGGCGACGAAAACCACACATCCAAGGAGAAAATCCACCAAGCATATATTTTAATATAGATAATCCAATTACACGAAAACCAATCGTTACATCCTACCCACCTGAGAATAAAGTCCGTCCTCGGATTTTCTAACATATATATAGTCGCTCGGGTAACTACCCTCAACCAATATCACATCATAAATTCAACCAAGTACTTTCATTTTCGAGTGCTTATATATACATGCACTAGAAATCAAATATTACTACCACTACACACATATTTTCACGCACATAGTACACTCATACTTATTATAGTCAATCAATTTCATACACGTATTTCAATCACATATATATAGTCAATATATTTATACAATAATAAACACTTATTACTTACTATAAGAAAATAACCAAGCCTCTCTTATTTGAAACTAATTTCACATTTTTTGTCATTCAAATACATGCAAATATTTCACCATATTTTCACCTCACATATAGTCCTATAACTATATATTGGTATAGCCACCCACAATCGTGTGCGTAACACAACTAAGCACAAACAACTCAAACACCATACATACATCATCCATCACTATTCACCACCACATACAATTATACCAAAGTACATAGAGTACACCCACTCAAGCTTGAGTGAGACTCAAATCATAGCAGGACATTTATATGCGTAACACAACATCCATACACATACCAATACCACTCCAAGGCATACACATCCATGTATCACATATTTTCACACCATATCCATCCATTTATAATTATCATATCAACACATCAACTACATACAAGTTTAAGAGATGCAATAGTCGGGTATACCTCCTGATATACACGCATACGACATCTCATAAAACAAGTAGTACCAATCAAAATTATCATTCTGTTATCATACGTATATCACATCATACTCAAGCAGAAAATTACCTACACACAACATACAATTGCCAACACCCATACCACTATATACACACCACAAAATCAACACTACGACAACATAACCACTTAACTAATGGGCCCACCAAACTATAACAAGGTTGACACAGGCAACGACAAGCTCTATGGGCTAGACAATAGGAAAGAACCGAACCTAGATCATGACGAATAGAAAGATCGAAAAACATGGGTTCAGCTAGGACGAAGATAAGGAGCCAAATTTGGTTAGGGGAATCAGGGTAAGACTGTGAATGTTTAGGTGGAAAGATGATGCAATGATACCCTTAAGGAATACGTAAAGAAGGTAGTGTAAACAACATAAGTTAAAATACGTGAATTCAAAGACCGTTGTACTTCATAAAGTCGGAGTCCTCGTTTGTAAAAATTTATTTAGAGGTCGATAAACAAGTTGTTTGAAAGCGAGTTTGAGACGAATATACGTAATAAGAGGAAAAGTGGTTTATTGGCTTATATAAAATCATCATGAGGAAAAAGGAAATCATTTACTCGAACATTAAAACATAGGTCAGAAATGTTATGCGGCAGCAATCTAAAAATTTTGGAAAAGTTTTGAGATTTGAAGAGTGAAATCAGATCAAGTATAGTGTGGATAATTTAAGCGCATGCTAAAGGTTTTCTAAATCTTAAAACTGAAGAGAAATCCCAAATAAACCATATCGAAAATACTTTTGGAGAAATCCGGATTTGCCAACAAAAATTGATTCATACAAGATCTTAATGTACGAGCAAAACGAACGTGGTACCGATATATAAAAATAATTGGAGTCATATTTTAGAAATTATCTTAAAAGTGTGTATGGTGAATGGAAAGATAATATCTTAGTAGTATGGAAAGAGAAAAGGATATTTAAACTCATCAAGTTAGTATTAAACTTTTAAACCGTTTTATGAAGGGTCTAAGTCAGGAATGATTTCGAAATAGTAATAATTTTTTTTATTATTATTACAAAAATCTGAAATATGGAAAATGTTAAGCATAAAATCGACTTGCTAAAAGCCGAAGTCCAAAGGGACTTGAAAAGTTTATTAAGAGTAAGCACAAGGTGTTTTCGAATAAAATTTTAATGACACAAGTAAGAAAAGAAATTATGAATCGAGTTAGGAAAATAGAAATACGGTTCAGAATGAAATTGGTATATGAAAAGGGACAAGACATTTATATCGATACGAAAGTATATGCAGAAAATATTATAAACTTCTAATCTAAAAATCTCAACACAAGTTTCGATATTTAAAAACATAAATAATTTAAGTCGGCGAAGGAGCATGAAACCTTACATATATCAAAAGTGTTTCGAACAAATTTAAACTTAACGAAAGAAGAAGATCGAAGATACTTTTAGGGAAATAAGGATTTGCCAAAAGAACGTGTTGGTATAAAAACTTTTGAAGTACGAGTACGACGAACATATATTTGATACAAAAATTAGTTGAAGTCCATTCAGTTTTGGAAAAATACCCCTAAAGGTATGTAAGATAAGTGGTTAAAATAAATTTTTGTAGTTAGGAAAAAGGACGGTATATCGAACCATCAGGATAGTAATAAAGTTTTTTTTAAAAAAATCGATACATTGTTAGAAAAATAGTACAAGATAGTAATTTTAAAATTACGACCAAAAGTCTTCAAAATTCAAGAACGACTTTTAACTCCATCGAAATTTAGGGAGACATATTTAAAGAAGTTTAGAACAAAATTTAAATTGAGTGAAACTTCAAATAAGGAAAGCATTCGAAAATAACTTTGGAAGAATCAAGATTTGCAACGGAAAACATTTGAAAGATCAAGGATAATTGTAATGAGGTGGTCATGTGAATTGAGGACAAGGGAAGTGGTTATGGAAACGTAATTTTCCAAAAATCTGTAGTCGGGAAAATGTTTGAACATAACTTTGATTTTGTTGAAAGCTGAAATCATCTGTGACTTGAAAAGTATATTAAGGGAGCGCGACAAGTCATTTGAATAGCATAAATAAGAAAGGAAAATTCATAAATCGAATTTGGAAAATAGAATTGCGGCTCAGAATTAAATCGATCTATGAAAAGGGACAAGATATTCAAATAGGTATGAAAGGTATAGGCTGTAAAACATTATAAAACAGTAATCAAAATCTCGTCAAAACTTTCGAATTTCAAAAATTAATTTAAGTCAACGAAAGAGTACGAGATATAAGTATACATATAACAATTGAAATTCCATTTAGCTTGGAAAAGATTTTAAAGTATGTATGCCATGCGATTAAAATGGATCTCATAGTTAGAAAATGGTATATCGAATTTTCCAAAATAGTATTGGAGTCTTTAAACCGAAATGCGAAAATATAGACAAGAAAATGGTTACGAGATAGCAATTATAATTACAACCATTAGACTCCGAAATCGACAAGGAATTTGACTCAATCGAAAAGTGAGAAATTTTAAGTATATACGTAGCGGGTTTAAAACAAAATTTAAACTTAACGAAAACTTTAATAAGGGAAATCGAAAATAACTTTAAAAGAAATTAAGCCTTGCGAATGGGGACATTCGAAGGATCAACGATTATCGAAATGTGGTGGTCATGGGAATCGAGGCAAGGGATTTGGTCGGATGATCAAAACATAAATACGCCTAGGTTATGACTTAGGAAAATCTACGGAAACTCCTACGGTCAACCAACTAAAGATTATGGAAATAAGCGCTAAGACTCCCTAAGGGCTAGACAGCGATGAAATGAGTTCAGCTTGGTCCGAAATCGATGAACCCAAGCGAGAGACCAAAGAATTCTAGAAGTCTATCCTAGTCAAAGCTAGACAGGAACCACTAAGGTAACTCCTACGATGACCAAATCAATTCCTAGCGGGGAGTCTAACTAACAATCAGGGGCCTCTAACTAGCAAGCAAGGACGTCTAACTAAGTCTTCCTACCACCTAGTGACATAGGAAAACTACTAGACTCAAGGCTTATAAATTGGATGTTCTAATTTATTTAATGGACATTCCATAATTATTATCATTGTTCCGATAGTTCACATTTGCAAATGGACCTGCATGGGCCACCAATAAAACCTGTCATGCCCCGCTTCCCAAAAATGTGGAGGTGAGACGTGAGAAGGTCCGCTCAGACTTGAAGCTGTGAAGCTCCAAGTCTGATAAGTGTATAAAAACACTTATTATGGTAAGTCCTTGCAAAGAGAAACGAAACAACGATGATAATAAGGAAATGAGACGACAATTTATTGAATCTCAAAATGTCCATAAACAAATTACAATATCGCAGAAAAGCCACCAGGCTAAAAAGAAAAGAGTCTAAGGCCCAAACATTGCCAACAAGGTATAACATACATACAAAGGTGCCACGCACCAACAACTAACAGCAAACCTAAACAAAGAAGTGAACACGAGCGGTCTTCAAGACAGGCCCCTGGTGTTCACTCACCTCCACAGCAAACATCAGCATCAGCAACACCATATCCCCTGCAACAAAGCTCTGGCTCTGGGTCTAACATGTGACACCCAAAAGAGAGAGGGGCACATGTCAGCAAGTCTGGAAAGACTTGTGCAAGGAAACGGAAAGAAAGGTAAACTAGCAACCTAGCAGTTATAGTATGATGCATGACATGACAAATATAGCATGGAAGTGATAAGTAAAGGGAAGTACAAGTAGCACGTAGCAAGTATGGCATGGATAACAAGTTTTGCAAGTTTAAACACGGACAAGTACAAGTCAAGCAAATCACGTCAAATGAACATGTCAAATGAACACATCAAGTAACAAGTGGTAGTTGTGACATGTATTGTCAAGTAACAAGTACAAGGGATCACTCAACGAGTGCCCTATTGCCCGCAGGCTGTAGTCATGTACAAGGGATCACTCAGAGAGTGCCCTATTGCCCGCAGGCTGTGTTCACGCATCAAGTACAAGGGATCACTCAACGAGTGCCCTATTGCCCACAGGCTGTGTTGAGCTCGTCTTCTGGAACACGAGCCAGAAAGTGTATTTAACAAGTATGGCGTAGGGGTGCACCTAGCCGAAACAAGTAGCACTTGTCTGTAGCGATGCTACGCAATCACGATGAGTATTCAAGTATGCAATGACATGAGCAGATATTCGCGTATCGTTAATTGAAATTAGACATGACAGGCAAAATGCAATGGCATGAACAATATTCGCGTACCGTTTATTTAAATTAAACATGGCAGTTAACGATGCATGGATGACATGAACAGTTAATACGTGTACCGTTTATTGAAATTAAACGTGACAGGCGAAATGCAATGACATGAACATATTCGCGAACCGTTAATTTAAATTAAACATGACAGTTAAATTGCAATAGCAGTTAAGGATGCATGGATGACATGAATAGTTAATACGCGTACCGTTAAGGAAAGTAAATGTGACATACAAGCATGATGAGGGTGACGGACCAAGCTTCGTTGTCAAGCTAGGTCAAAGGCGTCTAGACGGCTATCCTTTCACCGTCTAGTCTCTTTTACGCTAATGTAAGGTAATGGCCTAAGACATGGCCCAAATCAAGAGATGCAAGTTTCACTTGCCTCACGCCAAGGAAGATGATCAATGAGGCACGCCACAAAAGTTATCTACGGAGAGGAAATCGCTGCCACGGAGAAACAATCATCAAACAACATCCAACCTAGTTTATTATTAGGGTTTCAATAAAATCACAAGGAGAGTTATGAGAAAACCAAAGGATCGAACCCTACCGTATAGAAGCGGAAGATCAATGCCGAGCAAGCACGGCAACGGAAGAACGATCCGGGGAAACCTAGGGTTCAGATCTGGAAATGGATGGAGAAATTTGGAGAAATAGGGTTTTGGGGGATTTTGGGGGTTTGATGAGATTTTGAGGAATATGAGAGGTAGAATGTGTTAAGGGAGAGTTTGGATGATGGATTTTGGGCTTGGGATGAAGGAATAAGGGTTTGAGGTAGTAGGGGGCTCAATGGGGGAGAAACTAGGGTTTTGGGTCGTGAGGAAGGAGAAGAAAACGTTTGGGAGGGGTTTAAATAGGAAGGGCTGGCGGCTGCCCAGAAATTAGGGTTTTGACACTGATTAGTCGGTCAGAGAACAACCACTGACCGACTAGTTTGGAAACTAGTCGGTCGGTTGACCAACGCAAATCGACTAAGTCCAAACAGTAACTCCTGTACAGAAGTAGGATTTAGATTTAGTCGGTCAAAGAACAACTATTGGCCGACTAGTTTCTCATCTAGTCGGTCGACGAACGTTCTTAGACCGACTAAGAATGAACAGTACTCGACTGCACAGAAGAACTAAGAATTAGTCGGTCTGAGTACAAAACTTAACCGACTAGTTTAACAACTAGTCGGTCGAAAGATGAGCTTAGACCAACTAAACAGAAACAGTAACTTAAGTAAAATTAATCCAAGGAACTAGTCGGTTTGAGTAGAGTTGTCGACCGACTAGATCTCAATCTAGTCGGTTGGTTCCCCTTCTCGAACCAACTAAGATGCACTAAAAGTGCCGATTCGAATCGCAGAGCTTCGGGAAGATTCCTATGGCTTCTAAGATCACTCTAACTCTAAGATATGAGCGATTTGAAGCTCGTCACGAATGACTTACTCCGAAATCGACGATCGAAGGAAGAAGCTAGAAAATCACGACGAAACGATCGAAAGTGAAAGCTATGGCGACGAAAACCACACATCCAAGGAGAAAATCCACCAAGCATATATTTTAATATAGATAATCCAATTACACGAAAACCAGTCGTTACACTATTGGATTCACTGCAGCTGCAAACTAGGAAATACATGGAGATGATGTGCAACGGCGAGTTCTTTCAGAAAACTCTTACGGAGGCATGTGATTACATAGAGACCATAGCGGAGCATGCGAGGCGATAGGAGTCTACTTCAGAGTTTGACAGATCAGAACGACTTCCACCATCTAAAGGAGGCATGCATTCATTGAAGCCAGACGATGCGATAAGAGCACAGGTGGATGAATTGTTTACACAGAGGCTAAAGGCCTAGACTTGAGAGTAGCAAAAGCAGTCGAAGCTGGACTGTTCTGTGCCATTTGTGAGCTGTCCACTCATGACATGTCTGTTTGCCCCGCGATCCCTGCTATGAAAGAGACTAAAAGGAACCCACAACTGTAGTGAATTGCATTCCAATCAAGGGGCAAATTCGAACACTTTCAACTCTTCATGGAAGAATCACCCAAATTTGTGATGGGGACCACATCAGCCAGTGCAAAAGACGACCACTCCTTACCACCATCCAAATCATGCGAGCAATCAAGGGAAGAAGGATCAGAGCACTGATATCTCAACCGTACATCAGCAAATGATGTAGATGCAGAATCAACAACAACAACAGCTTCAACAACAATTTCAGTAGCAGTTTCAGCAGCTTAACGAAAACTTTTCTCAAATTGCTGCATCTTTAGAAAAAGTTACTTTACTAGCTCAATCAGTTGCAAATCCTAACATAAATTCCTCTTCTTTTTCAGGTGACAACGTAAAAAATGCAAGGCGGTGACTACTTTGCGTAACGGAAGAGAGATAGAAAAACTCGAACCAACTAGGCATGAACAAATAGTTGAGGAGAAAGAGGAAGAGCATGTACCACAAAAGCTATAAGAGGAGGAGAAAAGCTTAGAAAAAGAGGCGGTCACAAAAAGGAGCTTGAACCATATACACATCTAGCTCCATTTCCACAGAGGTTAGCACCACCCTCGAATGATAAGTATCAGGCAGAAATTAGGGACATCTTCAAACAGGTAAAAAATTAATAATCCATTGCTTGATGCGATAAACCAAGTGCCAGTCTATGCTAAATTTTTAAAGGACTTATGCACTATGAAACAGACACTTAATGTGAAAAATAAAGCTTTCCTTACGTAACAGGTAAGTTCCATAGTTCAACTTAACACTCCACCCAAAAATAAAGATCCAGGTTCTTGACGTGCGTCTATATTTCATATATTCACGCACGTTTTCATTTGTGTTTCTCCGTGTTTTTCCGCCGTCTTTTATTCGTTTTCGTGTATTTTCTCGTTTTCTTTCACTTTTCTTTGTTTATCCATGATTGCAGGGGATTGACCACGTAGGGGACGTTTAACGATGATATCCCAAGTCCCCGGAGCAACGGGAGAAGTCACGCGTGATCCAGGGGGTCAAACGCCAAAGAATTCATCTTTCAGCCCCTCACCCGGTCGGTTGGTCATCTCCAACTGATCGGGTGATGCACGCGTGCACCACCCGGTCTCTGCCGCAGCTCATAAAGAAGTCACCCGACCGGTTCGCAGACCGGTTCAGCGGGGGCCTATTCTCTGTTTTCTCGAGCAAAATGCCAACCGATCGGGTGACTCTCACCCGATCGGTTCATCTGTAGCTGAAGATGGAGAGCTGAAGACACGGGTGTCCAACCGATCGATTCACCCGACTGCTCCAAGATCCAACCGGTCACTCAAGAACTCACCCGACCGGTTCATGTGATCGGGTGAAAGCTCGCCGTTTCTGTTATTATTTTGTAATGGATCAACCGATCGGTTGACTTATCAACCGATTGGTTGATGCGAAAGTCTATAAATAGAACCCCTAGGGTTCCAGAAACGGGAGCTGCTATTTTTTTTACTGTTTTATCTCCTTGTGATGGCTGTAATTGTTACTCTTTTGTAAGTTTTCAGATCTTTCTCAAATTTTAGTATTGTCTTATCTACTCTTTTACTTCCGCATTGCAATTGTCTGATTATGATTCCAACGGTTAATTTTTATTTAGATCGCTTTTTCATGAATTTTTGTGAGTAGTTTCCCAAATCTGGGATTTTGGTGGAAACCCCTTTGGGGTCTCTTCCCGATGCGTCCATAGGGTTAGGAGATCAATAGGGATTAGGATTCTAACGGTTACGCGGGGTGTTTCATTGTCATCGGCGGGAAAAAGACCGCCTTTGACCGTTGGGCCAAGGGGGAATAAACTTGGTAGTTGACTCCCTAGCCATAGCTCACACCCATAGCGTAGACGTCGAATCCTAGCACGCGGGAGCGGCAGGATGAGACGTTGGGAGTTATCGTTGCGGGCTTAGTGCTCCCGGGATCGATCAGTGTTAATGGACACGGGAGTGCCCACTGATCGAATCCGGGATGTCCGGTGTATCATCCTGGGCACCGGCCGGAATATCGGGCCCATGGGACGCCGGTACCACTTTCAGAGGCAACGTCTCACCATTAGACATTAATCCCGATCACTATCCATACCCGTAGGCCGTATCAGCGAGAGTCTCTCGTCGGGTTGGAAACCAAAGTCCCGGGTTTTCTTTCTTGTTGTTAATACCCTTTATTTCCTTTCGTGACAACCATTTACCGATTCGGGCTAGCTTGCCCTTCGGGGTGATTTAGGTCCTACCTGACCCAAGCACAACCTCGCCTCCCTGAGTTCGATATTCCCGCACCCTACACTAACCGTGCACTTGCGGTAAACGACACCCGCGCCCGTCCTCCGCCTAGAGCGAGGGGGCGCCAGTCAAGTTTATGGCGCCGTTGCCGGGGAGGCATCGTGCTTGTTATTCTAGGATCTCCTGAACCCTCGTGTCTAGCTCACATCCCTACCTCGCGATAATTTTCGCATTCTCCTTTTTCTTTTTTATCTTTCTTATTTTTATTTCTTATTTTATCTTTTTCTTTCCCACTTGTCGCTTCACGGGTGTTTGTTGTTTTTCATGCGCAGGAGTTCAAGGAGTCTTGACGACTTGATTCCCCTCGATCCAGAGATTAACGCCACCCTTAGGCGTTTGGCCGCCGAGAAGCGAAGAAGAGAAGATCCCGAATCCATGGAGGAGAACAACCCACCTCACAAGTCTCTGCTGGAGTACTCGACGCCATCCATCGAGTCGACTTCCGCCATCCGTTCTCCAGCTATTACGGCCCAAAGCTTTGAGCTAAAGCCGTCTCTAGTGACATGGATCCAGCAGGACCAGTTTGCGAGTGCACCCATGGAGAGCCCGATCGACCACCTAGACTCCTTCTTGGAGAAGTGTGACACCTTCCGGATTAATGGTGTCACGACAGAGGCTATCCGTCTGAAGCTGTTCCCCTTCTCTTTGCGAGACAAAGCCAAGCAATGGCTAAGGGGGAAGGACCCCAACACTTTCAACACCTGGGAGAAGCTCTCCAATGCTTTTCTGACGAAGTTCTTTCCTCCGGGGAAGACCATGAAGTTGAGGAGTGAGATATCCTCCTTCTCCCAGGCTAGCCACGAGTCCATTCATGAAGCTTGGACGAGATATAAAGAAATGCAAAGAAGATGCCCTCACCATGAGCTTCCGAAGTGGCAGATTATTAATCTGTTCTACAATGGGTTGAGGGATGACCTGAAATCTTCTATGGACGCCACGGCTGGGGTTTCCTCAATGTCTAGGAGCGAGGAAGATGCCGGGCATATTCTGGAAAATATGGCATCCAACAATGAGCGGTGGTGTGACGAGAGAGCCACACCAAAATCCGGGGGTATACACAGAGTCGAGGACGTCGACAAACTTTCAAGCAAGTTCGACTTGCTTTCGACCCAGATCTCCGCACTAATGGTAGGAGCCGGTGGGGCCGGTACACAGCAAATTTCTGCGGTAGAGTCCGAATTCTTTGGGGAATTCGACGGTGGTGACATCTCACCACCGTTGGATCAGACGAGCGCACTATTTTACAACCCCACGGGAAATGCGCCGTATCCGCCAAGGACTAATTCCAACCCGGCCTACTCTCCAAACAACCGGAACCACCCCAACTTCAGTTACCGGCCACCATTTCAGCCCTCACCGCCTCAGCAGCCGCAGCAACAAACTTATCAGCCGGTAAGGCCACAGCAGAGCCAGGTTCAGCAGTAACCATTTCAGCAGCAACCATTTCAGCAACAACCTCAGCAACAACTTTACGCCCCCAGGAATCAGGAATCAGCAGCCGTTCCAGCAGCAGCAGCAGTATGGCCAACAGAGGGCCGTCTCTCCGGTTGAGTCTCTCTTGACTCAATATATTACCAACCAGGAGAAGATCAACCAAAAGCTGGAAATGGGTCAACGAACCCTCATGGACCAAGTAACCCAGCTGGGGTTACAAGTGGCGAACCTTGCAAGGTCACAAAACCAATTGCCGCCACAACCGAAGGTGAACCCGAGGGGAGCAACCCAAACATCGGCACTCGTGCACGAGTACGCAAATGTGTCCGCTATCGTTCTGAGAAGCGGGACACAAATTCCTACTAGAGTGCCCCCTAGCAAACCGGAAGCACCATTGGTCGTTGAGAGACCGATAGAAAAATCAAACGACGCCGGTGCTTCGTCATGAAGTCCTATGACTCCGGAGGGAGTGTCTGAAGAAGAGAAGAAGAAGGAGGAGGAAGGGAGCCCGAAAGTGTTCAAACCAGTTGTGCCATTTCCACAACGGTTGGCTCAGGCAAAAATTGATGAGAAATATGGCAAGTTCTTCGCCATGGTCAAGGACCTAAGCCTGCAAATCCCCTTCCTAGAAGCAATCGAAACAATCCCCTCCTATGCAAAATTCCTGAATGATTTGGTGACTAGAGGGTCTAGAAAGGAGAAAGTGGTGCTGACGGCGGAATGTAGCGCTCTTATTCAGAGGGCAAATCAGCCGAAACTCAAGGACCCGGGGAGCTTCTCTATTCCTTGCACGATCGGGGCAGTGAAGATTTATCGTGCACTCGTCGATCTAGGAGCGAGTGTTAGTTTGATGCCCTTGTCGATGTATAGGATGATATGAATGGGTGATTTGGAGCCCACCAGTATGACCCTACAACTAGGTGACCGGTCGGTCAAATATCCGGCGGGAATTGTGGATGACCTCCCCATAAATGTAAGAGGGGTGCATGTGCCTGTGGACTTTGTAGTCATGGACATGCCTGAAGACGCACACACCCCCATTATCCTGGGACGGCCTTTCATGGCCACTGCTGGCGTTCTAATAGATGTGAAGAACGGAAAACTCTCTTTGAACGTCAGCGGAGAGAAAGTTGAGTTTGATCTGGGGTTTTCCATGAAGCACCCCGATACCCCTGATGACCCTCGGTGTAATTTGCTTGAGGTAGAAGAAGAGAAGGCTACTGAGGAGAGCTCCTGGGAGATTCTCCTGAGAAACCCCCCCGATAACTTGGGGGATTCAGAAGATGGAGATGGCCCCAAGAACAAAGAAGCTGCTGGAAAGGCGAATGCAGCAAGAATGACCCCTCCCGGGTTCCCCAAGGCTCCTTATACGAGGAGAACGGGGAAAGAGCCCATGGACCTCACTAAAGACGAGGTCCGGATCCTAAAGAAGATGGCGGGAAGCGCCAACACGAAAGAAAAGCCCCCGGATCCCAAGAACAAGGGGAGGATAGTCGAGCAAGTATTTCTCTAGCCACTGACTACTCCAAGGGCCTTCAGCTCTAATGAGGAAGAGATGCCGAACTTCGGGCATCACCCGTATCAACCACCATGAGCATCTCTTGCGGGCGTCGAGCCAACGACGTTAAACAAGTGCGCTTCATGGGAGGCAACCCATGTTCTAAACTTTTCCCCATTTTTTAGCGTTATTTTTTTACTTTATTTTATCTATTTTTATAAATAAAATCAGCCGCGAGAACATCCGTTCGGGGACTTAAACAAATCTATTGGTTTTTGCAGGAAACAAGCCCCAACCGATCGGTTGATAACTCACCCGATCGGTTGGGATGTATCAGATACATGCCGAGATCTGTCCCCAAGTGACCCGATCGGTTGAGTAATGAAGAGACCGGGTGGCAGACCGGGTGAGCTGGGGAGAACTCTCGGAAATTTTTGGTGAATATCAACCGATCGGTTGAGTTCGAGCTCGATCGGTTGACGCGACTGGGTGAGCAGCCCTAAGTTCTCGGGAAAATGTGTGGAGCGGCCAACCGATCGGTTGAAAAGTCAACCGATCGGTTCTCCTGTAGCATTTCTTCGGCAAGAATTTCGACCTAACCGTCAACCGATCGGGTGACAAGTCACCCGATCGGTTCGACTTAAAACCCTATATAAACCCCCCGACACCCGCTCGTTTTCATCCTCGCCCGATCGCCAGAAACACCGTCGTTTCACCTTCCTCTCTTCCCCAACGATCGATTCTCACTCCCCCACGTCCTCTACTCCTCCATTACTCCCTCTCTCCACCTCCTCCATCAATCCCTCCATCATCTACACCCTCTCCCTCCTCCCATTTCAAACTTTTGACCTAATTTTCCCCCAAACCACACCCATCCGAAAATTCTTGCCAAAGGAGAACATCGTGGCTCCACGCTACTCTCGTTGAACAGTGTGGGTACATCTACGAGCAAGCTCTGCCATTCCGCTTGGGTACACTCGCTCCTAAGCTCATATTTATATATTTGCCCTATAAATTGTGCTTGCTCGTTTGCTTGTGTTAGTGTGCATCCACTGTTTTTGCACTCATTCTTGCTCGCACACTCACACATGGCTCGGGATAAGGATAAGGGGAAGGGAATTATGCGGGAAGAGGAGCCGTCTCGAAAGAGACGAAAACAAACACGCCCCCCTTCCCGTACACGAGCACTTACACTTGGCCCTCCTTCACCTGTTATCCCCCCTGTGGACCCAATGTTGGGCCCGCATGGGTATATCTTTCGGAACCAGGAGCACAAAGATTTTTACCGTAGGCTCGATGCTCGAGGGCATCTATCTACTAAGTTTCCGCACGCACGAACACTTGTCGATCTCGGTGTCTTCACCGAGGTCGAATCTCTTTTCGCTAACTTAGGATGGTTGGCCTTTCTTAATGCATCTGATGTATCCTACCCGGCAATCACACTCGAATTTCTCTCTACACTTGTTTGGGAGTCCGGGTCGATCATTAAATTCAGGGTGCGTAACCGTAGTGTCACCACAAATCTGAACACGATTAACGATATATTTGGTTTCCCCAATCTCGGGGATGATTCCATCCGACACTACGGGTACACGCCCGAGTTTGATGTCGATCAATTCTGGTTCCGCCTCACAATGATCCGTGACTATCCCTGAGGAAGGGCCAAGGCCTCCTCCATCATTCATCCCGTGTTTCGTTTGGCCCACAGGATCATTTCATCTGCATTCTTTCCTAGGGACGAGTCCGGTACCGTGACTATCCCTGACCTTTTTATCCTTTGGGCCATGACTTTCCCTTATGTCCGGGATGATGATGGAATTAGCTTCAGGGCCCCTACCGTCCCCATCCATGGCAGCGATTGGCTTGTTTACAAGCTACTCGAGATCAGTCGGGCCGGTAAGGGGAAGTTTTGTTGTGGGGGCATCATCACGATCATCTGCTCTCACGCCCAATTCAATATTACCATCCCAAATAATCTTCCAGCTGCCGCAGGACCCTCACATCTTGATATTGATGTCCTGCGGCACATCCACATGATTAGACCCCACTCGGATGGCCGCTTCATCTTTAATTATGGCCACCCCCCAGCCCCTTACACCATTCTGCCCAACCCCGCTCGCATGACCATTGCCCTTGTGGGAAATTGGACCTTCCCTCCTGATCCCGACTTCTTAGCGGGGTTGAATCTTCCTTTCCTTCCCGCAGGCGCACGCAGACCACCGTCCCCTGCCGCCCACTTAGGCGAGCAGGATATCCCTGCGTCTGGGGGAGACTTAGGGGCTGGCCCGAGTCGTCCTGTTTCTGCTCCGGGACCGATCACGTCTGAGCACCTCTTTGCGGCCATTTCTGGCCTTGTCTCCTGTGCCGGCATGACCACTGCCGCCGACACCTCTTCGACCTTACCTGGCGGCACCACCTCTGCCTCTCGTCAGTCCACATCTTTTGGTCGCCGTCAGGTATCTGCCCGTTTAGGTCTTGAGAGAGAGGTCGCTGCCCTTCGTGAGCTCGCCATGTCCTACGCTTCCTCAGACCCACCACCATCCTCCTTTCTTACTCACCCACGTTTCCTCGCACTTGAGAGGAACGTGGCCGCCATCCTCCGCCTTCTCACTCATATCCACGGACCACCTCCACCTTCACCACCCCGGCGATCTTCTCCTCCACCCACCCACACTTCCCCACATCCATCACCCCCCTCACCACATTCTTCTCCTCCCTCTTCTAATCCCATCCCGGCATCCACTTCACCCCTCCCGACCACTTCCACAGCACCCACACTACCTCCTCCCTCCTCCTCTGTCACTCCATATGTGCGCCGGAGGAAATTGCCGATGCGCTCCAGATCCCTCCCACCACCTCCCACTACCGTCACCACCGCATCTACTTCCTCCATTTCTATTCCTCTCACCACCGCCTTGATCGCCTTCCTACCACCACCACCCGCCACCACCGACACTCCTCCCATTGTTCACACCACCACTGCCCCTAGTCCTCCGCCTCATTCCCCACTTCTCAGCACACCCCCAGCCTCCCCCGACCGCCCATCCACACCCTCTTCCGAGGAGGACGAGGACTCACCTTCTCCTGCTTTCTGATTTTTACTTGTTGGTTTTTGACTCCCCCTTGCACATCTCTGGATTTCATCGATCATATCATTTCGCTAGAACTGTCTGGTCTAGCTTGGGGGACGTCTGTTTTGGTGTGCTGTCGAGTTTTGTCTGTTTTTCTCATTTTTGTGTGTGTGCTTGTTTTTCATTTTTTGAGTGTCGTGTCGTGTTTGTGTCTTTATTTTTATTTTCGTATTGTTTGATTTTGATTTTGATCTTTCTTTCTTTTTCTGTTTCATCTATGTGTTTTCCTCGTTTTCATTTCTTTTTGTGTCAGTGCGTAATCCCCCCCCCATTTTCCTTGCCCTCCCGTACTCACTCATATTGCATTGAGGGCAATGCAAACTTCAGCTTGGGGGAGTCGCACTGTGTGCATCGTTTGAGTCCTTCTTTCTCGTTTTTTGTGTCGTTTTCATCGTGTTTTTATTTTTTCTTTTCCTCTTTTTAGCTCTTTCTCCTAGAGATGAATCCTATGATGAATCGCCACAAAGTCACACACACCTAGCATTGCATCGATAATCACACTCACTAACTCTAGGATTTCGAGTCCTCTTGCATTTCACGCATCGTGGGTCCACTTAGCTTTTTGTGAGTCGTGTGTCGTGACTAGCATTTGGTGTGCTTCTGCCTTGTGATTTTACTTTATATACCTATCCAGGAATGACCCCTAGATTATCATGCTTCGATTTGAATATGCGGTATTTGTTTCTACTACATGCATGTTATATTTATCTCGTATATTTCAAATCGCATGCGTCGGGATTCCACAACTAAGGACTAGGATAACCCATTTAGCCTATGCCCTATTTAGCGAGAATAGTTTCCTTTGCCCGAGTGTTTAGATTTCGACTTCTTTTTTTTGTTTTACTTGGTGCAAATCCCCTCGTCGTGTACCGTTCTCCCACTTTGGAGAGTACACATGTGTATAGCCAAAAACCCAAAAATCCAAAAAAAATAGAAAAAAGGAAAAGAAAAACCCAAAAAGAGAGAAAAAGAAAAAATTTTGTATAGCCAAAAGGCCAAAAAAATACAAATGCCCAAAACCCAAAAAAATTTCCGTGTGAATATTTTTTCCTACTTGCCGAGAATAAAGGGAAGGCGAGAATTTGCACCGAGTGTTCTACTCCGCATCATCTCAACCCCCATCGTTATCGAAAACACTTGGCTTGGGAACTTTTTAGCTAGTATCTAGGCTATAGTGGCGTGATTTCCTTAACCCTCGTTGTGGAGTCCCCGATGCATGATACGCTTCTATTCTTACTCTTCTCATGCATGCTTGAACTTATATTCACCGCTTAATTCAATTCGAATCAATATTTGGGTCATATCTTGGATTTGCGTATATCGAGCCTCATAGCACATTGTAGAAAGCGACACCATTTGCTAGCACACGACCACACTCACTCGCGCTTCACCGCGTGGGCCCACGACACTTATTTGGACTCGTTTTCCTAGGTTTAGTGGTTTGATTTGGCGTTTGCTTGCTTGGTGTGGCGTTTTTTGATTTTGGTGGCTCTGATGGACGATCTAGGATTTAGAGTTTTCTTTTTCTTTCTTCCTCTCTATTTTTCCCTTCCGAGCTCCTACTCTCACTCGTCTTCCTCGAGGACGAGGAAGAGTTCAGCTTGGGGGATTTTGACGTGCGTCTATATTTCATATATTCACGCACGTTTTCTTTTGTGTTTCTCAGTGTTTTTCCGCCGTCTTTTATTCGTTTTCTTGTATTTTCTCGTTTTCTTTCACTTTTCTTTGTTTATCCATGATTGCAGGGGATTGACCACGTAGGGGACGTTTAACGATGATATCACAAGTCCCCGGATCAACGGGAGAAGTCATGTGTGATCCAGGGGGTCAAACGCCAAAGAATTCATCTTTCAGCCACTCACCCGGTCGGTTGGTCATCTCCAACCGATCGAGTGATGCACGCGTGCACCACCCGGTCTCTGCCGCAGCTCATAAAGAAGTCACCCGACCGGTTCGCAGACCGGTTCAGCGGGGGCATGTTCTCTGTTTTCTTGAGCAAAATGCCAACTGATCGGGTGACTCACCCGATCGGTTCATCTGTAGCTGAAGATGGAGAGCTGAAGACACGGGCGTCCAACCGATCGATTCACCCGACTGCTCCAAGATCCAACCGGTCACTCAAGAACTCACCCGACCGGTTCATGTGATCGGGGGAAAGCTCGCCGTTTTCTGTTATTATTTTGTAACGGATCAACCGATCGGTTGACTTGTCAACCGATCGGTTGATGCGAAAGTCTATAAATAGAACCCCTAGGGTTCCAGAAACGGGAGCTGCTATTTTTTTACTGTTTTATCTCCTTGTGATGGCTGTAATTGTTACTCTTTTGTAAGTTTTCAGATCTTTCTCAAATTTTAGTATTGTCTTATCTACTCTATTACTTCCGCATTGCAATTGTCTGATTATGATTCCAACGGTTAATTTTTATTTAGATCGCTTTTTCATGAATTTTTGTGAGTAGTTTCCCAAATCTGGGATTTTGGTGGAAACCCCTTCGGGGGCTCTTCCCGATGCGTCCATAGGGTTAGGAGATCGATAGGGATTAGGATTCTAACGGTTACGCGGGGTGTTTCATTGTCATCGGCGGGAAAAAGACCGCCTTTGACCGTTGGGCCAAGGGGGAATAAACTTGGCGGTTGACTCCCTAGCCATAGCTCACACCCATAGCGTAGACGTCGAATCCTAGCACGCGGGAGCGGTAGGATGAGACGTTGGGAGTTATGGTTGCAGGCTTAGTGCTCCCGGGATCGATCAGTGTTAATGGACACGGGAGTGCCCACTGATCGAATCCGGGAAGTCCGGTGTTACATCCTGGGCACCGACTGGAATATCGGGCCCATGGGACGCCGGTACCACTTTCAGAGGTAACGTCTCACCATTAGACCCTAATCCCGATCGCTATCCATACCCATAGGCCGTATCGGCGAGAGTCTCTCATCGGGTTGGAAACCAAAGTCCCGGGTTTTCTCTCTTGTTGTTAATACCCTTTATTTCCTTTCGTGACAACCATTTACCGATTCGGGCTAGCTCGCCCTTCGGGGTGATTTAGGTCCTACCTGACCCAAGCACAACCTCGCCTCCCTGAGTTCGATATTCCCGCACCCTACACTAACCGTGCACTTGCGGTAAACGACACCCGCGCCCGTCCTCCGCCTAGAGCGAGGGGGCGCCGGTCAGTTCTCCTATTATTCCATGAAGTATAGGAACAAAGAGCTTTGGAAATGCTTTGCTTGATTTGGGTTATAGTCTGAATATTTTGCCTTACTCTATTTTCTTGCAACTTGGTTTGGGAGAGCTAAAACCAACAGTGCTACAGTTAATAGACAGATCAATGAAAGTTCCAAGAGGTTGCGTAGAGGATGTTTTGGTTCATGTGGACAAGTTCTACTACCCCATGGATTTCATCGTCCTAGACATACATGGACCACCTTCTGGTAACATCACGCATGTCATTTTGGGACGTTCATTCATAGCTACATGCATTATTGTAATCAATTGTAGGGAGGGACAGTTGAAGATAACGCTTGGTAACATGAAGCTTGAATTAAATATTTTTAAATCATGTAAGTTGCCAACAGGTGTTAAAAGTGTTGAAGAGGTATGTTTTATTAAAAATTTGATTGAAGACTATTTTGAGACTGAGTATGAACGTGAAACTAATTACATCGATTACAATTTTGATGATAATAATGAATCCAATTTTGTGCAGGATAATCACGAGAAACCAAAGGAAGCTTGGGAACCAAGATTTGAACCATTGCCAGTTGGACTACCACCATAATTACCCTCTGATGTGGAGCATCGAAAGCTTGAGTTGAAGCCATTGTCGGACTACTTAAAGTATGCTTTCCTGGGAAAAAATGAGACATTCCCAGTGGTAATATCTTCCAAACTTACACTTGAACATTCATTACTTAATGTACATAGGGAACATAAGGGGGCCATTAGATGGTCCATTTGTCACGCCCCGCTTCCCTAAAATGGAGGCGAGACGTGAGAAGGCCCGTTAAGACTTGGAGCTGTGAGGCTCCAGTCTGTAAAGCGTCTGGATTTAACGGAGTTCAGGTCCTTACAAGTGCGAAGCAGAACAACAATAACAATAAGAAAAGAGAGACAGATGAAAATTATTCAATCTCAGAATGTCCAATATAAATAAGTTCCAACATCACAGAAAAGCCACCAGGCTGGAAAGAAAAGAGTCTAAAAGGCCCAAGCATGGCCAACAAAAGTACAACGTACAAAAAGTAAAGGTGCTACGCACCGACAACTAATAGCAACCTAAAACAGAAGTAACTCAGAACAGTCTCTAAGACTGGTCACCGGTGTCCACAAACTCCTCAGTCGCAGCGGGCCAGTGCGGGGGATTCTCTCGGTCAGACCGAGAGAATGCGACGCTTGGGTCGGTCGGGCACTGCGGGGTTGCAGCGGAGCGGGGGCTCGGTGCGGAGCGGGGGATACTCTCAGTCAGACCGAGCGGGGGCGTCGTTCGGAGCGATGGATGAGAGCACTGTGAAGCGGGGCGGGGGCTCTCGGTCGTAGCGGGCCAATACGGGGGAGCGGGTCGGTTAGGGCAAGCGGATGCAGGGTTGCAGCAGAGCGGGGTTGCAGCGGAGCGGGATTGAAGCGAAGCGACTTGGTGCGGAGCGGAGCGAGATGCGGGTCTTGCTCTCGGTCAGACCGAGCGGAGCTCTCGGTTGCTGCGGGGGTTGCAGCGTTGCAATGCTGCAGCGGGGGCGATGCGGGGCTTGTGGGAGCGGCTCTCGGTCAGACCGAGTGGATGTGGGGGAAATCCTCGGTCTAGCTGAGCGGCTGCGGGCTGCAGATGCGTGTGAGAGCTGCAAGCGGCTGCTGCGGAAATTTTGAGATGTTGGGGCAGCTAGGGTTTGATTTCTTGGGAAAAATAGGTTATCCTAGGGGGTATTTATATAGTGCAAGGGTTTGACTTGGTCTAGGGTTGATTTTAATTAGGATTAGAATTTTAAAACAATAAAACCCATTCTCTCCTTCTCCTACTCACGCAAGGATTGTGTGCGGCCAAGTATAGAGCTGAGTCAACTAGGGTTAGGTGATAAAATATATAGGAATTATATTAGGGGTTAAACTAGTGGAACTTAGGGTTCAAAGAATTAAAATAGGCTGTGCTAAAATTGTAAAATAGGTCAAATGAAGTCTAAAAATTTTAAGAAAAATACTGGGGTGATCGGGATGACAAGTGAAAGAAAACTAAGAAGACGGTTCGCAATTTCGACGTCGAGGGATGAAACTAAAAATAGAAACGTCTCACGTCAAAAGTGAAAATCGTGACGTCTCTTCAAATAAGGTCAAATCTTGAGGGAACGACTCAAGAAATATCGTTCCAAGATAGTACCACAATTTAATACTCTCAGAGACGATCACAACAACATATCACATCATAGTGTTCAAAACAAACAAGGTGTAAAATAAATACGTGCACGATCAAAAGCACGTGGACGAAGAAAGTACGATCGAAAACTGACCGTTACATCCTCCCCACCTTAGGAATGATTCCGCCCTCGGAATCAACATCAACTACTGCTCGGAAACACATGCAGGCAGCGCTCTCTCATATCATCTTCACGCTCCCAGGTGGACTCCCCAGGGGAACCATGACGCCACTGCACTCGAACCAAGTCGACGGTCTTATTCCTCAACTGCTTCTGCCGTCGATCCAAAATCTCAACTGGCTGCTGGTCATAAGTAAGATCCGGACGAACCGTGATCTTCGAGAAATCCACAGCATGGGACGGATCACTGACGTATCGACGTAACTGGGATACGTGGAATACGTCGTGAACTCCCTCCAGTGACGGTGGCAGCGCCAAGCGATAAGCCACCGCTCCAACTCTCTCCAGGATGTCAAACGGCCCAATGTACCTCGTACTCAGCTTGCCTCTCTTCCCAAATCAGATAACTCCGCGGTTAAAAGAGATCTTCAGAAGACGTGATCCCCAGGCTGAAACTTCAAAGGCCTCCGTTTAGCATCTGCCCAATGCTTGAAACGGTCCTGCGCAATCCTCAGCTTCTCCCGGATGTTCCTCACAACATCCATAGCCTCCACGATCATCTCCGGTCCTAACAGCTCCCGATCTCCAATGTCATCCCAGCTAAGTGGAGATCGACATTTCTTCCCGTATAGCGAGGCGAATGGCGCCATGCCAATAATCGCCTGGTAGCTGTTATTGTAGGCAAACTCAACATCGTGGAGATGATCTTCCCAAGATCCCTTGAAGTCCAACATGCACGCCCTCAACATGTCCTCTAAGATCTGAATCGTTCTCTCGGACTGGCCTTCTGTCAAAAACTTGGTGGGGGCCAAATAGTCCTTCTCTCAAGCGGAAGAGTCCGTACAAGTAATATAATCTGGGAGTCCAGATGTCGAATCCTCGGGAGAAAATCTGTTGCAATCACAGCTTAAATCAAATAGAAACCCAACGAAAAGAAACTAACCACTTTAAATGGTGATGGTGTGGATTGGTTTGATGACGATTTGTGAATACGTGAACGAAGAAAATTCGTGAAAATATCTATGAAAAGTATGCACATTGTATGGGTTCGTTAGGATCAATGATTCGTATTAACTTGGTTGACGGATATAACACAATGAATTCTCTTTTTGAGAGCAATTCACGGGAAAATACCCAATATAACTCAATGAATTCTCCTTTTGGGAGCAATTCATCGGAAGATGCCCTTTTGGGGGTTAAAGCACTATAAGAATAAAGTCGTCCCTAAAGATATAATCTTACAACTACGGTATGAAGCTCTCTTTTGAGAGATCAAAACTCACCCTTTTGGGGCGATCATCTACTCAATCACTTCTTTTGGAAGATGAAAAAGACGATTTAACAACAAAAACTACAACTTTAGTGACGTTAGCGATTAAGCACAACGAATATTCAACCAAACTAACACAAATCACATCCCCTAACTACACCATACCTTGCACAAATAAGATTTAGCTACTCATAATGCAAGAATAAACAACGTTCATAGCAAAATACATTGATCTAATAGCAAAATACGATGAAAAACACCAAAATACGGAGTAGAAGTTTAGAATTCTATCACCAAATCTCCAAGCTAAGCCTCAAAACTCTCTGGAAATACTAAGAACAGCCTCTGGAATTTTACAGAATTTTTCCCTGGCGAAATACGGCACCTAGAGCCTCCAATATGCCCAAAATACGCCAAGCTCTGCTTGCATACGCACAAAAACCCTAAAAATACCTTAAATAGAGGCATTGCGGGTTTTAGTCATGCTAACGGGTCTAAACCCATGCCCAAATCACCTTTAACCCGATCTGCTATCGCTTCAATTATGGGCCGTCCGATCTGGGCGGGATTGGACATGAGCCTGCCACGTGTGCGTCAACGATCGTGCAAAGCCCGCTTCGACAAGCCAATTCGGATCGAACATATATTCATCTTCAGCCGTTTGATTCGCATCTGTAGGATGAGAGAATGCCACGTCTACCGTTGAAATGAGTTAACATCGTCCGTTCGATCTCGAGATCGAACGGCTGCGCTTTCGTCCGCTCGTCTCTCCGAGATCACGTCTGCTTAGAAGCGGAGTCCATCGCAGCCGTTCGTTAAAATGCGGGATCGTCTGCCGTGCTGCCGCGTGTCCCAAGTCGTTTAACAATTCGTCGCCACTGGATCTCCAATGAACGGACCGGATGAAGCCGCGTCGTCTGATCTCGCGTACGCTGTGGGGGAAAACGATGGCCGTTGGATCGAGATCCAACGGCGTATAAATTTCCAAGATCCAATTATTTCGCGCCGTTCGATTGAGCGGGAAGTGGCAGATGGCCGACACGTGGCAGCGTCTGATTTGTCGGTGGCCGTATAATCGTATTTAATTGCGTATTTCTCCATTTAAATTGTATTCTGCATTCAAAAATACACAGTAATTAGCACATATCTCAGAAAAATACAAATAAATAGTCGTTGGAATTGTGAGATCGAGACGATGCTAGGAAAAATATAAAAAGTGCAGAAATACTCCATTAATTACTGTTTTATGCTCAAATAAGGTGTTTTCTCTAATAAATGATTATATATAAAATAGGCACGTATTAGAGAACAATATAGCATCATGTGAGCACAAAATAGGGCTAAATGGGGGGTTAAATATGTAATATTCAACCCGAATCATACCCCCCAACTAGCGATTTGCTAGTCTCTAGCAAAAAGAGCGATTAATACGGATGATTAATAAAACAATAAATTCTAACAATTGCTTATGGCATGGCCCAATAATACGCATTCCAACATGGTCTTGACCATCAATATACATAATCCATGACTAAGATCAATCACATGATATTTTCTCTAATTAGTATGAATAAATAACATGCAAGCATCGTTTTGCGCAAGCGAAAGTATAACACGTCGTTTTTCTCTAGTTTTCTTGTTTCCAAGGAATTGGCATTTCCCAAAGATCGTTCAAGTCATGGGCATTGAGGTTGCTTAGTTTATTCACCACTTCTTTTCTTTTATTAGTTCTGCGTAACGCGCATCAAGCAACATTCGCAGAAAAATGTATAACTTGGATCGCTCCATCAAATGAGTGAGTTTCCGGTCAATGGCTCCCAAATCAGACGATCATAGGGCATTAGGCCAAGAAGGACCCCTCGGACTGTACTACTCGAGCCAACCAAGTTAAGTTTTTAGTGACATACTTATTCATTCATTTTCCTTCGTTCATTTTTCATTCATTTTTTTTCTTCTTCGTTTCTTTTCTTTTTCTTTGTAAGCAACTCAACACCCATATTTTCAAACATAAACATTAATGACCATGGCCACATTCATCTTCAACTTGAAGACTATTCCAATAAATCGTCTATACTTAAGCTTTTTCATCACATTAGCATGCATGAAATAAATTCAAACTATTTCGAGATATTAATCATGGAAATTGAAAATTTTCATGAATAGCATATTAACTAGCAATCCCATGAAGGAAAAATAATTAACTCAGGCCATAAACAAATTTTAGAACTCAATTAATGTGTAATCATCCGTAATTTAGGCATGTGAAGGATTTTTAAAATGATGAGATTTGGTGACTTATTCTACTCAAAAAAAATCCTAAGGTCTCATACACACCCCCCAACTAAAGATGGACATTGTCCTCAATGTCGAAAGGGGTACGATTTTATTCAAGCAAGCAACCTAGAAAGCATTTGAAAATTACACTACTGGAAAGAACACACCGTGATCAAATGGCGGATCCCGAATCTTTAATTGTGGAGGAAGTTGTTCAATTTGCTCCTTGCGCTCCTCGGCGAGTAATTTTCCTCCAATGACTAAACTGGATCCCAGCAACGTAACTCCCAGCATCTCTATAAGATGTTCACCTGTAACCTGCAAGAGATGAGTCACGTCAATCCATTTCAGTCTAAGATTTTTCTCAATAAAAGTATTCCAAATGTAGTCATCAAAATAAGTGAAATAAATTAAAGCGAGTTGACGACTACTCCCTGAAAGATATGCACTACTCTCGGTATGATGCTCAGTCATTAGGGAGAGGGATAAATGATTTTGGGATAAAACTGGAGGAGGGCATGGTTCTGACTCCATGGAGATAATATCAAAACCCTTGTCCCTAGCTGTATCCTCCTCTCGTTCATCCAAAATTGCTAGCTCGTCCTCTCTTTTGAACACACTTTCTGCCATGTGGATATTTTTATTCAGCTCATCAACGTGACATGGCTTGCTCGATTTTCCTGCAATAGAAGATAAACTCGTGTTAGATTCTTGAAGTTGAATTTCAAAAGAATTATTTTCTTCTAAGCAAGTGGCAATCAGAGTAAGATTTTCAAAGAATTTCTGAATCTACCGACTCCGGGCAAGGAAATTCTCTTGGAATTGATGGGATGTAGCCTCCTGTGTCTGAATAATCGAGTGAACTTCCTCTTTCAAGGATTGCAAAGGTACGTCTACGCTTTGCTCCCCTTGATCAAGGCACGAAGGCTCCGTTGAATCGCTCTGTGAAGTCTCTTCCATGGTTTCTTCATTTTCTTGCAGAGACTCCATGTATTCCCACACATCTGTCGGCGTCATGCCTCCCAATAATTCCTGCAGCTGTGGTTGTAGTCCATCTAGGAAGAACGCCATGAGCTCTTCATTTGTGTACCCATGCTGCGGATAGCTCGATATTAGGTCTGTGAACCTCCTCCAGGTCTGAAAGAAAGTTTCACAGTCAGTTTGATTAAAATTAACGATCTTGAGCTTATCCATCCTATGGTTGTGTGCATTAGCGTACTTTGCATCATACAGATTGTTTGTGCAATAGAAATTCATATACTCCATTTTAAAAAATAAAAGTTTAAGTACAATAAAAGTGGAAAGATCTTACCGAAGGTCCTCTAAATGAAATAAACTGTGGTAACAAACCATTCCTCCCCGGCAACGGAGCCAAAAACTTGGTGGCTCCGGAAAAGGTGCTTCTCTCAAGCGCAAGAGTTCGTACAAGTAATATAATCTGGGAGTCCAGATGTCGAATCCTCGGGAGGAAATCTGTTGCAATTACAGCTCAAATCAAATAGAAACCCAACGAAAAGAAACTAACCACTTTAAATGGTGATGGTGTGGATTGGTTTGATGACGATTTGTGAATACGTGAACAAAGAAAATTCGTGAAAATATCTATGAAAAGTATGCACATGGTATGTGTTCGTTAGGATCAATGATTCGTATTAACTTGGTTGACGGATATAACACAATGAATTCTCTTTTTGAGAGCAATTCACCGGAAAATACCCAATATAACTCAATGAATTCTCCTTTTGGAAGCAAATTCATCGGAAGATGCCCTTTTGGGGGTTAAAGCACTATAAGAATAAAGTCGTCCCTAAATTTATAATCTTACAACTACGGTATGAAGCTCTCTTTTGGAGAGATCAAAACTCACCCTTTTGGGGCGATCATCTACTCAATCACTTCTTCTGGAAGATGAAAAAGACGATTTAACAACAAAAACTACAACTTTAGCGACGTTAGCGATTAAGCACAACGAATATTCAACCAAACTAACACAAATCACATCCCCTAACTACACCATACCATGCACAAATAAGATTTAGCTACTCATAATTCAAGAATAAACAACGTTCATAGCAAAATACATTGATCTAATAGCAAAATACGATGAAAAACACCAAAATACGGAGTAGAAGTTTAGAATTCTATCACCAAATCTCCAAGCTAAGCCTCAAAAATCTCTGGAAATAATAAGAACAGCCTCTGGAATTTTACAGAATTTTTTCCTGGCGAAATACGGCTCCTAGAGCCTCCAATACGCCCAAAATACGCCAAGCTCTGCTTGCATATGCACAAAAAACCCTAAAAATACCTTAAATAGAGGCATTGCGGGTTTTAGTCATGCTAATGGGTCTAAACCCGCGCCCAAATCACCTTTAACCCGATCCGATATCGCTTCAATTATGGGCCGTCCGATCTGGGCGGGATTGGACATGAGCCTGCCACGTGTACGTCAACGGTCGTGCAAAGCCCGCTTCGACAAGCCAATTCGGATCGAACTTGTATTCGTCTTCGGCCGTTCGATTCGTATCCGTCGAACGAGAGATTGCCACATCTACCGCTGAAATGAGTTAACATCGTCCGTTCGATCTCGAGATCGAACGGCTGCGCTTTCGGCCGCTCCTCTCTCTGAGATCACGTCTGCTTAGAAGCGGAGTCCATCGCAGCCGTTCGTTAAAATGTGGGATCGTCTGCCTTGCTGCCACGTGTCCCAAGTCGTTTAACAATTCGTGGCCGCTGGATCTCCAATGAACGGACCGGATGGGGCCGCGTCGTCTGATCTCGCGTATGCTACGTGGGAAAACGATGGCCGTTGGATCGAGATCCAACGGCGTATAAATTTCCAAGCTCCAATTATTTCGCGCCGTTCGATTGAGCGGGAAGTGGCGAATGGCCGACACGTGGCCGCGTCTGATTTGTCGGCGGCCGTATAATCGTATTTAATTGCGTATTTCTCCATTTACATTGTATTCTGCATTCAAAAATACACAGTAATTAGCACAGATCTCAGAAAAATACAAATAAATAGTCGTTGGAATCGTGAGATCGAGATGATGCTAGGAAAAATATAAAAAGTGCAGAAATACTCCATTAATTACTGTTTTATACTCAAATAAGGTGTTTTCTCTAATAAATGATGATATATAAAATAGGCACGTATTAGAGAACAATATAACATCATGTGAGCACAAAATAGGGCTAAATGGGGGGTTAAATATGTAATATTCAACCCGAATCACACGCCGTGCTGAAACTCAGACTCGTACCCAAGCTCTTCTACAGACTCTGCCAAAACTGAGACGTGAATCTTGTGTCTCTATCCGACACGATACTCACGGGAACTCTGTGAAGTCGTACGATCTCCTGCACGATTCACGTTACATCACTATCTAAACTAGAGAAAAGGAAATAGAAACGGAGAGTAAATGATTTACATCCATATATCTCCTCGCTAGCGTCTTAGTGGACTGTCCTACTCGAAAAGGAATAAAGTGCGCTGATTTGGTTAACCGGTCTACGATCACCCAAATTGCGTCATTCTGCTTCGGACTCTGAGGCAGTCCAGTCACAAAGTCCATAGTGATGTGTTGCCACTTCCACTCTGGGATCGGAAGCGGTTGTAGCAACCCTGCCGTACGCTGATGCTCCCCTTTTACTTGTTGGCAAACCAGACACTTGGCCACACTCTGAGCCACACTCCTCTTCATACCATGCCACCAATAGTTCAGACGGAGATCTTTGTACATCTTGGTACCACCAGGATGTACAGAATACTGCAAACTGTGTGCCTCAACTAATAACTCCTCTCTGATATCCCCAGCTGGTACACACAACCTGGCTCCATACCTCAGCGAGCCATCCTCATGAATCAAGAAGTCAGTCCGTAGACCGGCTTCCACCTGCTCCCGTATCTTCACCAGCTTCGCATCTCCAGCCAGTCCAGCCTTAATCCTATCCACGATCGTCGACTGTATCTGCATACACATCAACGAAGAAGCCTCTCCAGGAAGAATAATCTCAATACCAGACTCGCAAAAATCCTGCTGCAATCTCCACTGCGAAGTCAACATCATCACCGCTGGAAGTCTGCTCAGCGCATCTGGAACCACATTCACCTTGCCAGGGTGATACTGTAAATCAATCTCATAATCTGCCATGAGCTCTAACCATCGACGCTATTGCATGTTGAGCTCCTTCTGCGTAAAAATGTACTTCAAACTTTTGTGATCGGTGAAGATCTTCACCTTCTCACTCAGCAAGAAGTGCCTCCAAATCTTCAGCACAAACACGACTGCAGCCAACTCCAAGTCGTATGTCTGGTAATTCTTCTCATAGGTCTTGAGCTAACGAGAAGTATACGCAACCACGTGTCCATGCTGATGTAATACACAACCTAGACCCTTGCCGGAAGCATCGCAAAAGATATCGAATCCTCCACTCCGATCAGGCGCAACAAGAACAGGGGCAGTCGTCAACCTCTACTTCAAAACATAAAAATCCTTCTCACAATCATCAGACCAAACAAATGGTACATCCTTCTGCGTCAGTCTGGTCATCATCTCAGCAATACGGGAGAAGTCCTTAATGAAACACCGATAATAACCTGCAAGTCCAAGGAAACTCCTGATCTCAGACGCTGACTGCGGAACAGGCCACTCTCTGATAGCCTTAATCTTCTCGGGATCTACTGAAATTCCATCCCCTGACACCACATGCCCGAGAAAAGCAACTCTGTCCAGCCAAAACTCGCACTTGGAATACTTAGCATACAAGCGATGCTTCCTCAAAATCTCCAACACTGTCCTCAAGTGCGATGCATGCTCCTCTTCTGACTTTGAGTAGATCAGGATGTCGTCAATAAAGATAACGACAAACTTGTCTAGAAAGTCTTAGAAGATCAGATTCATCAGATTCATAAAAACTACGGGTGTGTTGGTTACACCGAAAGGCATAACCACGAACTCGTAGTAACCATACTTCGTCCTGAATGCTGTCTTCAGGATATCTTCCTTCTTCACCTTAAGCTGATGATAACCACTCCTAAGATCCAACTTAGAGAAACCCTCGAACCTCCAAGCTGATCAAAAATGTCGTCTATATGAGGCAATGGGTATTTATTCTTGACGGTCACAGCATTCAGCTCTCGGTAGTCCACGCACATGCGACGGGAACCATCCTTCTTCTTCACCAGCAGTACCGGTGCTCCCCATGGAGAAACACTGGGATTTATGTAACCCTTCTACAATAGCTCATCTAGCTGTCTACGCAACTCCTCCAACTCAGCTGGAGCCATACGATACGGTGCCTTCAAAATAGGCTGCGCTCCCGGCATAAGATCGATCGAAAACTCGAGAGCTCGATCGGGTGACAGTCCAGACATCTCCTCGGGAAAGACGTCGTCGAATTCTCGCACCACAGCTGGTCTACTCTGCTCCATCTGCATAGCAACAATCTCCACCGGCCTGGCCCGAAATCTGACAGGGCCAAGCGAACTGCTACCTCGACTGAACTCAAACACTGGATGTCATGGGATCTCGAACACCACCTTCTTCCTCCGGCAATCGATCGTAGCATAGAAACTCACAAGCCAATCCATCCCAAGGACGGCATCATAGTTGATGATGTCGTGGACAATAAAATCAGCGTAAAGCTCAGGTCCACAGACCACCAAAGGGCAAGAATTGCAACCATGATGCACCGAGATCATGCCATTTCCTGTAACGATGTTCCAACTCTAGGAAAGAGGGGATGTCGTCAATGAATGCTTCTCCACAAAGCTCCGGGAAATAATGCACATCGATGCACCAGAGTCAAAGAGGACTCGTGCAGGAAATGTGCAAACCAAAATCACACCTAACAGACAGTCTAACAATCAAACCCTATTCTAGCAAACAATCATATGCAAGCAACTAAACATAATCTAACAAGCCAAAACTAACTAAGGAAGGGAATAACTAGACTGAGGGTTACCTGCGATAACCTCGTCCACAACCTCGCTCTCCACTACCGTCATCAGGAAAGCCTGCCTCCTCGGCTGCATGGCCTGCTGAAAAGCCTGCTTCTGTGGAATGAGGGCTGCTCCACGTCCTGCAGGTACCGGTGCTCTCTGCTGTAATGGCTGAGCTGCAACTGGTCCCCTCTGTAGCTGTGCTCCATCTGGTGCTCTCCTCGTCTGGTTCGCATGCTGACAATCCTTCACTAAATAAGTAGCGTCTCCACAAATCAGGCACTGCCCCAGAAATCTCCTGCACTGCTCCTTGATGTGGCCAGTCTTGCCGCATAATTGGCAAGTCTTCAGAGTAGGCCATCCTGGCCTCTTGAACTGCACTGGCTGGTTGAGTTTGAACCCAGGCCTAACCACTGCTCTGGCCTGCTCCATAGGCCTCTTCCCAGCTCTCCATGTCTGTCCTCTCTTCTGCCTCGCAATCAGCTCCTGTCTCCGAGCAGCTACCAGCAACTTCTGATAAGACTCCAAATCTGACGAAGACATCAGGATCTGCAAGTCTAAGGAAAGACGCTGCAGAAACCTCTGAGCTTTCTCCTCAGCATCCTCCACCATCTTTGTTGCGAAGCGACTCAGTCTGGTGAACTCCTAATGGTACTGGTCCACCGTCTGGTTTCCCTGCTTCAGTTCAATGAATCGTTGCAACATCTCCCTCCTGGTAGCCTTCGGGAAGTACTCCTCATCGAACCTGGACTTGAAAGTAGCCCAAGGTATTGGCTTCACCAACAGCTCCTCTTCTGCATCCCACCAGTTGCGGGCATTATCCCTAAGCTGCTTCTTCACCAATTCAACCCATCCAGTCGGGTTGTTATTTGACGTCTTCAGATTATCCTCAGTATTCCTGATCCACTCCTCAGCAGCCAACGGTCCTTCAGATCCATCAAAGTAAGTCGGGCCCAGCTCCCGAAACTGCTTCATTCCCGGCTCGAAGCAAGAGGCATTCTGGGTATTCTAAAGCATACCATGCTGCACCTGCATCATCTGATGCATCATCCTCATGATCTCAGCATTGGTGGGCTCTCTATCCGGCACCTCAGCATGATTGGGCCCACCACCAGCTCGGGTCTGTCGTCTTCCTGCCATCTAATGACATAGGAAAACGATATAAATTAGACTCAAAGCTTATGACTCGGATGTCGAAATTTATTTATTGGACATCGTATAATTATTATCGTTGTTTCTATAATTCGATGTTGCAAGAGCACCTGCATGGGCCACCAACAAAACCTGTCACGCCCCGCTTCCCTAAAATGGAGGCGAGACGTGAGAAGGCCCACTCAGACTTGGAGCTGTGAGGCTCCAGTCTGTAAAGCGTCTGGATTTAACGGAGTTCAGGTCCTTACAAGTACGAAGCAAAACAACAATAACAATAAGGAAAGAGAGACAGATGAAAATTATTCAATCTCAGAATGTCCAATATAAATAAGTTCCAACATCACATAAAAGCCACCAGGCTGGAAAGAAAAGAGTCTAAAAGGCCCAAGCATGGCCAACAAAAGTACAACGTACAGAAAGTAAAGGTGCTATGCACCGACAACTAATAGCAACCTAAAACAGAAGTAACTCAGAACAGTCTCTAAGACTGGTCACCGGTGTTCACAAACTCCTCGTCAAACGTGCGCTCAGGCTCGGCGTCAGCGAACACCACATCCTCATCAACGGTCTCTGGCTCAGGGTCTAACATGTGACACCCAAAAGAGAGAGGGGCACATGTCAACAAGTCAACAAAAGACTTGTGCAAGGAAACTAAAAGAAAAGTAAACAACCTAGCAGTTCTAAAATTTATGCAATGACATGGCAGTTATTGTATGAGTGCAACAGGTAAGGTAACAAGTACAACAAGCATCTAGCATGGCATGGCAAGAGTAGAAAACTACTAACAATCACAAGTCACGTTTTCATGTCGTGCACAGAGTGCAAGCCTTACAGCTGAAGTGGCTGTATGGGCACACTTCTACGCTGAATGGTCGCTCAACCCTACCCCTCCACGTGTATCGGGCATTGGCTTTTGACCAACACAAATGGCCCGCTTCTGGATCACGAGCCAGGAAGTGTATTTGGCATAGGGTTGTGCCTGCAACGCAGGTGCCTAGCCTGGACAAGCAAGTACAAGTATAGTAGCATGTGCTACGAATGCAATAATCAGACATGGATGGCATGACATGGCAAGCTGTAATTTAAATACGTACAGATAAGGAATTTAAACATGGCAGTTACAAATGCATGGATGACATGGCAGCATGAACAAAACAAGTAAAAGGGGTTGGATCTAGCTTCGTTGTCAAGCTAGATCAAGTGAGGTGACGGATCTAGTTTCGTTGTCAAACTAGATCAAAAAGGCGTCTAGGCAGCTATCATTTCACTGCCTAGTCTCTTTTATGCTACAGTACAAAAGTGGCCTAAAACATGGCCTAAACAAGCAACGGGCAAGTTTCACTTGCCTGCAACCCGACGTCTGAATACACCGTCCAAAAGTCCAATCTACATACGTGCACAAGTCCACCAGCCTACATTCCCAATTTAAGTTATCTTGATTAGTGAATCTGAACAACTTAAAACACCAATTTTTATCTTGTTTAGCAGGCAATAGTTGGGGGGTCCTAGGGGTGCAGAACGTTACCTCAACACGACGTGAGAGCTACACTGGCGTCGGGTAGCGACGCCAGGGGTTGGAATATAAGAACATGCTCCTAGTCCAATTTCCAGATCAGATTCCTCGCTCGAATACTCTGTGCAGCAACCAGATCAACGAACCAAGATTCCAATGCTAGCACGTGCGACGAAGGGGATACGACGTGTCGCAACGTCAAAATAGTCAAAACGGCAATGAGAACGCTATAGTGGGGCCCACAGCAGTGCTAGGGGTCAATGGGGGACCCACAATAACTCTGGAGGGCTTGGGGGGCCCACGGCAGCAAAGTAGTGCGACGGATGCAGAGTTGCGATGAAGATCGTCGGTCGCAGCGGGCCAGTGTAGGGGATTCTCTCGGTCAGACCGAGAGAATGCGGCGCTTGGGTCGGTCGGGCGCTGCGGGGTTGCAGCGGAGCGGGGGCTCGGTGCGGAGCGGGGGATCCTCTCGGTCAGACCGAGCGGGGGTGTCGGTCGGAGCGATGGATGCGGGCGCTGCGAAGCGGGGCGGGGGCTCTCGGTCGTAGCGGGCTAATGCGGGGGAGCGGGTCGGTCAGGGCGAGCGGATGCGGGGTTACAGTGGTGCGGGGTTACAGCGGTGCGACTTGGTGCGGAGCGGAGCGGGATGCGGGTCTTGCTCTCGGTCAGACCGAGCGTAGCTCTCAGTCGCTGCGGGGGTTGCAGCGTTGCAATGCTGCAGCGGGGGCGATGCGTGGCTTGCGGGAACGGCTCTCGGTCAGACTGAGTGGATGCGGGGCAAATCCTCGGTCTAGCTGAGCGGCTGCGGGCTGCAGATGCGTACGAGAGCTGCAAGCGGCTACTGCGGCAATTTTGAGATGTGGGGGCAGCTAGGGTTTGATTTCTTGGGAAAACTTGGTTATCCTAGGGGGTATTTATATAGTGCAAGGGTTTGACTTGGTCTAGGGTTGATTTTAATTAGGATTAGAATTTTAAAACAATAAAACCCATTCTCTCCTTCTCCTACTCACGCAAGGATTGTGTGCGGCCAAGAATAGGGCTGAGTCAACTAAGGTTAGGTGATAAAATATATAGGAATTATATTAGGGGCTAAACTAGTGGAACTTAGGGTTCAAAGAATTAAAATAGGTTGTGCTAAAATTGCAAAATAGGTCAAATGAAGTCTAAAAATTTTGAGAAAAATACTGGGGTGATCGGGACGACGAGAAAAAGAAAACTAAGAAGACGGTTTGTAATTTTGATGTCGAGGGACGAAACTAAAAATAGAAACGTCTCACTTCAAAAGTGAAAATCGTGACGTCTCTTCAAATAAGGTCAAATCGTGAGGGAATGACTCAAGAAATGTCATTCCAAAATAGTACCACAATTTAATACTCTCAGAGACGATCACATCGACATATCACATCATATTGTTCAAAACAAACAAGGTCTAAAATAAATACGTGCACGATCAAAATCACGTGCACGAAGAAAGTACGATCGAAAACCGACTGTTACACAATTGCAGACATCAAAGGTATAAATCCCTTAACTTGTATACATCATATTTATCTTGAGGATGATGCAAGACCTACACGTGAAAAGCAACGTCGGTTGAACACGACTTTAAAAGAAGTGGTAAAGGGCGAGGTTCTTAAATTACTTGATGCTGAAATTATTTATCCAATCTCTGATAGCAAGTGGGTTAGTCCAACTCAAGTTGTCCCTAAGAAATCTGGTTCAACTGTGGTTAAAAATGAAAATAATGAACTCATACCTATGAGAACCACCACTGGATGGAGAATATGTATCGATTACAGGAAGCTTAATTCAAAAACAAGAAAAGACCACTTTCCTTTGCATTTCCTGGATCAAATTTTAGAGAGAGTGGCTGGTAATGAATATTATTGTTTTCTAGATGGCTACTCAGATTATTATCAGATAGAGATTGCTTTAGAGGACCAAGAGAAAACCACTTTCACTTGTCCCTTTGGAACTTTTGCATTTAGGAGGATGCCATTTGGTCTATGCAATGCGCCTGCTATTTTTCAACGTTGCATGTTAAGCATATTCAGTGATATGGTTGAAAAGATAGTAGAAGTATTTATAGATGATTTTTCTGTATATAGCACATCTTTTGAAAATTGTTTATCTAACTTGGCCCTTGTTTTGTGCAGGTGTAAAGAGAAAAACTTGCTACTCAATTGGGAAATGTGCCACTTCAGGACTGCAGAAGATTTGTTACTTTTTCACTTAGTTTCTAAAGCTGGTATTCAAGTGGATAGGGCAAAAGTTGAGGTTATAGAGAAGTTGCCAAAACCAAAAAGCGTCAGAGATATTAATTCCTTCTTGTGTCATGCAGGATTTTATAGACAGTTCATGAAGGATTTCATCACTATCTCTCTACCTCTTTGCAATTTAATAACTTCAAATACTGAATTTATTTGGACACAAGAGTGTCAAAGTTCATTTGAAAAACTGAAATCCTTACTTGTCTCATCGCCTATTTTGCAGGTACCAGATTGGACTCTTCCTTTCAAGATTATGTCCGATGCGAGTGATTACGCAGTGGGGGCGGTTCTTGGGCAAAAGAAAGAAAAAGTTCCTTATGTGATTTACTACGCAAGTATGACCATGAACGATGCTCAAAGAAATTACGCGACAACGGAAAAGGATTTACTTGCGGTGGTATTTGCGTTGGACAAGTTCATGAGCTACATTTTGGGATCACCTATCGTCGTCTATTCGGACCATTCTACACTCAAATATTTATTATCTAAAAAGGATGCAAAGCCTATACGTATACGATGGATTCTTCTTTTGCAGGAGTTCAACATCGCGATACGAGACAAAAAGGTAGTGGAGAATCATGTTGCAGACCACCTCTCTAGACTAACGGTAGGCACATAGTCATCAGATACACCATTGAGATATTTCTTTCTCGATGAGCAAATTTTCGTCTCTTTACTCTACCATGGTATGCGGACATAGTCAATTATTTGGTGACAGGTAGAACTCCATAATATTAGTCCTCTCTTGATTTTAAACATTTCAAACATGAGGTAAAATCTTTCTACTTTGACGATCCTTATCTTTTTCAATAATGTGGAGACCAAATTGTGAGAGATGTATACCCGATCATGAGATTAGTAGTGTTTTACAATTTTGCCATAATGTGATATGTGGAGGACATTTTTCTGCTCATAAAACTGTTGCAAAAATTTTACAAAGTAGATTTTTCTGGCCCACCATGTTTAAAGATGCATATGCTTATTGTAAATTATGTGTGCATTGTCAACATTTGGGGGGAATCACAAAAGGAAATATGATGCCATTAAATCCCCATGCTAGAGATAGAAATATTTGATTGTTGGGGGATTGATTTTATAGGACCTTTTCCACCTTCGTTTGGTTATGTTTTCATACTCGTTGCACTTGATTATGTTTCTAAATGGGTGGAGGCTATTCCTTGCAGGTCTAATGACGCATCCATCATGCTAAGTTCTTGAAAGATAATATCTCCGCACGCTTTGCAATGCCAAAGGCCATTATTAGTGATGGAGGATCCCACTTTTGCAATAGGCTCGGGTGACGCGTAAAGTTTCAACTCCATGCCACCCCAAAACAAATGGACAAGCTGAACTTGCAAATAGAGAGATCAAGAATATCATTCAGAAAACGGTGAATCCCATGCGTAAAGACTGGAGTCTTTGCTTGCCTGAAGCTTTATGGGCCTACCGGACGACATACAAGACTATTCTAGGGATGTCTCCTTACTGTTTAGTTTATGGAAAAAATTGTCATCTTCCTGTTGAATTAGAGCATAAATCTTATTGGGCTACTAAGTCATTAAATTTTCTTGATGACTCATCGAATAATTCTCGTAAATTGCAGATAGTGGAGCTTGAAGAGCTACGGAGGTAAGCCTATGAAAATGCAAAATTGGCAAAGGAACGAATGAAAGCTGTGCACGACAAGACGATCCTACGGAAAGAATTCAAGCTTGGGGACAAAGTTCTTCTTTATAACTCACGATTGCATATATTTCTAGGGAAGCTACGTTCCAAGTGGTCGGGCCCATTTCATGTCAAATAAGATTTTCCACACGAAGCGGTAATTGTGGTGAATAAAAAAGATGGGAGCGATTTCAAAGTCAATGGTCAACGACTGAAACACTTTCAAGAACTTTGGACCAAGGAGGATACAACCATGGAGCTTATGGATCCATCTTCAGGTGGCACTTAAACCGGTGTGTTTTTTCCTTTACTCAGTAGTAGTATTTATTTCTTTTTCTTTATTTTACACTTTTTATTCGTTTTCTAGGATTTTTCCTCTAGTATTCTCTTTCCAACATTGATGACAATGTTTGTCTTTAAGTCGGGGGGAGCGTATTAGACTTTCTGTTGCTAGGATTTTTTTCGGATTCTCTATTTTTCTTCTTAATTTTTTTAATAAAAAAAGAGAGAAAGGAACAAATCACCATCACTCATCTTCTAACCATCATTTAAGCCCTTTTAAAGTGTCACTTTATTGGATGGTTATGCATTAATGGCATTCTAAAAATTGTTTATGGCTTAAATTCATTAATTTTCCCTTCATGGAATTAATCATTAACATGCCACTTATGAAGAGTTTCAAATCTCATGACTAATACCTCGAAATGGTTTGAATTAATTCCATGCAAGTTGTTGTGATGCATAAGTTAAAAGTGGACATGATTGATAGGAATAATTTTCTTTTTGAAGAGAAATGTGGCCATAAATATGTGTTGAAATGTGAGTTCGATGAATGGATGTGAGTTGCCTTAAAATGATGAAAAAAAGAGAAAAAGAATAAAGTGCATCGTTCCTGTGAGTTCATCAATTAGCCGGGTCTTCGTACCTAAGAAAGCATTGGAGAGTCAAGTCGAAAGATGGATGTATGCGGAGTGCACTTATAAAAAATAGAATAAAAACTTAGATGATTCGAGTTATTAAGTTCGAGTGGCCCTTCTAAGCATAATGCCCGAAGGTCGTCTGGCCTAGGAGTCATTAACTGAAAACTCATTACATGGATCATTCTAAGTCAAAAAAAGAGAAAAAATTATGGCAAACTCAACACCCATGAATTAGACAATTTTTAAATAATGGCGCTCCTTGAAAATTAGAAAGTTATGAATTGATGTTGAGTTATACTTTTGGCCTATGCAAATCGATGCTTGTATGTTATGTATTTAAACTAGATTAGAGAAAATGACATGGATTTGATCCCATTCATAATTGTGTATATTCGTGGTAAATATTTTGAAGAAAAGTGCATTATTGAACCAAGCCTTAGACAATTGGAAGGATTTAATATTTTTCTAAACATCCTATTTATCGCTCTTTTTGCTAGAGATTAGCAAAATGCTAGTTGCAGGGTGTGATTCGTGGTAAATATTACATATTTATCCCCTTATTTAGATCCATTCTGTGCATATATGGTACGTATTTGGTCTCTAATATGATCGTATTTTGAATATCCTTAATTATTAGAGCAAACTCTCATTTTATGCATAAAACAGTTAGATACTGAGGTATTTTTGCTCTTTTAGTTTTTTCATATGAAGATCTCAGTCTCACGATTCCAACGACTATTTATTTGTATTTTTCTAAGATCTGTGCTAATTAATATGAATTTTTGAATGCAGAATATGATTCAAATGAAGAAATACGCATCAAATACGACATAAATACGGAGCCATATGTGTATCCACATCTACAACACCATGCGGCATAATCTATGCCGCTCGACCTTCATCCAACGGGCGCTGAAGCCTAGGCGACGTGGCCTAATCTCATCCACTCGATCGCAATCGAACGGTTCACAGCCTAAGGGAAGTGTAGTGAGGCGGGGAACTCAGAAGGCCATGCAACAGCACACCGTCTAATCCCGTATTTGAACGAGCGGCCAAGATCGAATCCGAGCTGAATTCGAAATGGAGGGCGACGTGGCGCACTGGGCATCGTACGATCATCATCATAGGCTGAGGAGCTCTTCAACTCGCTTTCAGATCGACCAAGCGATCTATTACATATCCCGCAGGGACATGTGGCGAGATCTCCACCATTTCCCGCTCAATACAATGGTGACACACGTTGTGTTACAAGCAAAGCGGGCCAACTCAATGAAGCGGGTGCGGATCAACGCAAAAGGCGACGCGGTGCATTCCAGAGTGTTCGATGGCGATCCGACAGTCAGGATGCAATGGCAAAGTGGAATCGGTTCACGTAGCAGGGCTCGAGCAGATCCGCATGAAAGAAACACACGGCGGCCCCTCAGCCAATCCCGTGTTCATCCGACGGTCGACATTTGTGCCGCTTAGGGTTTCGGATCCGATGGAGAATGAAGTGGGGTTTAGCAAAAAACTCGCATCCGATACCGACTTAATACCCCTATAAATACCCCCGTATTCCAGAGAGTATTCAGACTTGTTTTGGCATATTTTGAGCGTATTGGAAGGGCTACAGAGCGTATTTTCGTGAGATTTTCTGGGGCTTTGGAAACAGAGAATAGAGGTTCTTGCAGAAGGAATTCCAATGCTTTTTAAGGAGTTTTGGTGATAGAAATCTCAACTTATATCTTGTATTTCAAGTATTTAGTATGTATTTTGACCTTTTGATCATGTATTTGCTAATGAAATTGAGTTTTCTTCTCTCTATGTGTGGGTAGTGCCTTCATTTGTTGGTTGTGATTAGTTAGGGATATGTGATCATTGATTTTGTTGTCTTTTTGCCCTATATGCATGTTATAATCACGTATTTCATCGACCTCAACGTATAATCTTATTGAGTATGTTAATCGGAGATGTGTGCATGCTTAATTGAATATGATCTGAGTAAGACTTATTCATGATACGATCCGAGAGGATTTTTCGTGACCCAAGAGGGCACCTGTACGTACTTTCTTTATGAAATCGGCGTTATACGTGATTACTTTTTGGCACTTTTGTTTACGCGCTTTATCGCCATACTTTTCGACGTTCTCATACCCTAGCCTGATGAGACGTTGAGTTATAGAAAACATATCCAAAATCATCGTTTACAAAACCCTTAACGAAATCACAACCGACACATGCTCCTCTCATTGGTTTCATATATCGACTCTCCATACATGTTTTTGTAGCACTTCTCATTGACTTAAAACCATCATCACGATTATCTCACCTTCGAAAGGTGGTAGTTTTTCATCGTTTTATTAATCTTTAGAAACTAATTCTTTTGGTTTACAGGTCGACTGTCCCGTGGATTCGATACCTGACTCTCCAGATTTACTACTTGATCGATCTCCTACACGTGGAAGTAGCACTCACATATTTTGAGACGAGTCATATGACATTATCTATCTTTACTCACCCCCTCCCCTCCCACACACACACACATATATATATATATATATATATATATATATATATATATATATGTGTGTGTGTGTGTGTGTGTGTGTGTGTGCCTTATCCTCTCTCTATTGTAACCTCATGCCTATTACGTGTACTTCTATATATTCAATGAGAATCATGCTAACCTTTCAATATATATATATATATATATATATATATATATATATATATATATATATCTATATATATCTATATATCTATATTACATTTGACAGAGTTTTTTGAATCCTAGGGCTGACTAGGACAAGCTGACTAGGATAAAGGGGTAGATAAAAGACGGCCAGGATTTAATCTTGGAAAATCAACGGTTGAAATTTGAAGGGAATTTTTTTTCCTTTTGGTTGAAATTCCAACCCTAGCTTTATCCAACCTTTCTCAAACCGTAAATTCCGAAGCGTCTCACGTCGTACACGAAACCCCATGTTTCCCAACCGAAACAATGGGAAAACGCAACCATTTAATCCACCGTCCAAAGTTTGTTGTGTCACCATGATTGATGACGTGTAGGAGTAAAGTCTCCAGGATTGCTGAGGTGGCATTTAATCCCCCGTCCATTTAACAAGGAAGCACAAAAGACATCTATCCAAGCTCTTCTGAAATGTCAATCTAGCACATGTGGTGGGATCCACGTCAATGTTGATACTATCAAATCCTCTCCGATAAAACCTTCTCTCTTCATTTCTTTTTTAATTTTTTTCTCTCTGTTTTTTTTTTCATTTTTTTCTTCTCTTCGATAAATCCCCACCAACATCAGCAACGCCAATTCATCACCACCACCATCGGTGGCGGTCCCACCATCTTCTCCCCAGAGGAGGCTTTCGCTGAGCTCGAAGCGATTAGAGCAGCGAGGACATTGAAGCGGTTAGAGCACTGGCTTTCGCTGAGCTTATCTCTGTATCAGCAAAATTGAATGGCCGTAGCAGCGGCAGCATGATTAGAGCAAGGTATTGGGTCTATTCATAGGGTCTATTCATCCAACAGCTGCACGGTTAGAGCACGGCGGCTTCGCTGAGCTATTCATGATTAGAGCAAAATTGAATCTAGCCATGAATTTTTTTCTCTCCATTCGCTGAGCTATTCATGATTAGAGCAAAATTCATCCAACAACTGCACGGTTAGAGCACGGCGGCTTCGCTGAGCTATTCGCTGAGCTATTCATTCAATTTTGCTCTAATCATGAATAGACCACGGCGGCCTTGGACCCACCGGGTAGAGACGGCGGCTTCGCTGAGCTTATCTCTGTATCTAGCACATGTGGTTAGGGTCGATTCAGTTCGGGCAGCATAGGGTCGAGCAGCGGCAGCATGATTCAATGGCCGTAGCTGCAACGAGCAGCGGCGAGCAGGTGAAAGCGAACGGGGTCGCTGGCCTGCAGAGCATGCTGATGGGATCTAAATATTTGAAGACGGACCAGCAGCTGTTGGATGAAGGGGTGAGTGTTGGAAAGGGGAGGGGCGGCACAGCGACGACTTAATCTCGCCGTTCTCACTCTCTCCTCCCCCTTTGCGCTAGAATTCGTGCCATTTACTCCTCAGGTCCGAGCCTTTCCCCTTTCTGATCTCCAATTGCAGATTCTTTGATTTTTTTATAGTGGTTTCTTACCAAAATTGAATTTTTTTTGTGATTGGTATCTTTCTATTTGTTTTGTAATTTTTTCGATTTCGTTTTTTGGGTCTAGGGGGACCTTTGCGATTGAAGATAGCGAAAGGGGGTTTTGGGTTTCTGGTCGTTTGATGTTTCCTTTTCTTTGGAGTTCGCTGATTGAAAATTTGGGTTTAATCATCGTTTATCTCCATACACAACCATTTTGTAAAGTTGTTTTTGGCTTAAAAGGAATGCCGCGGAGGATATCGTTGGAGAAGTTGGGGGGCTTTCTTGAAGGCGGCCAGCAGCTGTTGGATGAGGGGTTAGTGTTGGAAAGGGGAGGGGCGGCACATCGACAACGGTGAAAGGGAACGAGTGGACGGAGGAGGTAAAGATTTAGAAGGAGATCGGAGATCAGACGACATCAGAGGAGGGAGAGGATGGATAACAGCTACCGGTCTTTCGACGACAGAGAGTCAGGAGAAGCTTATTAACATACTTGATGAGGTAATTACTTTATTTATCAAAATGTCCAATTAAGTAGTTAATTTTCTACTTGAAAATTGTTGATATCTGATTCAAGAACTTGCAGAATTTTGAGGAAAGAGAATTGGGTATTTACTTTTGCCTTTTTTTACAATATTTTTTTAAAAATAATTTATTAAGTTGGCTTCTTACGGAACAGAGACCCAAGAAAAAGATGCAAAAAAACCAAAATTTTCTTTTCTTTGTTTTCCCCCTTTCCTAAAAGTCTCTGATATTTTAGAGATGTATCAATTTGACATTAAGTCTCGATGTTTCATCTCATAAGAAAGACATTGCTATTATTTTATTATTACAAAGAGATCACTAGATTCATGATAAAAAAGGCTAAGCATGTAGACTAATCTATGAACGATGAATGATGCAGGTTCGAAATCGGAGATGAGAAATCGGAGAGCTCATCTGGAGCTCATCGTCGACGAGGAGCTTGGGTTCAAAGAGCTCGAAGGGGTCGTCGCCTACAGGCACAGCTGGGACCACGACGGCCACCCCGTCTGCTACAACGCCTACGGGGTGTTCAAAGATTGAGAGATGTACGAGTTCAATGGATTCAATTGGACTCCCCGTCTCCAAACTGGCTAGGATGAGTTTTGTTGAAAATTTTGAAGGAAGGAATTTGTATTTTGGGGGAAAGCTTTGGGGGAAAACCAAAGTCCTGCTGTAATGTTAAAAAAACACTTTTAATTGGTCATATAGATGTAGCAAGAGTCACCTGCAGTCATAAATGCTCGCAGTCTCAATCAAGTTCCCAAAACGGCGAAACTTTTTCCCCAAATCCAGAACTCTGGCAGATGTATCATCCAACACCAAAGATTTAATGAAACTGAATCTCTAATTTCCAATCGCTATGGTTGATTTGGAGGAAGACGAGGGGAAAGAGCAGCTGGCCAAAATATGAGAACCAATAGAAATGGGTGCTTCTCTCTCTGTCCCAAAAACGAGGGGAAAGAGCAGCTGGCGAAAAAATGAGAACCAATAGAAATGGGTGCTTCTCTCTCTGTCCCAAAAAAGTCCACACTCATTGCCGAGTCTTTTTGGGTGCTACTCTCTCTTTTTTTGTTCCGAAAACAGCTTACAGATTTCTTGCATTACATTAGCATATATATCTGACAATACATGTTCTTTTTAGCAAAGTTACATATTTCAACAAAATGTTAATGATTCTTTCTAGCAAAGTTACAGATTTCAACAAAATGTCAAAATGTTGATGATGTAGAGCCTAAAACTCTATGTTATAGGTATCCCGAAATTGCAAAAGGATGCTTTTAAATTAAGCTTAGAAATTCAAATTATGACCTCACCTTCATACTAGAGTAATTTAAATTATGCGTCCTCGCCGAAGGAGCCTACATTTTTTTACGCTAATGTGTTGTTTTGCGTCAAAGGCGTCCGGGCCAAATTTGTTTTTCTACGCCGAATTTGTTGTTCCGCATCAAAGGCGTCCGTGGCTAAATATTTTTACGCTAATTTATTGTTCTTTTAAATTTTGGTTGTATAAATAATTTTTCTGGGGAACAAATATTTCGCGGAGAAAAATCTTAAATGAACCGTGCCCGTGGGCACGGGTTATGACTAGTATATATATATATATATATATATATATATATATATATATATATATATATTGGAGGGTAAGCGTTAGTATTATTGATCGTAAAAAGATACATCCAACTCGTTAAGTCAGTGAATCCGCAAGAGGGGGGATAGGACACAAGCGTCGTCACCCCCTACAAGTAGACTCACTCCAAAACCAAGAAAAAAAAGAAACTACAAATGTATACATACACTAGTCCCACAACAAGCCTAGTCACTTAGTGTCTCTAAACTCCCAATTTGAGAAAATCTGTTTCTCCTCTGCAGATGTGGGCTCCTGGTCATGCAGAGCAACTCTGACATCAGCCGCTATATCTTCAAACAATACCGTTTTACACCTCCTCTCATTTTCGAAGATCCTCCTATTTCTTTCCCGCCAGGTATGCCATACCATAGCTGCTAGGCAAGTTCTAGAAAGCAGGCTCAACACACCCTTGAAACCAAAAGTATCTAGAATGTTTTTCCCAACCTCATGGAGGGAGGGGGTGACATGTACCGGGGCCTTTAACTTCAACATGGTCCTGCATAAAATGTACTTTGAGTAACTACAAGCAAAGAATAAGTGCCTAATATCTTCTTCTGCATTTTCACAACACAATACGCAGTGGGGAGGATAAGCAGGAGCCCATCTGTAAATCTTATCTTTAGTCATTAATTTACCTCCTAGAGCTCGAAGAAGGGACAGAGAGAATTTTGGTATGCAATTTGGGTACCAACCCAATTTTTGCAGGGGAAAATCATGCCCTCGTCTTCGCACCCCCTCCCACGCTTCCTTGAAAGAATAATCCTCACCGCGCATCCATTTCCAGCCATCAAACCCCGGTCTCAGCCTGGTATTCTTCAGCAAATGGCGAACAGGGTGCAAGGCCGGATCCGCACTCCAGGCCTCACCTACCCAATAATCCGATACCTTCTTTAACTCAGCACCCTCCGGAATGGAACAATGAAGGTTTAATGGCCCGCCATCTAGCCAGGGGTCTTGCCAGAAATACGTCGAATGGCCATGTCTGACATTCCGCCAAATGAGCTTATGAGTAACAAGCCGGCTCTTAAGAATTCGCTTCTAGGTGCTCGAGGACGTAGCTGTACTCTTTGCCGCAAAGAGACATACTGTAGCCGCATATTTTCCTTTCAAATGTTGAGCCCAGAGGTCAGTTGAGCTGAGATATCACCATGCAAGTTTAACTCCCACAGCTTCATTGAGATCCTCTAATAGCCGTAGTCCGACTCCACCTTCAGATTTCGGCTTACACAAGTCGTTCCAAGCCCACGATCGAGAGCTCCCAAGAATGAATCTCCTACATGCCGCAGTGATTGTTCTCAAAACGCTCACTGGCATGCGATACACCTGGATCCAGAAGGCAACCATACCATATATAACTGATCTAACAAGCTCAATGCGCCCCGCAATAGAGAGAAACGACGAAGCCCATCCTCCCATTCTTTTCTTACATTTATCTATCAATTTCTTGTAATTAATAGCGGTCGGATACTTAACTGATAGGGGCAATCCCAAATAGGCAGTGAAAGAAGTGGTAATTTTGATTCCAAGAGATTCTGCAAGCAATTCCTTATTCTTGGTCCCTTTGCTAAAAATTCCCGAACTTTTATCCCAGTTTACTGCAAGGCCAGTGAAGGCAGAAAATTCTTCCAGGAGGCTTTTAATTCCCAAGAAAGAGGATTTGTTTGCTCTGCAAAATAGTAGTAAGTCATCGGCGAACAAGAGGTGGGATATAGATCCATTCCGCTTCATGGGAGTAATCTTGCCAGAGTTGATAGCCTTTTCTAATAAAATGGTGAAAGTCTCCATGACTATAACAAATAGGTAAGGGGAAATAGGGTCACCTTGACGCAGGCCTCTATTACTTCCAAAGAATCCATGTGGTGATACATTTACCATGACCGAGAAAGTGGGCGATGTGATGCACTCCCTGAATCAACTAATAAACAAATTCGGAAAGCGAAGTTGTTTCATGAAATAAAAGATATAGTCCCGGTTTACGCTATCAAACGCCTTTCTTAAGTCCAGCTTCAAACAAGCTCTCCCCCCCATATGGTTACTAAAATCCCTGATCTGTTCGTGAGCAATAAGCGTACAGTCCGATGGAAGCCGCCCTTTCAAGAATGCAGCTTGGTTAGGGGAGATTAGATCATGGATCACCGCCTTGAGCCTATTGCAAATGATCTTACTGATAAATTTGTATAGGACATTACAGCATGAGATAGGCCGATAGTCTCCCAAACCAGAGGCGTTTGAATTTTTTGGGACCAGCGTTAAGAAAGTGTGGTTGATTTGCTTGAGCATACGACCCGAAATGAAGAATGATTTAATAGCAGAAGTAACCTCCTCCCCCAAAAGCTCCCAGTTATGCTGAAAAAAGAAGGCATTATAGCCATCAGGCCCCGAAGCTTTGTCTGGCCCAATTTGGAACACAGCCTCTTTAACTTCCTCACTTGAAACCATTCTGCTAAGCCATAAAGCAGAATTCTCAGTTAAGATGCGTTTCGGAACAATATTGTTGAAGGAGAATAAATAATTGTACTGATTAAAAAGCCTCTCAAAGAACAAGGGCGCCTCCACCTGCAGGACACCATAAGTGGTGTTCTGCTTTCCCCCATGGTCTACAAGATGATTCAGGTTATTTATGCTGGACCTGGCATTCATGCAACTGTAGAAAAATTTTGTGTTCTTGTCTCCAAGAGAGAGCCAGTCCTGGCGGCTTTTCTGCTTGTACATATCCTCTTCCATCTTCAGAGCTCGGGTCAGCTTACTAATCAGCGGTGCTTCGCGCATTTGTAGATCAACATCAACATGAAAATTCGGGTTCAGCCTGATTTCATACAAATTCCTTCTGAACTTATCAACTTCAGTGTCAGCTCTGTATTTAATAGCCCAATCTTTAATAATAGGCTTCAGTCTACTAAGTTTTTGAACCAACCGATACATGGGAGACCCATCAATAACAGTGCCCATAAGAGAGGAGATGACATCTTTGTACCCTGGGCAGGAAGACCAAAAATTAAAAGTTTTGAATGGCTTAGGTTTAGAGGGGACCTGATTATGTAAGAAGACCGCCATAGGAGAGTGGTCGCTAGTGCCTGCGTCGAGATAGTCAACATATGATGCCGGGAGTGAATTTAGCCAATCAGCATTACCAAACACCCGGTCCAGCTACGCCGTGATCCGGTCAGACCCAATATGATTGTTACATCAGCTCAACCTATTCCCCCTACTCTTCAGCTCATGCAGACGACATCTAGAGATGCATTCTTCATAGTCCCGCACCAAATTATCATCAAGCTGCCGTCCCCCCACCTTATCGCAGGAATATAGAACACTGTTAAAGTCTCCCCCAACAAGCCAAGGGACATTAATATGACTGCAGTCAGTATCCAGCATATTCCATAACTCCTTTCTTTCTTCTCTAGTATTGCGACCATAAATTCCAGTGAAGACACAAGAGAATCCCCCCACATTATTGCAATAGATTGATATGTGATGTGCCGACTTTGACATCACCCCCACACTCCACACATTGGGATTGAATCCCATAAGAATCCTTCCACCAGACGAGATGTCAAAATTATTAAATAGGATCCAATCCTTTAGCCACCCTAGAGTATGACATTTAGACATGGACTTGAGCTTAGTCTCAACCAAGATAATTGCAGTAGGTTTCAGCTTCATTATCTTGTCCCGCACATCCCTTCTCCGCACACAATTATTTAAACCCATGGTATTCCAGATAAAGACACTCATTATTCAACGGTTTGTTTTCGCCCCAAGGCCATGCTCTTGGAGCCGAGAGCTCTTCCTGGAGGAAGTCAGTGAAACACAATCTGGCCGCTTTTTAGTGTGCTTGAGTGTTCCTGCCTGGCGAACCTGATCCTCTACTTCAAGCTCCCACTCTGGGTTATCCATAGCAATATCCTCAGGGAAAAGATCCATCTCATTTCTGCAGGAATCTGCAATGAGCGAGGGTAAGGGAGTGAGAGGAGGTGCACTTACAGAGGGTGTCAGAGGAGGTACACTCGAGGTAAGGGGTTTTAATGAAATCCACTCCTGAAGCATCCAGTTGGGAACTGGGAGAAGCCGCAGGCAGAACACCAGAAGTAGTGTTCAAAGCAGGGAATGATGCCCGGATCACAGTAGTATGATTTTCACCTTGCACATCACTTTTCTTTGTATACCCATCAGAAACCCCTGCTGTCTTCCGGACTTCTGGCTGCTCCGCAATTTGCGATATCTGTACCCGTCCAACATCATTAGCCACAACCGTGTCATCTACAGGAAGCTCCTGCGTAAGCGAATTTGCCCCAAAGGAGGAGCTCCCCCGAGAGGTCTCTCCAACCTTCATCCCAGCGTTAGTAGCCTGTCCTGCATTGCCACCCAAATTTGCAAGAGTAGCAGGATGCAGTATGTCCGCCGAACTGCTACCTCCAGTTGCCCCATCAAGCAAGACCTGTTCTCCACCTGATGGACAGGCCGGCAGTCCCACCACACCACTTTTACTCTTAGCCGTTATCTCAATCACGCTCTCACTTCTAGCCCCATCTTCCAATCCTTGGATTGAAGGGGGCTCTGCGGCAACCTGACATTGATCAATCGAATGTCCAAAACAGACGCATTTCGAGCATCTAGGGGGCTCTCCCTCAATCTTCACTCGAATAGAAAGAGTAGGGCCATCCTCAGTTCCTACCAAAACTGTAGGAGGGACCGCTTGTTTAGCATGGATCTCGACAAGGCATCTCGCATAGGACAAGCGATCTTTCTTTGCAGTCAGCTTGTCCAAACAAATAGGCTTCCCAACTAAGGAGGCAATGCAATTGAGGATTTCTAAGGTCCATATCTCCAGAGGAACTCCATGGAGTTGAATCCAAACAGGGATCGAAGACAGAATGTCACGCTCCAGTTTGAGCCCTGGACTCCATCGTTGCAGCACCACCAGACGACCGTCAAACATCCAAGGCCCTCCGTGCAGGATCCTATATATATATATATATATATATATATATATATATATATATATAATAAAACAGGGATGTTATCATGGGTTATTGGATAAGAGTTTTTGGATAAGAGATATTGGATAAGGGTTTGAATTGTATTTGGGGTATAAAAATGAGGGATGTTATGATGAGTTTTTGGATAAGAGATATTGGATAAGAGAAATTGGATAAGGGTTTGAATTGTATTTGGTGTATACAAATTAGGGATGTTATAATGAGTTTTTGGATAAGAGAAATTGGATAAGAGAAATTGGATAAGGATTTGAATTGTATATGAGGGGACCATTTGGCGGAAGTTTTGAAATTTGAAGTGTGAATTTAAAAACAAACCCAAAAAAAGACGTTAAACAAATTGAAATTCTATCAGCTCACGTGGATCACTGATGTAGCATTCAATCCCACCGCAGATCTTCCATCAACAAAAATTTTGAAGTGTGTCCTCTCTCTTACCCTAATTCTGTCACTGCCTCTCTCTCCACAGTTCTTCGGGAAGCTGATGAGCCCTAATCTCTCTCCCCAGTGGTCTACACTCCGTTGATGAGCCCTACCGCTCTCTATCCCCCTCTAAACCTCAATCCGTCCTCTTCTCTTTCTCCTCAGACGAGAGGGTGTGACGATTCGAATTAGCGAGATGGAGTGACGATTCGAATTAGCGAGGGTGTGTCTGCCAGAGGCGAATCAAGTAAGGGTTAGGATTTTTGCTCCATTTCACAAAGAAAGTGAAGATGACCGTGGACCAGATCAATTTGAGCTCCAATAGGAACCTTGACGAGTAGATTGAAAAATTATAAGATGACAGTGCACGCCAATATCTGAGAAAGAGGTCAGCTTTCAATTTTTCTGGTTATTTGTTTGGGTGGGGAAATTTTGGTGGTTTGATGAGTTAGGGTTGTTGAAGGAAAGTTGCTAATTTTGTTGCTGGTTTGGCTAGATCTAATGAAAGGTTTATATTCGGGGAAGGTTGTGTTTGAATTTGGACGAATTGTGAAAGCACTATCGACGTCGGAGTTTGAGGAGCACCAAAGTGTAAGTTGAACATTGCAGGAAGCCACGGTGAGCTGTTATTGTAGAGGTAAAATTACTTCCTTGATTTGGAAATTTGATTTTAACTAAAGAATCAGAAGTTAGGGTTGTTGAAGGAAAGTTGCTAAGCGTTGCTTAATTTGTTGCTAGTTTGGCTAGATCTAATGCAAGGTTTATATTCGGGGAAGGTTGTGATTGAATTTGGACGAATTGTGGAAGCACTGTCGATGTCGGAGTTTGAGGAGCACCAAAGTGTAAGTTGAACATTGCAGGAAGCCACTGTGAGCTGTTATTGTAGAGGTAAAATTACTTCCTTGATTTGGAAATTTGATTTTAACTAAAGAACCAGATGAATGGGAAAATTTGGGGAAAAAAGTAATTTTGATAAGAAACATGCTTATTTCTTAGTGATTTATGTGAACTTTTTTCGACATAAAGAACGGATTTTGATGTTGACCATACCTATTTCAGTAATTTAAGAAGACACATCTAATTTAGATGCTTTATTTTTGTTTCATATATATGATTTATGTTCTTGATTCGTGTATAAATTATTTCTTCCTGAGAAACTTATATGATAGTTTGTTATTTTCGGGATGCACTTTTAGGTATGTTTGAAAATTTTAACTAAGAAAAATATGATGTTTTTAATGTGTTTGCTTATTATACAATTGAATATGTAATGCAGAGTAGCAATGGTGGTGGTGTTAGTGGGATCTCCTCATCTTGCTCTTCTTCTTCCTCTAAGAGCTCCACAAATCAGCCACCAAGGTATCTGGCTATTGGTATCTGCTCAAAGGTGATCTTACTGTTGAATTCTTGGGTCCTGCTGAGTTCTATTTTGAGTTAATACATTTGTGATAGCTACAAAAACCATTATCTTCGACGTGTATACAAGCCAAGAGCACAACAACATGACACCTCAAATGACAGCAAACCCCTCTAATTTTTGCTTTCAGAGCACCTCTTTTCTGTCTTTGCTCTTTAGCCTTGCAAGGGCCTCTCCTGCATAGGTCAGGAATATGAGAAAAATAAATTGCATAGGTCAGGAATATGAGAAAAATAAATAGAAACTGTAGTTTCCAAATGGAAGAAGACATTAAGAAAGGACACGATTATATCTTTTTTACCCAACAGTTTTTTAAAGGGAATAAAATTTCCAATTTTGTAACAGAATTTGGGGCTCCATTAGCCTGCAATCTGTTTTTTGTTAGGGATTGTGCTTTGACGTAATCCTTAACTAATTCCACGGTCACCCATGATGCTAACATGTGTGATTGAGCTTTTCTTCCATTCAATGTAGGTTAGAAGAACATTAGAAGAACAACTTGACAATGTTTCATGCAATTGGATTTAGTCTATAAGTTTGTTTTCGCAGGTGCTAAAACTGTAGCAATCTTAAGCATATGCATGGAGTGTCCTGGGGTTTGATCATTAGGGTCACAATTGGTTTGTTCATTGGGGTGCTATTAGCTACATCAACTTTGTTCTGCATTAGATTCCGAAAGATGCGATCTCAGATCTCCGAACAAATGGTGTTGATGCTTGCATGTTTTTTTCAGACTCAACTATTGGTCAGGAATCACCAAGAGCTTCAGAACCCAGTGATGGTTCGTTGTGGTGTGAGGGACCTATAAGAAAGAATGACATCTAAGTTTCTGGTATACCCAGATATTCATACAGGTAAAGTTCTTTTCTTTAGGCTCTTTTTGGGTTAAATTATGATCAAATATTCTGAGTTTTAACGTTTTATTAACAGGGATTTGCAGAAAGCCACGTGTAATTTTACAACAATGATTGGTCAAGGAGCATTCGGTCCTGTCTATAAAGCATGAATGTCAACTGGGGAAACTGTTGCTATCAAAGTGCTTGCTACGGATTCTAAACATGAACAGAATGAGTTCCAAACAGAGGTAGTTCTTCTTGACAGTAATACTAATAGCAATAATCAAAATACTCACCAATTTTTATTTTTTTTCAAATTCCAAGCTCGGCTCTATTCTCAAGCTCAGTTAATCATTGGGGTATCTCGGTTAATCTCTCAAAAATCCAAGCTCGGTTAATCTCTCAATGAGTAAGCACCATAATCTCATTTTCTGCACCTGTAAACCATGGCAGCTCAAAAAGCAATAATTAAATTATCTGCATTATCTCTTATCTCTTACAAGTGTAGCTCAAGCATTATCTCATGAAATATTTTTGTGTGATTTGGAATTTTGTGAAATCTTGCAGGAAGGTAGAGCGGCGTTGGAGGTCAAGCTCAGGGGAAAGCATTATCAAGTTTGTTTAGTACACATGAATGTGGCAAACAAATTATAAATTGGTTTTCAAGTTTGTTTAGTAGCTTTTGATGTGTGAATTTGTCTTTCTTCAGTAGCCTAACCAAGGCAGGAATTAATTGCATTCTAACCAAGGCAGGAATTAATTGAATTCTAAATTTGACCAAAGAAAATAATTATAGATTCTGAGCAATTAGTTAATTTAATTGCACTACTGATCTCAAAATTGAGAAAATTGAATTAGACTGAAGTGAAAAAACTTATATATATATAGCATAAAATTTTGTGTATTGGGTCTTGCTCTTTTTTGTGTTTGCATTCTAAATTTGCTATCCTTTTCCAATTTCCTTGATCTTTGAGAGGGTAATGATGAGATACAAATAATGGATTCAGAATTTTATGCTCAGAATTTTGTCTATATTATGGCAGAGACATCATAAATTTTTGTCTAAATTCACAAAAACATTTGTCTACATTCATCAATGTGCAGAACTTTTTTCACAACATGCATTTTTCCCAAAAAATTACATGAAATGTGTTCACAACAAAATTTTGTCTAAATTCAGACCTTCCATGTGTGTGTGTGTCTAAATTCAGACCTTTCATGTGTTCAAAATTCTGAATCAGTGTAGTAGTGTTCACAAAATTTTTCATGTGTTCAGAATTTCATCTATATTATGGCTGAGACATCATAACTTTGGTTTGATGTTTTGTTTACCAAAGTTATGAACTTCAGAATTTTTTCATTTGTTCAGAATTCCATGTTATATATATTTACCATTTGCAGCCTCCTAAAGCCGAACGCTTCTTTTGGTTTGATGTTTTGTTTCAAAAAATTCTAACAAGTGTTTGATGTTTTGTTTCAATGAAAAATTCTCATAAGTTACATATGCAGGATCATCACATATTCAATCAGCACAAGTTACTTGCCAAATTACTGACTTCATGCACAATTATTTCTCAAGTGTTGCAAAGAGCTTGAATCTTGGGACATTTGGTTTGGAAATTAAGCTCCCCAAGCTTTACATGCATTATTTTCTGATAGATTATTTATATGATCAAAGAGGCCCTGTTGCAATTGTTTTCCCAATGTCCTACATTTTACAAATTGAAACTGTGAATTAAATTTAACTTTTATTCAAGATTTTAGCAAATCAAATGGAGAGATTGTGCTGTGGTAGTTAGAGAATTTTGCTTGCATGGTTGACTTTTTCCTTCATATTTTTAAATTCTGCAATTTTTTGTTCATATTTTCAACCTTATACCTAGCCAGCCAACAAATCCTGAAAAACAAAATGCTTCTGGATGCCCTATGCTATATATGGGATCTACTGAGAAATTTAAATTAGTAGAATATGATGTTTGATTTATCTAGCTAAATCTTCAATAAAGATGGAAGCAGCTAATGTCTTTGGACATGGGCCTTGAATTTGTAATAACAATTTGATCTTCGTAAAGAAAAGCAAACTGATGACTATATCATCAAGTTAAAATTTCAAAACTGTTGATTTCTGGCTACCATGTCCCAAGTTCCATTCAATGTGCTAAATGAAGAAATATTTATTTGTTTGCTTCTCAGTAGGCCCATTCAGTCAGTATCAGATGTCAATATCAAAAAAATGGATGAATTATACGAGGATTTGAGTTTTGGTTCATTTATCAAGGCCTTTCATATACAAGATTGCTCCTTCTATTTTAGAAGATCTTAATCATTTTGCCAATGAGTGGCATGAGAAACTGCCCAAGTTGTGCAAATTTTGTGATATTATAGGACATGAAAATTTTAATTGTTGATGAAAAATTTGACACCTATATGATGTGACGTTTGTGATTAACAGAACTATTGATGGAATCACTAACCAATATGGTCATGGATCAATTAATACTCACAACCATGAATTGAATCATTATAATTATGAACAATAAAGTTATCATGGCTAATTTAATTCACTTCTTAAGCTATTGAATGGTTAAATGATAAGGAAGTCCAAAAGCAAACTCAAGGAAGTCCTCAAGTTAAATGTTGCTCAATTTCACATACAGTGACAACCCAAAATATATGTTGCTCATTTGACATTTAACATCATATAGTGACACACCAAAACAGTACCTTAACTGAGCAACTAGGAGTATGAGAGTTAATTAAAAAATATCATGTATGATCTACCCCTAAGTGCTTTAAAAATATCCTATAGTTAATAGATCTGTTTTTTATTTGTTGAAATGTAATTTCTGTTTTTGATTTGTTGTTGTTTGATGGAAGTTGATCTGAATGAGATCTATGCTTTCTGATAGTTTGATATATTTGCTTTCCTGCTCCAAAATTTATTGGTTTAGAAATCTAATATGCTCATTTTGTTTATGAAAAAATTATTGTAAGTTTGAATTTACTGACTTTTGTTTGTTAAGTTCGGTTTTCCTTTATAAGTTTGAATTTAAGGGTTAATAATTTCTGTTTCCCTTTATTTTTTATATTGTTAAGAAAAGGATAACATGGTACCTAGGTCTGAATTTTTATGCAAATCATTCATTGTTTACAGAATAACGAGGCACCATAACAGTCTGAACTTCTTTTCGAGCTTTTAGACTATTTTTAAATCTTATTTTATTTATAAAAAGAGCATCCAAGTCATGAACATAGAGAGTTCAGCTAGCAAAAAAATAGAAAATGATTTCAGAGTAAGTAAAGCTTTCATATATCATGAGATAGTGAAACTAATTGGTAGTTTGAAGTCAGTAAACAATTCTGAATTATACCATGACACATGTATACACATACACAAGAAAGTTGACCAAGTTTGATAACTGGATCTGTTTTTAGTTTAATGCCTGTAAATGATATACTGGGTTTAATGCTCAGTATATGCCCAGTTTGATATATCATTTACAGTTTGTTCATGTAGGCATGTACAGTTTGTTCATGTAAATGACTTACCAGTTATCAAACTTATATGTATAACTGGTTTGATATATCAAATTGTTTGAATGCCCTGATTTAGTTTAATGACCAAGTTTGATAAGTGGGTTTAATGCCCAGATTTCTATATTCCTTTGAAAATGATATTTGAAATAAGACAAAATTAATGCCTGCATTTTGTTTAAACTTGGCCCAGTTTTCTATATTCCAATGTTAATTAATGTCCAGTTTTCTATATTCCATAGTTTGAGTAATTTATCATTTGTTAATGTAAATGACATACCAGTTTGATATATCAATTTTTTGGATGTCGAGCTATGACGTTAGGAAAGTATATGCTTTTGCTACCCATCCATTTTTCATATACATAGTTTGAGTAATTTACAATTTGTTGGGTTTTATTTATAAGTTCTGATTAATGTTGAGCTGTTTGTTATTTTCATGGAAATCTCATTGGGTAACCTAAATCTTGCTCATCCGTAGCTGTGGTAAACTTGAGAGGCTTGACACTTTTAGGTAACATTTAGTTTCTGTTTCTGTTTTTGTTTCCCCTCTTTCTCCACAATTTTTGAAGTTTTATTTTTAATTTTTTTCATAATTTCTTAAAGATCATAGAGATTCCCTAAGAGATTGGTACAGCAAGAAGAGGAGAAGCATGGGGTATCCAAAATCTCAAAGGTTTGGCTTTCTTCATTCACTCTTGCCTTTCTCCCTTAAAAGCGAAGAATTGAATTAGCATGAATTTGGTACATTAATACATATGTGAATCAAGATGGGAGACAAACAAGGGAGGAAAGTAGATTGGATAGAATTTGTAAATGATGCAAACGAAGTAACTGAATTATATATAGTGTGTTTTTATCTGATGTGTTTTTAAAGAGAATCTTCTGTTGTTTTTTGTGTTTGCTAAAACTCTTTGGGCCAGCAAATGAGGTTTAGCTTCAAATGGGATTGAGGAGAAACTGTCAGAGAGAGTGTGATTGTTAGGAGGTATAGTGAGATTGAGAGAATGATGAAGTGAAGACAGTGAAATCAAAGCTCTCAAGCTTACTATGGCATGTGGGATCAACATATGATGCTTGGTTCAGTTGTGCATCAACCCAAGTAGATTTTAATCTCAGTTGAGAGCTAGATTTGAGCATTTAGTTTTCAATTTTAGCATGGATTTTTTATTTTAGTTTTGTTTGTTGCAGGTTGCTCAAGGTGTGTTAACTCTGCCATACTCATTCTCAAAACTATGGATGCTGAGTGGGATCATGTTCCAAGTATTTTATAGGTTGATGGGGAGCTAGACTGCTTCATTATTTTGTATGTTGAGTATAGAACAAGGAAGGCGAGAGTGAATGTTGTTTAATAACCAATTGTTGCATTTCTAGAAACCAAGCAAAGTATATTGTACTCACATGTAGTTTAAGCTGCAGATTGTTATGTAAGTTACACATGTACATGGTGGTTTGAGTGGTACATAAAAAAAATTCTTACCTCCATACTGTATAGTGCAAATTATTCTGTACTCCATATCTGATACGACAAGAACTCTGCAGATTGAAATATAAAAAGAACTATGCATACCAAACCTTTGGATACATAAAAAGAACTATGGATTTGTTATATACTGCAACTTTGGTACCGAAACTTTAGATTAGCTATGTGCTCCAGATTTGATACAAAGCAAAAGTGTAATTTAGGCCAACTTGAAACAATAGCACAAAAATGTTTATCCATATAAATGAAAAAGCATACATGCATATTTGCGATTTACTCCAGCTAAATTATCCGTTTAAATATCTGATACCAACACTCTGGATTTGCTATATGCTCTAGCTAAATTCATGTAATTCCATATTTAACATCAGACCCAATGAAATCCCTCCCAAGTTCATGAAGGAATGTGTCTTTATGATGCGAAGGTATGGCTATAAAAGCAATCTTTCATTTTTTAAAATAAATGTTAAGTCTATCAATTATAATAACAGAGGGTCGACGTGTATTGGGCACTTATTTTGTCAATGTGAATGCCAATTTTTGACACTTTAATTTTTGAGGTTGTCACTTTAATTTTTGAGGAACTAAAATTTTTGTGGACACTAAAATTTTTTGGGAACTAATTTTTCAGGTAGAACTAAATTTTGAGGGAACAACATTGTGGGGAGAATTAAATAACAATTATTGCATATTAATAATTGGTGTTTGTTTACAGCAAGGGGATTCAAGATTTTGATGAATACACAGTGCCCTTAGGGCACAAGTAATCTTTGAATGGAACTAAATTTTTTGGGGGGCACTAATTTTTTTTGGGGGGGGAACTAAATTTTTTTGGTGAACTAAATTCTCTGTTAGAACTAAATTTTAGGGGACGAAAAATTGTTGTGGGAATTAAATGACAATTATTGTGAAATAATTATTGGTGTTCGTTTTTATTAAGCGATTCAAGATTTTATGGATGGAAATATTTTACATGCACCGTTCCCCTAGTGCACAATTTATGATATACAAGCTGCCTAAATTTCCAAACATACTTGGATAATTTAAAAGCCTGAGATGGTCCTTAGGATCCTATGCGACTATTGTACTAGCATACATGCTAGGCACTTTTCATTTTTCATACATTATACACAGGATGTTTCTCCAAACCTAAAGTGTCATGTTAGTATAGACTGTATACAACACCCATCTGTGTTTGACACTTAAAAATATATGTGCCTTTATTCACAGATTGATAGAATGAAATTAGCAGGATAGTTTGATGCAACATGAACTTTGATGCAACATGAACATAATGCCTCATTTTTGGTCAAATTATCCATAATGCATTTTCCGCGCCTCTTTGTTGTTTCGCGCCGAATGCTCCTGCGTCGTTAAATATTATTACGCTAAATTGTTGTTCCATTAAAATTTGGCTGCGTAAATAATTTTTTGGGGAACAAAGATTTCGCGGGAGAAAATCTTAATTGAACCGTGCCTGTGAACATGGGTTATGACTACCTTTTCGTCGTCGGCATTGCGTCCGGGAGACGACTATCCCCATCATTCTTTCACCCTTGAGTCATCTGTCCCTGTTGGTTTCGCGTCTGTGAGACGACCTTTGCCGTGCCCTCCGGGCACGGGTATTCGCTATATATAGATAGAATATATATGTAAATACATATACATATACATATACATATCTATTATACATTTGACAACTATTTTTGAATCCTATGGCTGATTAGGACAAGCTGACTAAGACAAAGTGGTTGATAGAATGACGGCTTGGATTTAATCTTGAGGAATGGATGATTGAGATGAGATTCAGAGGAAAGTTTTGGAGGGAAAAACATTTCTTGGAAAATGAAAGTTACTGGGGAATGAAAGTTTCCATGGAATATCAGAGTGCACGTAATTAATGCATTTGAGAAAAAACTTTAACTTGCACCTAATGCTACAGATCGAATGCTGTCGTAGATCGAATGATATCTCTCTCAACGAGGGGCCCACTGTCTCTGTGACGCATAGGGTAACAAAATGAGAATAATTTCCCATGCCGAATGCACCCGCTAAATCTTTTTGCGCTAATTTGTTGGCCCGCGCCGAATGAAGGGTTGAGATGAGATTTTGTGGAAAGTTTTGGAGGGAAAAACATTTCTACGGAAATGAAAGTTTCTGGGGAAATGAAACTTTTTGGCGAATGAAAATTTCTGGGGAATAGTAGAGTGCACGTAATCAATACATTTGGGTAAAAAAACTTTAACTTGCACTTAATATTGCAGATCGAATGTTGCTGCAGATCGAATGATCTCTCCCTCAACGCGGGCCCACCGTTGTTCCGCGTCGAAGGTACCCGCGCCGAATTTGTTGTTCTACACCGAATTTATAGTTCCGCGCCGAAGGCGTCCGTGCCACTAAATATTTTTACGCTAATTTGTTGTTCCGCGCAATTTTGGATGTGGAAATAATTTTTTGGGAACAAAGATTTTGCGGGGGAAAATCTTAAATGAACCGTGCCCACGGGCACGGGGTATGATTAGTATATATATATACAGTGAAAAATGGAGAAGAGCTGACAGCGCTGGAAATTTTTCTAGCGCTGTCCGCATTTTGGGCGTCCTAAAAATTTTTTTTTTGAAAATTTTTTTTTCAGTAGTTAGATATACTTGTTGGGAAGCTCCCCACAAAATTTCAGCTCGATCCGACACCGTTTGAGCCTCCGTTCATCGATTTCAAAAACGTTGCGCAAATCTGTCCACAGTTTTGCGCAACGTTTTTGAAATCGATGAACGGAGACTCAAACGGTGTCGGATCGAGCTGAAATTTTATGGGGAGCTTTCCAACAAGTATATCTAACTACTGCAGAAAACAATTTCAATAAAAAATAATTTTAGGGCGCCCAAATTGCGGACAGCGCTGGAAAAATTTCCAGCGCTGTCAGCATTGGCCCATTAACCTCATATATCTATATCTATATCTATATCTATATCTTTTTTTGGAAGATAAGTTTAAATTATATTATAAAATGTACACAAGTTCTAGTGCGAGGTTCATTCAAGATGCTATTAATAGAGAGAGGATAGGACACATGCGTCGTCACTCTCTACTATCAACTTCATCCTCAATGCAACCCCCACGACAATTACATCATACACTCTCAATATGCAAACAATCATCACAATCCAGACCTATAATTCTTTACCCATGATCCAGTATATCCCAATTAGCTAAGACCTCAGTCGCTTCCACATCATCCCCTTCTTCATCATGAAGAGCAATTCGGACATCCGCTGCAATCTCATCAAAAAGTGTTGTTTTTGGCTTACGAGTTCCTTCAAACACTCGCTTGTTACGCTCCTTCCACAAATGCCACACCATAGCTGCAATTACTGTTTTTACTAAGCGGCTCAAAGCACCTTTATTCATGTATTTGTTCAAAGCCAGCTCCCCCAATTCCCTTAAGCTGTTAACCGCAGGTGCATTAATCCCCAGCTTCAACAAAGCACGGACCAGGATGTATTTCGAGTAAGGACATAAGAAGAAAATGTGATCCGAAGACTCCAATGTGCGGTTGTCACATAGTTCACAGAATCCCGAAGTTTGCAAACCCCGTTCAACAAGATTTTCCTTAGTCAGAAGTTTGTTTTTAAAAGCTCGAAGAAGTGTCAAAGCCATTTTGGCACATGCTTGCTAAACCAGATTAATCTGAAGTACCTGAAAGGAGGCGATTTTATTCGGATACTTTCCCAGATATCCTTGAATTTATACATTGGCCCAAATTTCCATTCCCATCTATCTGCTCTTGTGGTAAGCTTCACCTGCTGTAGTATAGGGCCTAGCACTTGGATGGCCGGGTCATTAGTCCATGCATCTCCCCCAATACTCACTAACTCTCTTCTTACTATCACCCTCAGGTACATGAAATAGATTGTCAAGAGGGCCACACGGTAGCCAATTATCGTGCCAAAATAGAGTGTCATTTCCGTCTCCCACTTTTCTCACAATTAGCTTCCGAGATTGCTCCCTGCTTTTTAGTAAAAACTTCCAAGTTCCGGAATGAAGTACCGAACCCTTCACTTCATAGAATGCATTTGTATCTTTATATTTCTTATGCATGTACTCAGCCCACAGCCCTTTGGATCTAAGCAATCTCCATGTAAGCTTAACACCTGAAGCCATGTTCAGGTCACTTAATTGCCTTAGACCAATTCCTCCCTCCATCTTTGGTTTACAAGCATCAGACCAAGTCCAAGCATTTGCGTTTCCCCAAATGAACTTTCTGCATAAAGATGTCAAAGTACGCAAAACTGTTGCAGGAATTCTGTAAACTTGAGACCAGAAAGCAATAATCCCGTAAATAACAGATCTTACCAACTCTATCCGACCAGAGATTGATAACTTATTAGAAGTCCATCCATTCATACGCTTCATGCACCTGTCAATAAGCCGACTATACAAGCATCTTTTAGGATATGTGGAGGACAATGGGAGCCCAAGATAGGTGGTGATGGTGTTCATATGCTTTGCCCCTAAATATTCCGCAAGGCCCCTTGGATTTTTAGTTCCTTTACTGAACATAGCTGTGCTCTTAGCCCAATTCATATCTAGACCTGTAAGACATTTGAAATCCTCCAGCATCTTAACAAGCCCTTGGAATGTTTTACTATTAGCTCTGCAAAACACAAGTAAATCATCTGCAAAGAGCAGATGTGATATTGCTCCCGTCCGTCGCATAGGCTGTATACTCCCTTTGGTAAGTGCACTCTCCAGGAGAAGCGAGAATGCCTCCATGACAATGACAAACAAATACGGCGATAATGGGTCTCCCTGTCTCAGACCTCTGTTTCCTTTAAAAAAGCCCACTGGTGAACCATTAACCATCACCGAGTACGAAGCTGTAGATATGCACTCTTTAATCCAGCCAATAAAAGTATACCCAAAACCCATTTGATGCATTATGTAATAGACGAACTCTCTATTCACACTGTCGAAAGCCTTTCTGAGGTCAAGTTTTAAGCAAGCCCTGGAGCCCATAGGGTTGCTGAAATCTCTGATCTGCTCATGAGCTAGTAAAATACTATCAGATAATAGTCTACCATGGAGAAAAGCCGCCTGATTAGGAGAAATCAGATCATGAACAATCCTTTTTAACCTGTTGCAAATGATCTTACTAATAATTTTGTAGATGAAATTACAACAGGCAATAGGCCTGTATTCCCCCAAATTGCTTGCATTTGCACTTTTAGGGACCAAAGTTAAGAATGTGTGATTGAATTGGCGGAGTAAGCTACCTGACTTGAAAAAATATTGGACTGCACTTACAACATCTCCCGCAATGAAACTCCAATTGTATTGATAGAAATACCCATTGAAGCCATCAGGACCTGGAGCTTTAGCAGGATTGAGCTGGAACACCGCCTCTTTAACCTCCTCTGCCGAAACATTTCTTTCAAGCCATTTGGCTGATTCAACTTTCACTTTACGTTTTGGCACAAGATTTGGGAATACACTCCAATAATCAGCTTGATTGTACAGGTCTTCGTAGTACTGAACCGCATCAGATTTTAGATCTTCATAAGTTTTACTTTGGATCCCATTCTCATCCACTAAATGTGACAAATTATTATGGCCATGCCTTGCTTTCATACAACTATAAAAGAATTTAGTATTCTTATCTCCCAGAGTCAGCCAGTCTTGTCTACTCTTCTACCTGTACATATCCTCCTCTAATCTCAGAAGATCGGCTAAATCAATTGACAATTTATTCTCTTTCTTTTGCAGCTCCAAGTCATTGTGTAGAAGCAATTGTTCCTGAATCCCCTCAAGTTCACTGCGCCAAATGGCAATCAGCTTCCCAGGTGCATGCGTTATTGACCAACCCCACAACCCAATTTTGAGTACTCGCAATTTGTTAGCAAGGCGAAACATAGGAGACCCAATACTATAATGTTTACAGGCTGCTAGAAACACTTCATGATAACCTGGCAAGCGAACACAAAAATTGAAAATTTTAAATGGCTTCTGTTCTGATAGTACCTGGGCATGGAGATTCACAAACATCAGAGAATGATCACTTGTGTGCGGTACTAAATAAGAAACAAAGGATTCCGCTAGCTTCTCATTCCATGCTTCGTTGCACATAACACGATCCAGTTTAGCAGCAATGCGATCCTTGCCCAATCTATTATTTCTCTAGCTTATTTGTTTTCCGCAATTCTTCATCTCTTGGAGGCCACAATTTGTGATACAGTGGCCGAAATCATCTAATAAGCGCGCATCCAATTTGCGACCACCTATTTTTTCTTTTGCATACAGTACACAGTTAAAATCCCCCCTACCAGCCAAGCATCATTATTTATTTTCTTTGCATCCAACTCAAGCTGCTCCCATAGGTCCTTCCTTTCTAATGGTGTATTGCATCCATAAACTCCTGTGAAAACAAATTCAAGTCCCCCAGCATTTCTAGCTCTTACTGTAACATGTTGCTTAGACATTGAGATATGGCTTACATGCCAGACCAGAGGGTCAAATCCCATGAGTATTCGTCCGCCTTTATGTAAAGCGAAGTTGTCAACTGTTATCCAAGTCGGAAGAAAACAAGATCTACTACTAATCTTCTCTGGTTTAAGCTTCGTCTCCAGAAGAACAATTGCTGATTGCTTCAGCTTTTTAATACGATCCCTGAGCTCCCGCCATCTCACAAGGTTATTTAAGCCCCTTACATTCCAGATTAAAATAGTCATTGATTAAATAGTAGATTATCGCAGTTGGCTCCCTTCCTTTAGCCGGCTGCTCCTCCTAATTGCCTCAGTTGTCACTGAATGTGGACCCATCTGTTTCTTTGTCTTAGCTGATGCCGCCTCCTCCAATAGCTTGCTATGCTCAATAATCCACTCTGGGTTCTCATAGGTAGGTTCCTCTGGCAATTCTTCACAGCCTGCTTGATTGGAAGTCAACAAGTGTACTTCAGGACTATTGGAGTGTGGCCCCTTACAAGATGCTGGAGGATTCTCAACACCCGCTGTAGAAGACACCAACTCTACTACCGGCATACACTGCTCAATATCATTCTCAATATAAGAAGAATTTGTGTGTTGCACCACAACCGGCAATTGCTTTCCTACAGTGCAATTTCCAGTATTCCCCCCTGTTTCAGTAGAAGCAATTTCATGGGAATATCCTTGGCCATTATCGCCTGGAGATACTGCAGCTACTTGGTTATTTGATACTGTATCCGTCCTTGGCATAGCCTCAGACTGCTTTTGCCTATAATCTGTGGCACAGTTAGACGTATGGATTGGTTTAAAAAAGTTAAGAATTCTCACCAGACGCCCAAACTTCCGCAATTTTGAAATTGCTGATCCAGCCGTATTTGAGGTACCAACTCCATCAAGTTGGATCTGGCCTTCCACTCCTGCTACTGGCAGGCCAATTTTATCCTGGAATGCATAGGAGCATTCTCCGGGGTCCACAGCATCCCCTTTAATTACTTCATCAATTAGAGCTTCTTTGCCTTTGGATTGTTTTGGGATGGTTTGTGTCGGGCATTGTGTATCAGAATGGCCAAAACATACACAATATTTGCAACGGGGAGGCTCTCCTTCAAATTTTACATCAATGGTTAGTATAGACCCATCATCTAGCTCGACATCCACTACTTTAGATAATGGTGTGCTTGCCGCCACCTCTACTAAGCATCACGCATAGGTTATACACTCCAGCTTTGCTGTTGCACGGTCCAAGCACAACAACGTGCCAATGACAGAAGCTAGAATATTCAGGACAGGGATATTCCACATATTGAGAGGGACTCCATGCAATTGCACCCATACTGGTATGGATGTGAGGATGTCCCGATCATGCCGTAGTGATGGGCTCCATTGTTTGAGCACCACCAGACGGCCATCAAATAACCACGGTCCCCATGCAGAATTCGCTCGCAATCCTCCTTGACTTCAAAACGGTAGTAAAAGAACCCATTCTCCTTACTGTAGATCTGAATCCTTCTCTTTGGCTTCCAAAGCCTCTCCACCCATGCTTGTATCTGCCCAAAATATGGAACATCTCCCAGAACATATCCAACAAGTGTGTGTTGCCATTTTCTCCCCCCTTCTGAAGTAAAGAATCAGAGACTCTCGCAACACGTCTGCCATTGTCACAAATTTTTGGAGGGACCAACGCCATACCCACAGATTCACCATATGTTCGCCTATTTGCGCAGATGTCGGACCATGTGATTTTGGCAGCATCCGGATTTATCAAAATTGAAGCATTTGGTCTCTGAGACATTTTGACAAATACCTTAGCCGCGCCCCCAGCTGTAGTGGGTGCTCGACTAGCTGCAGCCCTCCGGTGGTCCATGGAATCCATGACCCTGCCTCCGAATTGGTCATTGCGTGACCAACGACTGCCAACATTCCTGAGAGTGGGTTGCCCTCTAGCCCGGCTCTCCCGTCTGTCATCTTGCCTACACCGCACAAATCCAGCGCCTCCTTGGTTGTTAATAGAACCTCGATTAAACCCATCCACCTCCCTAACACCAGAGCCGCCCCCGAAACCATTTCGCATGGCATCTCTCCTCCCCCGCGAAACCACCACCCAACCCTCTAAGCTGCCATTGTCACCCAGATCTACTTCATGGTTTTCCTTGCTGCCGAGCGCCCCATTGACGTCTTTGATGTTATGAGCTCCAATGGATCCACCTCTTGAATCACCTTTGCCGTGGAAGCATCCCGCCCTAGGAATGCCGTCAACGCCATTAACGCCCACGGATCCCCCACTTGGATCGCCAGAATCTCTAGCCGCCGCCGCCGACATTATATATATCTATTCTATAAAACATGAAGAATTTGAATGTTGTCCTATTAGGACAACTCTTTGTCCTAGGGTTTGTTTTTGGGATGGGTTTGTTTTTGGGGGAAAACTTTAATTTGGGGGGAAACTTGAAATTTAAATTTGGGGGGAAACTTGAAATTCAAAATTTGGGGGGAAACTTGAAATTTTGGGGGGAAACTTAAAATTTGGGGAACTTGAAATTTGTTTGGGAGGGAACTCAACCATTAAATAAACCGTGCCCTATGGGCACGGGGTAATGACTAGTATATATATATATGATGTTGTAGTTTCGCCTTATGTTTATCTATCTATATCTATATCTATATCTATATCTATATCTATATTATAAAAGAGGGATGTTATCAAGAGAAATTGGATAAGAGATGTCTATTATACAAAAGAGGGATGTTATCAAGGGAAATTGGATATCTATTCTATAAAATAGGGATGTTATTAAGAGAAATTGGATTAGAGATATTCGGCAAGAGAAATTGGATTAGAGATATTGGGCAAGAGAAATTGGATTAGAGATATCTATATACAAGAGAGGGATGTTATCAAGAGAAATTGGATATCTATTCTACAAAATAGGGATGTTATCAAAAGAAATTGGAAAAGAGATATTGTACAAGAGAAATTGGATAATAGATATCTATTCTATAAAACAGGGATGTTATCAAGCGAAATTCGATAAGAGATATCGGACAAGAGAAATTGGATAAGAGATATCTATTATACAAAAGAGGGATATTATCAAGAGAAAAGAGAAATTGGACAAGAGAAATTGGACAAGAGATGAGATTTTGAGGGATATCTATATTATAAAAGAGGGATGTTATCAAGAGTATTATACAAAAGAATGATGTTATCAAGAGATATTGGACAAGTGAAATTGGACAAGAGATGAGATTTTGAGGGTTATCTATTTTATAAAATAGGGATGTTATCAAGAGAAATTGGATAAGAGATATTGGACAAGAGAAATTAGATAATAGATATCTATTCTATAAAACAAGGATGTTATCAAGCGAAATTCGATAAGAGATATCGGACAAGCGAAATTGGATAAGAGATATCTATTATACAAATGAGTGATGTTATCAAGAGAAATTGGATATCTATTATACAAAAGAGGGATATTATCAAGAGAAATTGGATAAGAGAAATTGGTCAAGAATAATTGGACAAGAGATGAGATTTTGAGGGATATCTATATTATAAAAGAGGGATGTTATCAAGAGTATTATACAAAAGAATGATGTTATCAAGAGATATTGGACAAGAGAAATTGGACAAGACATGAGATTTTGAGGGATATATATTCTATAAAGTAGGGATGTTATCAAGAGAAATTGGATAAGGGACAAGAGAAATTGGATAATAGATATCTATTCTATAAAACATGGATGTTATCATGCGAAATTCGATAAGAGATATCGGACAAGAGAAATTGGATAAGAGATATCTATTATACAAAAGAGTGATGTTATCAAGAGAAATTGGATATCTATTATACAAAAGAGGGATATTATCAAGAGAAATTGGATAAGAGAAATTGGACAAGAGATGAGATTTTGAGGGATATCTATATTATAAAAGAGGGATGTTATCAAGAGTATTATACAAAAAAATGATGTTATCAAGAGATATTGGACAATAGAAATTGGACAAGAGATGAGATTTTGGGGGATATCTATTCTATAAAATAGGGATGTTATCAAGAGAAATTGGATAAGAGATATTGGACAAGAGAAATTGGATAATAAATATCTATTCTATAAAACAGGGATGTTATCAAGCGAAATTCGATAAGAGATATCGGACAAGAGAAATTGGATAAGAGATATCTATTATACAAAAGAGTGATGTTATCAAGAGAAATTGGTTATCTATTATACAAAAGAGGGGTATTATCAAGAGGAATTGGGTAAGAGAAATTGGACAAGAGAAATTGGACAAGAGATGTGATTTTGAGGGATATCTATATTATAAAAGAGGGATGTTATCAAGAGTATTATACAAAAGAATTATGTTATCAAGAGATATTGGAAAAGAGAAATTGGACAAGAGATGAGAGTTTGAGGGATATCTATATTATAAAACAGGGATGTTATCATGGGTTATTGGATAAGAGTTTTTGGATAAGAGAAGTTGGATAAGGGTTTGAATTGTATTTGGGTTATAAAAATGAGGGATGTTATGATGAGTTTTTGGATAAGAGATATTGGATAAGAGAAATTGGATAAGGGGTTGAATTGTATTTAGGGTATAAAAATGAGGGATGTTATATGAGTTTTTGGATAAGAGAAATTGGATAAGAGAAATTGGGATGATGTTTGAATTTTGGGAGGGAAACCATTAATTAGGTTCTTTGAAATTTTAAGTTTAAATTTGAAAAACAAATTTTTGGGGACTTTTCAAAAATACGAGCCCCTCTTCACGGGCCCCTCTTCAGCCCCAATCTCGCGTCCTTCATCTCCCTTTCATCCCCAACTCGAGAAAGCCCTCCAACCTCATAAAGCTCCCAGAGCTCCGTTGATCACGCGCCTCCCTCTCCAATCTAATCGTCGTCCCCAGCCATAGTCTCAGTTCTCTAACCTCACGAACCCATAAAACCCCTAAATCGGGCTCCCTCCGACTCGCGACAGCCCACCCTCCCCCTTGCAATCCCCTCCCCCCTCCTCTCAAACTTTCCGATCAGCTCCTTAGATCATGGCAACCATCCGATCAACGGCCTTCGATTTTCCAAAAAATCGGGTTTCGAAGCAAGGTGAGATCTTGGGTTTGTGTTACGTAATTTTGTTTCAATTTTGCTTAATTTAGGGTTTTAGTGGTTTTTGTGAAGTGGGTTTTTGTTAGGATGATGATTTATTGCAGAAAGTTTGCTCATTTTTATCGGTGTTGAAAATTTTAGGGTTGGTAATTGGAGATGGGTATCTCAGAAGAGGATGATGAAGACGATGATCTTGAAGGGAATGCATGTATGCCATAGATGCAGTTTTATGAACGTCGATGGATTAATAACTTTTTCTGATGCCTTTTCCCATGGCTATCTGTTCTGCTGCAAAAGCATCTAATAGGTAGAGATGAAATAGATAATCAACCCTTTTCATTTGCTTTAGTTTGTGACCTTTTGTCATCTGCACAAGAAAACAAGACTGCAGATAAGAATTTTGTTTGCTTTAAAATCACAGATAAGAATTTTGGGGACAGACACTTGAAATTTATGCTAGGGTTTCTTTGTTTAGATCTGGTTGAAATTTCTTTTGTAATTGAGCTTTGATTGCACTTGCATAAAAAATGGACATGCATTTATTAATAGTTTGCACTTGCTTGGAATTGGGTTATTTTAATGAACTGGGTTGTAAGCAGCTTGGAACTACCGAAAGCTTGGTTTAGTACATTCTGGATAGAGTTATGGATGTGAGGGTGTCAAGTCTATGCTTGATGAAGTAAGTTTTTGAATATTTTTTATCAAATTTGTTTGAAAATTTGAGGACCCGCTTTCTATAATTTGTGTGTGCATTTGCTTTGTTAGTCTAAAGTTTCCATTTTCTTAAAGAGAAATAGGATGTTGGTCATTAATGTAAAGAGTCAAATTGGTGAATGAATTTGAGTGATGTTTGCTACATTATCCAAAAGGTCTCCAAATTCTGCAAAACAAATCAATGAGTTGGAAATCAGATATAACACTTTATGGATTAGTGAAGACTTTAGTATGCCTATTTTGTTAAAATTAAATTGTGCTCAAGTTACTGGTTTTTGAAAATTCTCAAGGTAATCCTTAAAGAAAATGAAAAGTCTGTCATTCTATTAAGGAAGAAAATCTTGGATCTATGTGTGTATTTTTGGGTATTTCATTATGACTAATGGGTATTTGTGTTTTTGGAATAATTTTCGAAGGATTATTTCTGGAATAATTTTTTGTGTTTTTGCCCTTTTCTTTGATGCATGATCTTGCAACAAATTTCTAAATTGTCTAATAAAATCGACTTTTTGTGCTGTAATTCTTCAGTTTGTTCTTGAACTGATAATTAGAATTAATTAATTATGCATTAATGTTCTCATTTTTTGATTACTCATACACAAATTAATTCAAGGGGATTGGGATTTTTGTTCAGGTTGTTTTGCAGATTATAGTGAGGATATATATGATCTGATCTGGGTGGGGGTGAAGCAATTGGGATTCCAAAAGGTAGTCAAACTCCAAATATACATGTATAATTATTAAGTGGAATTTGTATATTGTTGAATTATTCTATTGGAGATTTAATTTTAGGGGAATGGGATTTTTGTTCAGGTTGTTGTTTTGGGCATTTATAATGAGGAGATCTATGATCTGCTTTTGGGGAGTTTGAATCCGGGTGGGGGCAATGAAATTGGGATTCCAAAAGTTAGTCGGAATCCAAATGTACATGTATAATTTTTTAAGTGGAATTTGTATATTATTGTATTCAGATCTATAATTGGCAACCAAAGCTCGACGCACATCTCTGGCGTCACCAACACACTGCTTCTGCCTCTGCCTATCCTTCTATGCTCAGGTTCTGTCTTTGCCATGGTGGAAAACCCCTTCAAAAAATCAAATCGCATGTGCTCCCGTACTCTATCGCAAGCTTCTTTAGGGTTTGTACGATTCTCATTACTAATTGAGATCAGTTTTGAGTGAATTAATTCTGTTTTTAGTTTAGCTTTGTGTTGTGTGATTTTGAGATGGAAATTTTGTAGAGCCTCGCCCGCAGGGAATTTTGATGCTTCTTCACGAGAGGGTTGTTTAATTATTGGCTGGTGGATGTGTTTATTTGTTACCGTCTCCACATTTAATCAATTTGGTTTGGAGACCAACATCAGGGATAAGGAATTATACCGTCTATTTGAGGACGAAGAAATTGGGACAGTGATGAGGTATAAGTTTATAGAATGGTCCTGCAGTCTAAATGAGTACATCATCATATTGTAGTAGAACTATAGGTCCTGCTATTAGAGTTTGGAATGGCTTAGTGTAAATGATAAATCTATGTGAATTTAATATTAATAGCATTATTTTGAACGTTTCTGTGGAATATTTTGATATGGTATTTCGTTAGACCTAGATATTGACTAGAGTTTTGAACATGAGGCAATATTATACAAATCTGAAAAAAAATTTGCTGCAACAGGTTGCAAGCCATTGCGTTTCTACAACTATCTTAATTGCAAATATTTTAGAAGATGACCCGGATCTTGCATTGCAGTTTACGCAAGGTATGTAACAAAATTCTTACTTGAAATGATGTTCTCTCTTATTAATAATTTTCTGATGTGAATCATTATCCATCCTTCCAGACTTCCTATTTCTACATAGTCTACTTGATATCTTGCCTTTTGTTTCTGATGATCCGCAAGCCCGAAATGCTTTCTGGTGCCTCATGCAAAGGATTTTTAGTCAAGTTGAGGAAAACGATTACAACATCTCAACCCTCCTGTAATTTGCATCACTTTTTGCTTATAAGGCTCACCTGATTGAAGAAGACATCAAGAGTCATCCAGACCCAGTGGAAAAGTTGCCCTAAAGCCCCATCCATGTTGGTCATAAATCCTCCATGCAGCGACATCTGTATCCTAATTAATGGAGACAAAACTTTTCGACTTCAGTTTACTTCAACATTTTCATTTCTAAATAGTAAACCTCTATGTTGATTTCATCCATGTTATTTTTTCATTCATATTTGAAGTAGATATACTTTCTTTTTTTACCTCGAACTAAATCCACATCTTAGAAGGATTGCATGTTTTATAGAGAACTGGATATTTGATGAGGCTGTTTTACGGGCTTCTGTACAGGTACTAATAGCTTATTTTACATGAAAATTTACTCAAGTTTTTAACTTTTGGCCTCGAGAGTTTTAACTCTGTTATCATTTAACAAATGCAGAGCATTCCCCGAACAGTGTAAGAACATGGTCGGTCGAGGAGGTGAAAAAACTATAGATGAATCTCAGCGACTTCAGCAGCATCACCATTGACTCGGGGTCCACATTCCCGCTCGACGTAGGTGGCACTGCACAGGTAATTAACCACCTGGAAATTTGGAAATCGATGAATGAATGAATGAAGAATTAAGGTTTGATCTTTTTTGTTTTTTGGGGGGGATTCCAGTTTGACATCGAGGCCGTAATCATGGCGGACGTCACCTTCAACTGCAGCAGCAACGACGGATCTACCACCTGTGGCATGCTTGGACCAATTGGCCTGCCAACGAGCTCACCGAGCAGATTGCTACCTATTTTTATGTTACCAAGGTCACTGATGGCAACGTCCGCACTCACTTCTGTCAGGGAAAATTGAGGCAAGTATTTTGCTGCAACTTCTAACACCATAATTTGAGCATCAGTCGGCTAACGTGTTGCGATTTTACTGTAGGTCATCGAGGGCCAGTAACATCGTTAAGAGAGTCATAGGTCATGTTTGCTACTTGTGAGGGGGATATGTCAAGTCTCTTGCTGAATTTGATGATGAGATGTTGAATTAAGCAACTCCATTTACATTTTTGCTAATTTGTAAGCTTTAATTTTTTTCTTACATGCTAGATAAAGTGGTCAATTATGTGTGTGCATGTTCAAAACTGAAATCTCTAGGGAAGTTTGTTTGCTTGCTTTTAATTGTTATGGAATAAGAACTGAAATTTTCGGGGACACTATATTTAATGTTATGGAAGTTTGTTGCTTTTAATTGTTATGGAATAAGAACTGGTTGATGTACTTTAGTTAATTAAACTGGTTGATATATGGACTCTTAGGAAATAATTCTAGCCATCTAGCAAATATCAAAATATACTAGATTGGGGATTTATTTTAAATCCAAGGTATGTTCGCTGAATGTTAACCATCACCCCTTTTTTTCTCACTTAAAATCAAGCATCTACTGTATCATCCAAAAGTAATAATCAAGCATTTAAAAAAACATGTAGCATTTAAAGCATATACTGTCTCCTTTTTAGTCATAACCAGTTATATGGACACATGGCTCTCTTCCTCTCAGGCGACAGGGGTGATTTCTTTTTACTATAATCTGCTTTGTTTTTTTTTTTAATTTTTTACACACATTGGTGAGGATGTTTGATGTCTGCTACAATACAGGCAACTGAAGTTTCCATACTAACATACCAAATTGTGTTATAGACACCCCTTTCAATCGATTCCTGCTACAATGCTGAATGTGTAATGTGAATATCAGCACTAACAAATATTTTCGAGGAAATTTGTGGTTATGTTTATTGTGTGAGGCTACTGTGTTCTTACATATCTCATAGAAGGCTATTGAAATTTTCATGATTGTGGTTATTTAGTCTGCTTCTAGCTGTACTGCTGGCCAGTTGAAATGAACCGTGCCCTATCTCACTTAGCCATGGTTCATCATCCATCATCTGGTATAAGCTCACCTTTTTTATTACAGCATGGGTTTTTGTAGAGCTCCGTCCATCCCTCAAAATTCCAAATTCTCATTATAAAAAAGCCATCATTTTTGTTTTTGTAGAGCTCTGATTTGATGATTCGGGTTGTAAACGGCCCTTATAACTGGTTCAAATTCTGGGCATCAAAGATTTTGCAAATGGTCCTTCTAAAGGTTCGTGTTTCAAGTTTCGATTCGGGATGCATTTTTGATTGCAGCATGCATTCATGTTTTCTCGTTGATGTTGTAAATTCGTTCATCAGCTGCCAGCAAATTCTTCAGACTATGTAGTCAAGGTTCAGCTCTGATCCGCTTTTACAATACGTATTCAAGACTGGAAAGAATATATGCATGGTTCTTCGCCAAGCTCAGAATCTTCATCTTAATATATTGGTTATGGTCATCTAGATGTTTTTTCTTTCTTTGAATGAAAACTGCCTTTATGTTGAATATTGTAGCTTTGGGAGATTGATGGATACGAAACTTGAGCAATGGTAATTGCAATACGTGGATTATGCATGATTGTCATCCAAGAAACCATTGACTCTCTATCCAAGGTATTCTTTCTCTCCACTTCATTCGCTTCTATTTGGTGACATGTGTTAATTTTTTATATTTGTAAGAATTTGTCATGCGTTTGATGAAATGTCTCAAAGAACAGTATTACCATTGTTTGTGTGATAAGTTGGCTTTAGAGTGATGAGTTTATACTTACTCTTTTTCATTGTGTGTACTTCATTTTGATAATATCTGCTTCTTTTATGTCTTGATCAGGTCTTTGTCCACAGCCTACTCCATGGGCTCTGGGACCTTCAGCACTTCATGTTTATCAGCCAACAACACATTGACTCTCAAACCAAGTTATTATTTCTCTACACTTCATGTAAGTTTTTGATTCTATTTGGTGACATGTGTTACCTATTGGCAAAATTGAATAAGAATGAGAAAAGCACTGTCCCTGCAATAAGCTTATGCATCCATATTGACTTAAGAGAAGCATTTAACTAAGAATTGATATTCAAGATGGTTATAGTTATTTGTTTAGACAAGACATTTACAAGATGGAAAATGAATAGATTAATCATGAATGCGGTTTCTTACTAAATAAAGTAATGCAATGTGAGCTTTGCAGCATGTAGCTGATAGAAACAAGTACAGAATAAACATTCAGAAATTAAAGGTATCTATAACATATTTCATTCATATGTATGCCAGTAAGATAGAATAGTCACTTGCGATATCTAAAATTTAACAAAATATTTCTCGAAATTTTTTAACCTAATCCTATGAAAAATAGGAGTCCAGTTTCAATGCTAAATTCAGTTAGTTTTAACAACATATGAGTGAGTGAATTGAATTTATACATGGTAAGAGTTTCATTAATATATTTCTAATATCAGCTCATGGCATCTAGGGGATCTCATGTTAGCTAGCAGATATTGGGCAGCATATCGACACATTAAGTAAATATTGACCACCATTTGGATGAAGCTGCATATCTTATTAATATACATATTGGAATTTAACATAAATACAACATCCCAGTGTTCGCATATCCAATAAAATTGAAAAATTTAAATGTAAACATATTAGGTTGAGGCATGTTCATTTGTTGCTACCAATCAAATAATACAGTATGGATCCACATGTAGTGCATTATAACTTGAAAGCAATCGGGGATATGTTGGATGGTATGTCAGATCAAGCCCTATTTGTCAACATTGACAAGGAAGCTATAGGCTTTATTTCCCTTTGTTGTTAATTTTTTATGCTATTGAATGATCAAAATAACACCATAACTAATATGCTTACATGTTGGCAACATTCAAAAGGGTATCCGAAAACAACCCCAAATTAAATCATCAGGTACCAATAACCCCAAATTAAATCATCAGGTACCAATAACCCCCAATTAAATATATATCCATTGATGCTTTGCTTTTGGATAAATAGTTTCATTTCTTTTGCTCATGGGTTTTTACAGAACTGAGGATAGGCGCGAAATGGGCCGAGCCACCAGTTCAGCCTGCCAAAGACCTCGACGGAGATGGCGGCCATCGAGAAGTTCTTGCAGTTTCAGGATTCGGTGCTGTTTCAGAGTGTTTTCTTACTACAAAGCGTTGACCGTGGATAACCCGGTCAACGTGGTCAAGGGGCCCGTTTGGGTCCCTCGGGCGAGTCAAGTTGGTGCAGTTGAGGCTCGAATCGGACCAGCAGGCGACGTAGAGCGCGTCGACTGGATTGAATCGAGGTCCTCGGCCGTTGGTAGGGCGAGGGGTAGCCTCGGCCCGGGTCGAGACGCTCGGCCTCGGTCGGTTGCACTCGGCCTCGGCGGTCGGACGATGAGGGGAAGCCTCAATCGTCCAGATGGTTGCGTGGTCGGCGAGGGGCGGAGGGGAAGCCTCGGCCCGTGGATCTGATGCCCTCCTGCGTAGACGAGAACGCTCGTCAGGGGGGCCAGACCTTGGTTCCGGCCAAATCCCCTCCGATGCCTAAGTCAGACAGAGATCTGAAAGAGGAGGCCCGGCGGAGATGGTTCGACTCGTGAGGAGATCGGAACGGCGTCTCACGGCGCGAGCGGGGGAGGAAGGAGATGAAATGGGGGAACTAGGTCGTTGATGGAGTACCTTAGGTTCTAGATACCTGAGAGGCGGTCCCTTGTCCTGTCGTCCTCCTAGCCCCTATATAGACCTCCGCCGTGATTGTCCCCGACCCACGTCGCTCGTCCGCCCTCAATCGTGCCCCCTCAATCTGCCCCCCCCCCGTCGCCGCTCCCTGCGCCATGCCAGCACCTCCCTATAACTGCCATTAAGTGGTAGCGGGATCGAGGGGGCGGTTATCGCAGGAGTGGGCGAGTGACCGGTGTGTTACCGGGGCCGGGTCGGATCGACATGTGGGGGGTCCCCCATAGGGCCTTATCGAGTGGGCCTGAGTGCGCAGATGGGCTCTTGACTGGCGGTTGGGTCTCTGGGGCTTGGGTCTTTCGGGCCTCAGTCAAATATGCGTAACAATTGCCCCCATCGGTCGGGTCGGTCGGCTTTGGCCGGTTCGGCTCGGCCGATGTGACTTCCGCCGACCATGACAGGCTCGCCAGTCGATGCCGACTCATTTATTAGTCGTCATCATGAGTTGGCCTGTTCGATACTTTTAAGGCGCGGGCTCCGAAGCGCCTTCGGTCCTCTGATGCTGCCACGTTGTAGCTGCAAGCTTATCCCCACCGCTCGCGGGGTCGTCTTAAGTTGAGAATCCGAGGGGTTCGTGAGTCGCCATCCCGTCGTTTTCTCCTTTGTGCTGATCCCTATTCTGCCCGAGCTCTGCCTCATGTCGTCTTCCTCTGCCACGGGTTCGGGTCAATCGGAGCGCGACGCGGCTCCAGGTCTGGCGGGTGGCCCTCCTTCGGCGATTCGTCAGCACGGGGATGATCTTTCAGGGGTGCCCCAGAGGTCTTGTCGTGGCCTTCGTCGATCTGTGCCACCGCCATCGGGAGCATGCGCTCCGCCTACCTGCTTCCGCCTTACTCGGCTCGTGCCCCTGGGGCTGACGAGCGGATCTGCTTTCCTGGCCCCAACGAGGTTGGAATATATGAGAAGTGCTTCTGCTTTGGGCTTCGTTTCCCGCTCCATCCTTTTATCGTTGAGTTCCTTCAGGTCCACAACGTGTGCCTGTGTCAATTCTGTCCCAACGCCGTCGGGCTCCTCGTCGGGTTCATCGTTGTCTGCATGCTGAAGGGAGTGGCACCCTCTCTTCGCCTCTTTGCCCAGTTCTACCGCCTGAGCCACCACCAATCGGGGGCGTGGATTTACATCAGCGCCCGCCCGAAGATGACCCTGGTGCTGGGGTTACCGAGCTCCCTGAAACGCTGGAAGGGGGAATATGTGTTTGTCACGTTCCCGTCGAGTGTACCCTTCCCGGTTCGGTGGGAGGCAGCCGGTGCCATCATCCTCGATCTGGGTGAGCCGACGGTCGCCGAGCAGCAGACGGCGAAGGACATGCTGGCGATTCCTGCGAGGGAGCGCTCGATCGACGTCCTCTTTAGTGACCGCAACTTGCGTAAGACGGTATGACCCCTAGGTAAGCTTCTCCAAGCGTTTGCCCTTCGAGGTCGTCCGGGTTCTGCTCTGTCTCTCATTTCTTCTTTGAGTGCAGGTGGATTCCCTCTTGGTCCCTCTCCCGCCAGCGCGCTCGTGCAGGTCCCAAATCCGGATCCGCGCAGAAGGGATCATGTGCTGGAGGTCCGGAAGAAGCAGCGGGTCGGGACCGCGACCGGAGGCTCAAAAAGGAAGAAGGTGTCATCTCCCTCTCTTCCCTTGCTGGGGTCTTCCAAGAGGGTCCGTGAGGGGGTCGAGGGGGTTGATGTCCTGCCGACTGCTGATCGACCTCAACCCGCCCCCATTGAGGTTGCCTGGCCGTGGGTCGGCCCTTCACCTCTCCCGGACGATTCTCTCCCTGATGCCTACAGTCGGTATCTTGGCGCGTTCTGCTCCGCTCCTAGCGAGTTCCCTTCGTCAAGGGAGGGTCTTCTTCGTCTACGCTTCCCAGTGGGGGAGAAGGAGTCGGTGTTTTCGAGCCGCGGAGCCGCCGCTCGAGTGGCCGAGAACTGTTGTCTCCCTCCCGATCAGGTGGTGCTGGACGGAGTCAGAGGTGACTGTTTGGCCACCTTCGTGATCCAGGCTGGTCAACAAGTAGTGTGTCTCTGCTTGTCCTCCCTTTCTCCAGCTGCTTTTGCTGTCTTACCTTCGTTGCTTTGGCGCAGTTGTCCTCGGTGGGCCTCTCAATGAGGCGCCAATTCGCGGGTCTTCCCAAAGCCAAATCCGATGCCGGGCGAGGCCCTGAGGCCCCCGGTGAGAAGGGGGAGGCAGGTCAGTTAGAGGAAGCGCGGGTCCAGTCCTTGGATTCCCGCGTAACTGAGCTGTCCTCTGCCCTGGAGGAGGCGGACCGAGAGAGAGCCTTAGCTCTGGCTGCAAAGTCGGAGGCCGAGGTGCGTCTCGCCGAGCTTTTGAGAGGCGCCGACACGTCTGGAGGAGCCGAGCAGATCCCCAACCCTGCTGCTGCCTCCGAGACCTTGGAGCTCTCCGATCGTCTGGAAGCGGCGGAGGAGCCGGCGAGGGTCCTTCTTGCCCAACTTGGCAAGAAATCCCGGGAGATCGAGAAGGAGAGGGCGGAGCACCAACGCCAGATCGAGACCTTAGAGGCCCGGATGCGTGGGCTGGAGGAGGTGGATCCGGCCAGGATCGCTCAGGATACTGTGGCGGAGTATGCCACCTCCTTTGTTGAGACCGCCTTATCGGAGGCGTTCGAGAAGGGCTTCGCCCGGTGTCAGCCCGAGATCCAAAAGAAGTTCCCACTCTCGGGGGTCAACTTCGAGGATCTTCGGATGTACCCTGACGTCGAACGGAGTAAGGGGGGAGACCCTAGTGGGCTACCAGCCTGTGGCTCCACCGGTGCCCCGGAGAAAAATGAGGGAGGGGAATGCCCCTCGGCCTCTTCGTGCACCTCTCTGTATATCTTTTTGCTTTATCTGGAAAGGAATGAATTCAAAATAAATTTATTTCATAGGAAACGATACATCTATTGAAAGTACTTGCGTAAATGTTCCGCATTCCAAGTGTGAGTGAGAATCCTCCCCTCCATGTCGGCTAGTCGGTAGGCTGCGGGTCCGAGGACCTCGACGACTTTGTAGGGTCCCTCCCATCTAGCCGCGAGCTTCCCTTTGCGAGAGGTATCAGTGTTGAAGCCCGCTTTCCGGAGGACCAGGTCCCCAAGGTGGAAGCTTCTTCCCCGCACCCGAGCGTTGTAGTATCGGGCCACCTTCTGCTTCTGGCGGATGATGGTGGCCAGTGCCTGCTCCCGTCGCTCGCCGAGGAGCTCCAGACTGAGCCCCAGACCCTGCGAGTTCCGGTCTTCGTCAAAGTATTTGAGGCGGAGAGATTCTTCGCCCAATTCGACCGGCACCACCGCCTCGGCCCTGTAGGTGAGCATGAACGGGGTCTCGCCAGTGGCCTCCTTGTGGGTCGTCCGGTATGACCAGAGTATCCCGGGGAGCTCTTCTGGCCAGTTCCCTTCGGCGTCTTTCACTTTCTTCCGGAGGGGCTCTATGATGCACTTGTTGGCCGCTTCCGCCATTCCGTTGGTCTGGGGGTGCGCTACAGAGGCGAAGAGAAGCTTGATTCCCCATTCCTCGCAAAAATCTTTAAACCCTGCGGAGTCGAACTGCTTCCCGTTGTCTGTGACGATGGCACGTGGCACTCCGAATCTGGAGATGATGGAATTCCATACGAAGTTTTTGCTTTCTTCCACGTGATGGTGGCCAGTGGTTCGGCCTCGATCCACTTGGTGAAGTAGTCTACCGCCACAATCAGATGCTTCCGCTGCCCTCGTCCCGGTTTAAACGGTCCGAGGATGTCGAGCCCCCATTTCGCAAAGGGGATGGGGCTCACGATAGGGATGAGCTCTGACGGGGGAGTCGAGATGTGGTGGGCATACCTCTGGCATTCTTGGCATTTTTGGACGTAGCTTGTTGCATCTTGGGCCAGGGTCGGCCAGTAGTATCCCTGCCTCAAGATCTTCTGTGCGACCATCTTGCCCCCATGGTGATTCCCGCAGATCCCTTCGTGAACCTCCCGTAGGACGTAGCCAGCTTCCTGCGGTCCGATGCACTTCAAGTATGGGAGGACATCCGTCTTGGTCCAGCGTCTCCGGTAGAGCGTCCCTTCATGGATCACGTATCGGAGCGCCTTTCTCTCCAGGGTTCGGCGTTCATCCCCATCGGTCGGCACCTCCCCATGAGTGAGGTACCGGATGATCAGGTCCATCCAGGTGTGCTCTTGGTCGATTGCCATCACCTCGTGCTCCTCCGTGCTGGGGGACTGCAGGTTCTCCACGTAGATGGTGCGGCCCAGCTCCTTTGGCGAGGACGAGGCCAGCTTCGACAACGCATCTGCCCGCGCATTCTCTGATCGCGGGAGGTGCAAGACTTCCACATTCTTGAACTTGGACATCGCCGCTCTGGCGACAGGGAGATATCTCTGCATCACCTCCTCCCGTGCCTCGTAACTCCCCAAGAGTTGGTTGACAATGAGCTTCGAGTCGCTGAGGAGGCGGACGGACTCGGCCCCGAGCTCCAGGGCCAGCCTCAGGCCGTTGATCACCGCTTCGTATTCCGCCACGTTATTCATGGCTGGGAACTCGAACCGCAACGCGTATTCCACAATGTTCCCTTCCAGAGATCGGATTGCAATCCCAGCCCCGCCTCCTGACTGTGTGGCCGACCCATCCACATGGACTATCCACGCTCCTGGATCTCCTGGCTGGAAGTGGTCAGCCGAAAGAAAGGACAAGGGTTGAGCAATTACCGTCGCTGGGTCTTCTTCCTCCAGGGGGCCATTTCCTTCCGTTGTGCACTCGGCGATGAAGTCGGCCAGAGCCTGCCCTTTGATGGCCATGCGCGGTTTGAATCGGAGGTCGAACTCGCTCCGTTCCACTCCCCAGTTTAGCATCCTTCCCATTCGATCGAATCTCTTGAGGTTCTGCTCCAGTTATGAGTCGGTCAGGATCAGTATGGTGTGGGCCTGGAAATAGGGTCGGAGCCTTCGTGCCAAGAGGATGAGGGCGTACGCCAGTTTCTCCATGGGCGAGTATCGCACCTCCGCCCCCTTCAAGATCCGGCTCGTGTAATATACCAGCTACTGCACCCCACCGTCTTCCCGGATCAGCACCGAACTCACAGCTTCCTCCGTGCACGCCAGGTAAAGGCTCAGCGACTCCCCTTCCCGTGGCTTGGACAGGAGAGGCGGGCTACGGAGATACTCTTTGAGGTCTTCGAACGCCCTGGAGCAGTCTTCGTCCCACAGTATCGTCTTCCTATTGTCTGAAGGTTCTGCGATCGCTTTCCTCAGGACCTTGAAGAAGGGGAGCGATCTTTCCGCCGATTTGGAAAGGAATCGTCGTCGGCTCACGCATGTTGATCAACGCCTCGATCTTGTCAGGATTAGCCTCAATGCCACGGTTAGTTATCATAAATCCCAAGAACTTGCCAGATCTTACCCCAAACGTGCACTTCGCGGGGTTGAGTCGAATGTGGTGTCGCCGCAACCGTTCGAAGGTCTCCCGCAGGTCGGCGATGTGGTCTACTGGTCGCCTTGACTTGACAAGCATGTCGTCGACGTAGACCTCCAGGTTCCTCCCGATCTGGGAGCTAAAAACCTTGTTGACCATTCTTTGGTAGGTGGCCCATGCGTTCTTCAAGCCAAAGGGCATCTTCTTGTAGCAGTAAGTCCCCCGGTCCGTCGTGAAGGCTGTCATTTCTTCGTCCCGGGGGTCCATCTGGACTTGATTGTACCCTGAGTAAGCGTCCATGAAGCTAAGCATCTCGTACCCCGAGGCGTTGTCCACCAGGTGGTCGATGCGTGGCAGGGGGTAGCTGTCCTTGGGACAGGCCTTATTGAGGTCACTGAAGTCCACGCACATTCGCCACTTCCCGTTGGGCTTCTTGACCATCACTACGTTCGACAGCCACTCCGGGTACCAGACCTCTCGTATGAAGCCGGCATCAAGGAGACGCTCCACTTCCTCGGAGGCTGCCTTCATCTTCTCGCCGCCCAGGTTACGCTTCTTCTGCCTGACCGGCTTGAAGTTGGGGTCGGCGTTGATCTGGTGGACGATCACCTGGGGGTCTACGCCGGGCATGTCCTCCGGTGACCAAGCAAAGATGTCCAGGTTCGCCTCCAGGCATTCGATCGGCTGATCCCTCAGGTCCTGGCTCAGCCCTCTCCCGATCGAGACGAACCGGCCCTCAACGTCCGTGACCAGGATCTGCTCTTGCTCCTCCGCAGGGGCGGGCCTAGGCCCACTCCTCAAGTCGAGCGCGGCCATCCGGTCGGCTAGACGATCCTCGAGAGCTTCCTCCGCCAGTTGATAGCAGATACTCGGTCTCCCTGCGTCGCCTTCGACTTGCCCCATCCCCCCTGGCGTTCGGAACTTGATAGTCTGATGGAGGGTTGAGACTACCGCACCGACGGCGTTGAGTAGGGGTCGGCCGATGATCCCATTGTATTCCGACCCGATCCCCAATACGATGAATTCCACCGCCAGGGTCACCGAGTCCGGCGCGTCTCCGAGCGTTACCGGGAGATGGATCGTGCCGATGATGGGGGTGGAGTGACCCGTGAATCCTACCACGGGTCCCGAGCGAGGTCGTACGTCTTCTTTCCGCCGCCCCATTTTTTCCAGGGTTGACAGGAAGAGGACGTCACAGGAGCTGCCGGTGTCGACAAGCAGCCGCCGTACCATGGTAGTGTCTATGACCACTGACACCACCAAAGCCACGTCTGAGCTGCGCGCTGTTACGGATGCACTCGGTCTCCCGACCGGTGGGGACGGGGAGGGCCTCCCGGCCCTTTCCTCACGATCCTCCTCGCGTCGGGCCCGCGCCCATTCTTGCCAACGATGGCGGGCCCTGTCGCCTCGCGTCAGGGCCTTGCTCCCCTTTCGCCGAGATGGGGGAGATCGCGTCATCGCAGATGTGGTTTGTTTCTTCGTGGGACAGTTCGTTCCCACAGACGGCGCCAGATGTTTCAGAGTGTTTTCTCACTACAAAGCGTTGACCGTGGATAACCCGGTCAACGTGGTCAAGGGGCCCGTTTGGGTCCCTCGGGCGAGTCGAGTTGGTGCAGTTGAGGCTCGAGTCGGACCAGCAGGCGACGTAGAGCGCGTCGACTGGATTGAATCGAGGTCCTCGGCTGTTGGTAGGGCGAGGGGTAGCCTCGGCCCGGGTCGAGATGCTCGGCCTCGGTCGGTTGCACTCGGCATCGGCGGTCGGACGACGAGGGGAAGCCTCAATCGTCTAGCTGGTTGCGTGGTCGGCGAGGGGCGGAGGGGAAGCCTCGGCCCGTGGATCTGATGCCCTCCTGCGTAGACGAGAACGCTCGTCAGGGGGGCCGGACCTTGGTTCCGGCCAAATCCCCTGCGATGCCTAAGTCAGACAGAGATTTGAAAGAGGAGGCCCGGCGGAGACGGTTCGACTCGTGAGGAGATCGGAACGGCGTCTCACGGCGCGAGCGGGGGAGGAAGGAGATGAAATGGGGGAACTAGGTCGTTGATGGAGTACCTTAGGTTCTAGATACCTGAGAGGCGGTCCCTTGTCCTGTCGTCCTCCTAGCCCCTATATAGACCTCTGCCGTGATTGTCCCCGACCCACATCGCTCGTCCGCCCTCAATCGTGCCCCCTCAATCCGCCCCCCCGTCGCCGCTCCCTGCGCCATGCCAGCACCTCCCTATAACTGCCATTAAGTGGTAGCGGGATCGAGGGGGCGGTTATCGCAGGAGTGGGCGAGTGACCGGCGTGTTACCGGGGCCGGGTCGGATCGACATGTGGGGGGGGGGTCCCCCATAGGGCCTTATCGAGTGGGCCTGAGTGCGCAGATGGGCTCTTGACCGGCGGTTGGGTCTCTGGGCTTGGGTCTTTCGGGCCTCAGTCAAATAGGCGTAACAGGTGCCTTGCAAGATCTGAGCTAAGCGAGGGTGTGCCAATCACCCTCGAAGCATCACCGAAATGGGTTTTCAAACACAATTTTTCTCATTTCAAACAATTTTTTAAAAAAATATTAGCTGAAATTTACGTAAACCTCTTAATTTGGATGCATAATCATGAAATCATAAGTAAAAGAATGCTTAGTTAAATATCATTTTTTTCTTCTTTTTCTTCATTGTATCTCTCTGTTTTTTAAAAAAAGTTAATGTGTTCAGTTTATATCAAAACCAGCATAACTTTTTTGTTGTTTCTTTGACTTGGCATATATATTTCCCCTGGGTTTGTGCTTAATGTTTGAGCTTACAATACCAAACTATCACATTCTTGCATGCTTCCTTGATAATGATTTTCGTTAAGCATGTTTAGAAGTGTGTTGATTTAATGGAAAAATTGGAACTTCTTTCATGATTATTATTAAATTCACATCCAGTTACAATTGTCTAAGGCATTTCCAGAACCTATGGACATGTAGCTACACCATAATTAAATTCACATCCTCTTCTTCTTTTTTGTGCAGATCTCATTTTCTCTATCTGGAGGTATAACAGAGCAAAGAAATGGGCAAAGAAATGGGCAAATCTTCAGTCATCAAAGCAAAAAACAGAAACAGAAATAAATCCTGATCAAAGAGGAAATGGCTCATAGAATCCATGTAAGTGTTAAAAAAGTCTCATTTCCTTCTCCATTTCTTCTTATTATCTATGGGCAAAGCTAAAGTTCTGTTCTTGATCAGCCTTTTTGGCTATTAACTACGTGTTTAACATTTTTTGCACAATTTGAAGTTGATAACTGCGGATAATATATGGGATAATATCTATGGGATAATATTAACTACATGTTTAACTACGTGTTCTTCTTATTATCTATGGGATAATATAACTGAAGATTCTCTATGTGAAATTGATATACACATTTTGAAGTGTTACAGAAATGAATAGCCAATGATTTTCTATGCATGAAGTCACCACAAAATAAATGCCCAGATTATTTCATGTAATGGTGTTTGAAACAATTTTGTAAAACTTGGTTTCATTGCGTGTGGTTTAATCAGAATTTGTATATTTCTCTATTTACATTGCCATATGGATTGGTTTTCATCGAGCATGCTCGATTATTATTTTTTCTTTTCAAACATTTTTATGTTCTTAAATTCTTATATTCATTTATCTCATCCACACTTTGTTTCCGATTATTAATGATTGATCCGGATTGGCGATTGGATAAGGTTTTATAAAGATTATTGGATACTCAGTTGCTCTGATTCTTTTATTCTTTTTTGATACATTAAATGTTATTATTCACAAGGTGGGACATCGGCCCATGAGAGCAACACATTTAGGCGCTGAGCTGTCCTGTTGTTGCCGTTGTTGGTTGAAGTTCATGTGGCCAATATGATCCGTTTGTCAAAAGTGTATTACCCTATATAATTTTGTATTACATTTGATGTGGGTAAGCTTTATTACATTTGATGTGGGTAAGCTTTAAGTCAATTTGCCCCCAAAAAATGTTTAATTTATTGAAAGCCATATCGTCCGAGTATGGTCATGGCATTTGTTTGTATATGTAGACAAATAACTATAGCCAAAACGAGTTTGAACAAGGAACCAAACAGGGAACATAACAGCTAGTCGTGCGCACGCACGCGCGCGCGCGCGCGCACACACACACACACACACAATTCATGGTTTCTTTAACTCTTTCTGATAATTGTTTGTTTTTTTGTCTTTACAGCCATACATATATACCTTTGCATGTTCTTCTTCTCCATGACTGAAGGTAACTGCATTCTTTGTCCTTTGTCAACAATCTTATTTCGATTATTTTTTTTTGCCACTCATTAGCATCAAATCCTCCACCAGAGCTGTTTAGGGCTTTGCATTTTGGAGCTTTGTATTTGGTTGATTCAGTCATTATTGGGGCTTTGATCAGCTTTGTATTTGGTTGTTTGGTTGATTCAGTCAAATTTAGATTTCAAAAAAGTACAATTAGAAGTAAACAGAGGGAATAAACAGATGGGAATTTAGAAGTAAACATTTAAAAGTAAATGATTAAACCTCGCCTAGCCCATTCCCGGAGGATTGCAAATTGTAATTGCAAATTGTAACTAATATATATAACCCAGTGGATAACTGAATTTGACTGCAACACAACTTATTTGTTATTACCCAAAGAAAAGTGCCAGATAACAAACCTCCAAAATAGAATTATAGCTAATGAACTGGAAATTATTGCACATTTAGCACTATTTAGATTGATAAAATTAGTACTATTTAGCACATTTAGCACTAACGAACTGGAAATAGAGAGTAGTTTAATGTGCAATAAAATTAGTACTATTTAGCACATTTAGCAAAATTAGTGCAAACATGGAATCATTAAAATCAAGTTATGATTTTTTTATTTCAAAGAATGTCATTTATGATGTTTGCATATGCATTTACAATCCTGCCTTTTGAAGTATAATGCTTTGAATTTTTTTCAGAGAATGAAATCCATATAATGCTTTGAATTTTTTTTTTTCAGAAAACGAAATCAAAACAAGCCAATCCATTTGGTTGTCCCGGTCTAATAAGAAAATTAGGATATGACATGCACGTGAAAAATTGAAGGTATGGAACTTTTTTTGCCAAGCTCAAAATGAGATACACATTTCCATTTAAACATCACATATGTATGTATGTATACACCGACACATGCGTGAGTGTATACTTTGGCTAGATATATTTTGGCGGCTTTGCTCTTGGCTTGATAATTATCTTGCGTATTATAATCAACCAACCACATCCTCATGCATCCAAGACCACATCCAGAGCCAGATGCACACCCAAGTGGACCCTGCAAAAACCCATCACTTTCCATCATGCCCACCATGCTGAGTTGTCCAAATCATGGCCACCGCTGTAACAACCCATTTGTTCACTGAGTCAGCCAGTTCCTGTCTCATTATAATAGATAAAAGACAGGATTCATTCCTTTTTTATAATAATTTGAATACTTTAAATCAAAGAAGAATACTTTAAATTTATTTTAAAATTTAAAATAAGGTGTGGCCCCGTGAAACGACCGGCCGTGATTGTTTGCTAACATGACGCCAACAATCGACCCAGCATCGGAGAGAATCTCGCCCCAAATTTTAACTTGAATCCAAATCCAAACTTCTTCTCAGGTTTGGGTTCAAATATCACACATATCTGATCCATAACTACCCCGTATCCACCCCTATCTTTATGTTTTCCAATTATGCAAGACTATCACAAACTACCCCGTATCCACCCCTATCTTTATGTTTTCCAATTATGCAAGACTATCACAAACTACCCCGTATCCACCCTTACCTTCGATTATGTGTTTACGTTTAGTTTTGAATAATTTAGAAACATAAAGATAATAACAGTCATCATCTTAGCATTCACCCCAAATTTGTAGTCGGCTTCATAGACGAGTCTATAGAAAGAAATATGCTGGATTGTGAAAGGACGTTCTGCCAAAATTTTTATATAAGCCCATGATAACAAGCATGGTAATGACGTTTCAGATTTTTAGGAGTTGACATAGGATTGAAAAGTTAACAAAAAGTTGGTTGTGAGAATCTATCTATGAGTGATGCCAGGTCGAGGCAAGTACATGTTTTTTGTTTTCTTTAAGTTTAGTTTTGATCCTAATACTTGAGCATTGGTGTCAGTTTTCTTATTCTTCATTTTTCATGATTCAATTCCCTCAAATATTTGATGCATCGGTCAGTATGATAGGTGAAACTTTTCGAGAATTTGGGTAATATTTATAATTTTCGATTTTTATCTACATATGTTCAGCTGAAGTGATGATAATTGTGTGTGGTATTCTATAGGAGATTGAACTTGCAGAATTGGATGGCCCTTTGATGAGGATTAGCATGAAAGGCTGGTTTTGGCACAAGCGATCCACTGTTCTTGCCTGGATCAAGAACTATCTCAAGATCCGAATTACTGTAAGTCTTGCTTAAATTGTTTCACATATGATAAAATTTTGATGCTATTTTCTCTATTTATGAGTTAATTTTCTTAAAAAACTTCCAGCTAGCAAGGAACCATGTTTGAATTTTGAGGAAGATGCTTGCGGGAATGAGGATTGCAGGCGGTTGGGTTTTGCCGAACATTCTATCAGTTCTACTTCCAAAGAAGGGGATTAAGGAGCTCAGTTCTAAGCCTGATTCTCCCAATTCAGCTATTTAGTTTCCTCATAACTGCCACTGCTTCAATTATGTAAAATATGTAAAATATCTAAACAGTGTATTATGAAAGTTTGTACTTTGATCAGATATTCTGAACAATGTGTAGTTCTTCTTTATGACCTGAACATTGGATTTCATATGATAAATATATAAAATTTTGACTGAAGTAAGTGTGATTCTTAGGCAAGTCTTTCAATTGTTTAGAGAATTTTTAAATATTCTAAATCAATGATTTTTAAGATATTTTAATATGTAAATTCTATAATAATATCTTCTCTGGAACATAGTAAAACAACACTCTTATTTGATTACATCCTTTTAACCAAACATAATGTGATGAGAATCAACTTTTGAAGATATCACAACTTACAAAACCGAGGAAACCATAAAAATTTGATTTTCCATGTGAACACATCCAATGCCCAAGGCTTAATTCGGATCAATTGTGGTAGGTGAACGTTATTTTCTTGAGATAGAGGATTTATTGCCCCTAAATTATTTTGCTTTTATGTTCCTACTCATCTCTAAGCCTTTCATTATGTTGTGTCCATTTGTCGTTATCATTTACGTGATGCCCTTCTATTCATGACAAAGATTTATGCTAGAAATATAGTTTTATCTAGAGTCATTTACCCTTATAATTTTTAGTTGTTTTGTCCATATTTATTAACTGCATTACTCACATATGTGTGTGATTCTATCCTTTAGTGTATGGACCTCGCACAATCCAAGCTATTTTTCCAGCAGTTATTTCTCTAAGCATATGCTTGGGTCACAGACATTTAAAGAGATTAGATACACATAAACATAAATAAAGAAGCCAAAATTAAGCTTTTGAGGGAAACTAAAACTCTTAAACTTTTGAGGGAAACTAAATTTTCTTAGAGAAATTAAATTTTTGGGGAACTGAGATTTTTAGAGGGACCTAAAATTATTCGGATTATGTATCGGGTATATGTGATACTTAATAAGATATCTAATTAACATATCCAGCAGACCAAGGAAACCACAGTGAGACATGTGACGAGAATAACCAATGAAATTGAAGTTTCACATATCATGACAATTAAGCCATCTACCAGTTGAATACTTCACAGGAAGGCAACATAAGGACATGAAACAATAAAGAAATCAACATTTTACTTTGTGTTTTCCATTTGCTTTGATCCCCCTCTGCCTTTTCATGGATCGCATCGAGCATTGAGATGAAAAATTCATGCATATCCTGTTGTTCATATTTGCAAGGTTTGATGCATGTTGACGCAAACTGAGAAGCCACAATGCTCGATATTAGAAAATAGAGGCTGCAAATTAGGACACACCAGACAATTGCATGTAGCCACCAACTGTTTTTACAGATATTAGATTGCTCAAGTTACATGCAATCCATCAAAGAACTTGGACTGGATTTACGGCCCACACTATTACACATGAATTCAAATTCAGATCACAAAAAATAGTACAATAAAACATCTATTGAGCATTACCACCCATAACTTCTTTTTAAAGATTTTTTTTTAAAATAACTCATATCACTTACTGAATATATTCTAATAAAAATATTAAAGAGAGAAGAAAGTAACCCTATTTTCGCTACTAATTAATCACGCCTAAGGCCGAAGGCACCCACGTCGAATTTGTTGTTCTACGCCGAATTTGTTGTTCCATGCCAAAGGCGCACACACCGAATTTGTTATTCCGTGTTGAAGTCGCCCGTGCCAAATTTGTTGTTCCGTACCGCATTTTTTGTTCTGCACCGAAGGCACCCGTGCCGCTAAATATTTCTATGCTAATTTGTTGTTCTTTTAAATTTTGGTTACGGAAATAATTTTTTGGGATCAAAAATTTCGCGGGAGAAAATCTTAACTGATCCGTGCCCACGGGCACGGGGTATGACTAGTCTATTCTATAAAATATGGATGTTATCAAGAGAAATTAGATAAGAGATATTGGACAAGAGAAATTGGATAATAGATATCTATGCTATAAAACAGGGATGTTATCAAGCGAAATTCGATAAGAGATATCGAACAAGAGAAATTGGATAAGAGATATCTATTATACAAAAGAGTGATGTTATCAAGAGAAATTGGCTATCTATTATACAAAAGAGGGATATTATCAAGAGTAATTGGATAAGAGAAATTGGACAAAAGATAAGATTTTGAGGGATATCTATATTATAAAAGAGGGATGTTATCAAGAGTATTATACAAAAGAATGATGTTATCAAGAGATATTGGACAAGAGAAATTGGACAAGAGATGAGATTTTGAGGGATATCTATATTATAAAAGAGGGATGTTATCAAGAGAAATTGGAGAAGAGATATTGGTGAAGAGAAATTGGATAAGAGATATCTATTATACAAAAGAGGGATGTTATCAAGAGAAACTGTTTGAGAGAAATTGGACAAGAGAAATTGGACAAGAGATGAGATTTTGAGGGATATCTATATTACAAATGAGGGATGTTATCAAGAGAAATCGAATAAAAGATATTGGACAAGAGAAATTGGATAAGAGATATTTATTATACAAAAGAGAGATGTTATCAAGGGAAATTAGATAAGAGAAATTGGATAAGAGAAATTGGACAAGAGATGATATTTTGAGGGATATCTATTATATAATTCAGGACCTATTTTGAATCGTTGTCATACATGTCAATTTTGTCCTACGTGTCTCAATTTTGTCCTATGTGTCTCTAAAAATATGACTAGGACAATATATTTATTCACACGGTTTTAAAACACACGGTTGAAAACAAACCGTCTGGAATTAATGGGGGGAGGAAACAAGGTCTGAGTTTAGTTGGAATTATACACGGTTTTAAAACACACATTTTGAAGACACACGGTCAGTTGGAATTATACACGTTTTTAAGAACACACGGTTTTAAAACTGCCTCTCAATTTTGTCCTTCGTCGTGCCTTATGGGCACGGGTTATGACTATATATCTATATTATGAAACAGTGATGTTATCAAGAGATTTTGGATAAGAGTTTTTAGATAAGAGATATTGGTTATGTGTATTGTTGTATGTGGATATGTGTATTGTTGTATAAGAGATTTTGGATAAGAGATAATGGATAAGAGAATTTGGTTTTGATTATGTATAATTGGGTGTGAGTTTATATATATTGTATATAGGGTATAAGAAATTGAGATATGAGATATTGGATATAAGAAATCACATCACATCACATATTTTGTTCACATCACCTAAAATATCAATTTTTTTAAATTTTGAAATCAAAATTTACGTTTGCTCTTATCTGTGTTTTGATCACATCACAAAATGGAGGGAAAAATTCTATCCTCCTCCATTTTGATCATCACAAATGGGTGTGACTTTTACTCTCCTCTGTATTTTGAAATCAAAATTTACTTTCACTCTCCTCAAGCTCACGCTGCAGGGAAGTTTGCCCGCCAAGCTCAAGCAGACCAAAGGGAGAGCACGAAGAGCAATGGAGAGTGCACGTTCCTCCTCGCCATCTTCTTCTACCTCCAGTTCAACAACGAAGAGCAAGGGAGAGCACGAAGAGCAAGCACGTCAAGCAGAGCACCCTCATCTTTCTACCTCGGTTAGCTCTTCCTCTTCTCCTCAATTTTTTTCTTTTACTTTATTTCAACCTCATCAAGAAGAGCACCCCCATTTCAGCGCTTTGAGCTTCATCACGGCCTCAGCAACTCAACCCTTGGTGAGCTTTGTGAGTTTGCTAGCTTCATCACGTCCTCTGCACGTCAACCCTTGGTGAGTTTTTGCACCTCAACCCTTCATGCAACTGTCAGGTTATTGAGATAATTTTTTATGGTTTTGCAAGTTGAATGTTGAGAGACTTGAGTTGGACTGTTGAACGTTGATGTGCTTTCAGTGTCCCGTTGAATGTTGAGAGAATTGAGTTTCAAAATGTGGTTTTTGAGATAATGTTTTGTTACTTTGAGTGTCCTGTTGAATGTTGAGGGATATATTTTTTGTTACTTTGAGTGTCATGTTCAACAGCAATTAATATTCAACATTCAACATTCAACATCAATTAACGGGACACTCAATCTGTCATGTTGAATGTTAATTGCTGTTGAACAGGACACTCAAAAAAATGTTGAGAGAATTTTTTGTTACTTTGAGGTTCAAACTATGGTTATGTGTAAACTCTATTTTTTGTTAATTTGATTCTATGCCATGGTATTTGATGATATAAGAAAAATGTTGAACTTAACATGAAATTATCAAATGAAATGTTGATATAAATTTTGAGAGAAAACTGAACTATGGTGTTGAAATGCAGTATACTCTTCTGAAATGCAGTATGAGAAATGTGGCCCAAATTTAAGTTATTGAATGCAGCATACTCTTCTAAAATTTGAGTTATTAAATTTTGAAATTGAAATTTAATTGATTGAGAAATGTGTATACACCATGAACTATGGTGTCAAGTATCAACATTATGTGTGTAAAATTTGAAATTAATGGAGAAATGTGTGTCAATTGATTGAGAAATGTGTATACACTCAAATTTGAAATGCTGTGAAATTTTACAGTGTCAAGTAATAATGTTATTACTTCAAGTATAATTGATTGATTTAATTAATTGAAATTTCATTGATTGAACTATGGTCTCAAATTTGAAATGAAGTCATTATATGTCAAGTATCAACATTACAGTGTCAATTTTAATATATTTTAAAATTTAATTGATTGAAATTTTACAGTGTCAAGTATCAACATTAATGTTATGAACTATGGTTATGTGTAAACTCCCTTGTATCTCATTTGGGTGTTTGTGAGAGAATGAACTATGTTGAATGCAGTATACAAGACATTTGAAAAATTGGGTGTGTATACTATGGTGTAAACTAGGTGTAAAGTATGGTTGAGAATGAACTATGTTGAGAGAACTATGTGAGAGAATAGAGAACTATGTTGAGAATGAACTATGGTTGAGAATGAACTATAGTTCATTCTCTCTCTTCTCTCTCAAAAACACTCAATTTTTCAAATGAACTATGTGTAAACTATGGTTATGTGTAAACTTCCTTGCTGTATCTCACTCTTCTCTCAAATGCCCTATAAACACTCAATTAATGTTGATATAATGTTGATATAATTTTTGAGAGAAAAATGAACTATGTTAATTTAATTTTTCTCTGTATACACATATCCATATCAAATGTCCTGTTGAAATTCTCTCAAATGTCCTGTTGAAATTGAATTTAATTTTGAAATTGAATTTTTCTCATTCCTTTCTCTTATCCAATGTAGTATACAGAGAAATTGTATACTCTTCTGAAATTTGAGTTATTGAATTTTGAAATTGAATTTTGATACATTCAAATGCAGTATGAGAAAATACTTGAATTTTTTGATATGGTTATGTTCAAGTATTATCCAATGCAGTAACCATATCAACATGAATACTTGAACATAACCCTATCAAAATTTCAGAAGAGCTTGAATTTTGTTACTTTCAATTTCAGAAGAGCTTGAATTTTGGAAATGAACTAAGAGAAAATTTGTATACATAGAGCTTGATTCAGAAGATACTTTCAATTTCAGAAGAGCTTGAATTTTGAAATTGAATATGGTTATGTTCATTTTGAAATTCAAGCTCTCTTGAATTTTGATACTTTCAATTGAATATGGTTATGTTCATTTCAGAAGAGCTTGAATTTTGAAAATGAAACATACAGCATTGGAGAATACTTGAACATAACCATATCAAAATTCAAGCTTTCAAATGAACATAACCATATCAACATGAATATAATGACAGCATTCATGTTTGAGGAAGTTCAAAATTGGGCATTCATGTTTTATGTGTAGTTCAAATGTTGATATAATGTTGATATAATTGAGAAACACCCAAATGTTGATATAATGAATGTATCAACATGTATCAAGCATAAATACAAGACATCATGTATCAACATTTGGGTGTGTCTCAATACATGACAGCATTCAATTTTGAACTAGCCAATTTGAGAGAAAAATGTTGAAACAGGCTCAAAATTGGGTGTTTCAGTTTGAGAGAAAAATGTTGATATAATGAAAAATGTTGAGAGAAAAATGTTTCAGTTTTCAGTTTACACATAAAATATGACAGCGTTATATCAACCTTTGAGGGATATATTCAGAAGGAGGGATAAATACTTGATGTTAAATGAACTATGTTGAGATATATTCAATTAACTATATTGAGATGTTATGTTTGATTCTATGCCAACTCAAAACTCAATTCTCTCAAAATTCAAAATTCTGTCAACAGGACACTCAATTCTCTCAACATTCTGTCATTGCAAATTTGAGTTTGAGTTATTGAACTATGTATTTTGAGTTATGTTGAGGGAATTGAGTTTGAGTTTGAGTTTGCAATGTTATTTCAAAATGTGAAGAGTATACAATGTTATATCAAAATTTCAAATGGCAAAATTTGAGTTATTGAAATTTCCATTGCTCTTCAATGTTGAAATTTGAGTTTGAGTTTGAGTTTGAGTTTGCAATGTTATTTCAAAATTTCACTGTATACAATGTTAAAATTTGTGTTATTTCAGAATTTCACACTGCAGGAAAAATTTGAGTTTGAGTTTGGAAATTTGAGTTTCACTGCAAACTCAATTCATAACATTGTATACTCTTCTGAAATTTGAGTTATTGAATTTTGAAATTGAAATTAAATTGATTGAGAAATGTGTATACAGAGAAAAATTCTCTCAAATGTCCAGTTGAAAATGAGAAAAATTATACACATAACCATATCAACATCAAAGTATCAAATTTATACTTGATTGGTGAGCTTTGATCTGTTTGCAAATTTAGAATATGATATTATCCATATTCCTAAAGATTGACCTTCACTCATTTTTGCTTGCTGAAGAAATTTAGGGTGCTGGAGAGTACAAAGTTGGACAAATATTTGATTCTCTCATTTGAATTGCTCAATCTTCACTCTTTTTTATTTATATGAATTGCTAAAGTATTTAGTCCAATTGTTTGCATGTGTAAATTCTAACAATTGGACTAAATTCTAATATTCATATGAATTGCTAAAGATTGAGCTGAAGTGTACAAAGTCCAATTGTTTGCATATATGGGTTATGAGAAAAATGAGTGAAATATGAGATCAATTTTATATTCCTAAAGATTGAGCTTGCTGAAAAATGAGATAATTGCTGAAAAATGGGTTATCACTTAATTTCAGTCCATTTGTTTGCAATACATATGAATTGCTAATGAATAGAGGTGCTGGATATGAGCAAAATTGAAATTTTGAAAACTTTAGGTGTAAACAATTTATACTGCATTTCAATGAAATGGAATACCGGATTTCAAAAATGAGCAAGCACCTCTATAAAGAGTATGCTGGATTTCATATTTGAAATCCAATACACTGAAAAAAGCTTTGTTGTAAATTCACATTTTTAGGTGTAAACAATTTATGATATAGAGGTGCTTGCTCTTCATACTCAAATTTCATTGTCCTTTTAATTTGGTTGGACTACTATTTGCTTCACTCATTTGAATTGCTCAATCTTCACTCATTTTTATTCATATGAATTGCTAAATAATTTAGTCCAATTGTTTGCATGTGTAAATTCTAACTATTTTGGTTTAACTATTTGCAGGACAAATTAATCATGGATAGCACCCTCCACTAACTGAGAAACTTTTGCCATTTTCTGAAGAACTCCCCACTTTTCTTTGAAAATACATCAAGCTTGCAGGCCATGGTATTTCTCATCAGTCCTCCTCAATAGTTTGAAAATTTATTGAAAATACATCAATCTTGCATGACAAATTCAGTGTATTATTGACATTACACAGTTTCTATAAATCATATTTATGGATAATAACCTTGGTGAGTTTGAGTTTTGAGCGAAATGGTTTATCACTCAATTTTATATTCCTAAAGAACGAGCTTGCTAAAAAAATGAGATAATTGCTGAATAGCTTGCTACTGAATAGAGCTGTTTGCAATTGGACTAAATTTCAGTCCATCTGTTTGCAATACATATGAATTGCTAATAAATAGAGTATTAGGTATTTGCAAACAATTTTCATTAACATGACAATGAAAATTTATTGTCAACGTTAATTTATAGGTATTTGCAATTACCTAATACTATCAGTCAATGTTAATTAACAGGACAATGAAAATTTGCAACCAATATTTGCAACCAATATTTGCTAATTAATAGGACAATTATGATATAGAGGACGTAAAATTTATAGGTATTGGCAACCAATATTTGCTAATTAACAGGACAATGAATTCAACTAAAAATGGATTCAACTAAAAATGAGGCCAGTTCTGAAATATTTTCCAAATTCTCAAAATATTACTTACATACGTTAACATGAATCCTGTAATATTAATGAGGGTATGTTAATTGAAGGCTATAGTTTAGTGCTTGCTCTTCTTGAGGGTGCTCTTCTTGATGAGGGTATGTTTCAGTGTGCTGTTAAAAATATATGGATAATGAATACTAAATGAGCTTTACAGGACAAAAATTTCATTCTCAACTCATTTGAAAAGTAACAAAAAATTATATCAAGTATATCAAAAATTTTAATATTTGAATTCTCTCAAATGTCCTGTTGGAATTGAATTTAATTTTGATATCAACATTTGAGAGAATACTTTAATTTTGATATCAACATTGATTTCAAAAAATTACTGGGTTTTTGAGATAATTTGTGAGTATTAATTTTTTGAGTTGAGTTCATACTAAAAATCCTGGTTTGAGTTCATACTCAAGCAATTTCAAATGAATGAACTAAAAACACTCCACATGCAGCATAAATAAAAATCCTGGACTCAAATGTTCATGTAATTTTCAATATGATAAATGCATTAGAATTTGAGTATGAATTTTTTGGCTTGAGTATGAATTTGAGTATGAATTATTTAAATTCAAAGAAATTGCATTAGGATTTCAACCCTAACAATTCTAATGCTGCAGTATATCAAACATACCAAACCATTCAAGTATTGGTTATGTGAGTTTTTTATATTCATTGAAATACTTCAAGTATCTCACATGCTGGAATTTTTTTATATTCAGTAGCAAATAGAAAATTTCTCAAACAGCTATATGAGTTTGATACTGGAATACTGAAATTTTGTGAAATACTTCAAGTTTACTGGATTTCAATGAAATGGAATACTTCAAATTTGAAAACTGGAATGGAATACTTCAAACTCACATGCTCAAGTATACTAAACTGGATTTCAACCTCACATGCTGAGTTTGAAGTATGGATTTCAAACTCACATGCTCAAGTATACTGAACTTGATGTCCTGAACTTACCAAATTGTTTTTTTATAGGTTATCAATTTTGGTGCTATACTATATGCTAAATCAAGCTGATACAATCAATGAATGTATTGGTTATCAGTGAATATTAGTTATCAATTTGAATATATCCAGTTTGAATATGAAATGAGCTTGCTATTTTGCTATTTTGCATTTCATATTCTGAATATCCAATTTCATAGTCAGTGAATGCTAAAATACCAAAATTTGGATATGAAATGCTAAATCAAGCTGATATTTGCTTCTGAATATGAACTGGATTAGGTATTTAAATAGCAAGCTTCTGAATTGCAAGCTTGGTATTTAAATAGAATTTCAAGCTCACATTTGGTATTTAAATATCCTAAATACCAAATTGAATTTTGGATATTCAATTTTGGATTGCAACTGCAAACTGAATTTTGGATAGAATTGTATTTTGGATACTCACATTATGTTACTCCAGTATTCTCTAAGCAATTTAATAGAAGCTTGGTATTTAAATAGAAGCTTGGTATTCAAAATTTGGTGTTTATTTCAATTTGAATAAATAGGAATAAGCCAGCTATTTTGCAATGGATGACCTTGCAAAATTTTATCCTGTTGAATTGCAAGCTCAACAAAATAGCAAGCTCATTCAACAGGATATGCTACTTATGCTATTTGTTGAGTATTGGTGTGTCATACCAATCTTATTTTGATGATGATCACAACTTTATGTTGTTGCTAATGACTCTCATGTTTTAGTCTCACAGTTTCATTCCTAGAATATCTTTCTTGAAGACTAATCACTTGGTGTAAGGATGGACATCAAGTGGAGAAGGGGAAAGTTTGGACTCATGGAGTGCCAAAGCTTGGAGATGATGGAGAGCTTCAAGGCGTCAAGATTGAAGACTTAGACTCTAAGGAAAGTATTGTAATCCATGTAATATTTACTTTATTGCGTTCTGTCTCTTTTAAGTCTAGGTTAATGTAATGCCTTGTTAGATGGTTTACTCATTCATGCATATGCATCTAACCATCTTAGTGAGCCTTAGGATTATCATAGAAGCCAACCTAATAGGTTCACTTTGTCCAAAGACTCAATTGGAGTCTCTGGCTTTCCATCAGTCGCCTGCAGAGGGAAACCCAGTCGACTGGGTGATTTCTAGTCGCCTGTAGATCCTTCTACAGTTACCTGATATACACAGCTCAAGTCAACATTTCAATTGACTCAAACTTGAGCTTTACGCACAGTCGACTACTGGTCAGTTTACAGTCGCCTGTATATTTACAGTCGCCTCTTGATTGCTCATCAGTCGCCTGAGTAGCGTAAGTGCAATCTATGCATCTCTCTGTCTTTTCTCCATCTTACGTTGTAGACGACTGATTAAGGTTTTACAGTCGCCTGACCAATAGCCAGTCGACTGTATTAGTGACATCAGTCGCCTGTGTGCTTCTCTGGAGAAAGAGTGCAGCTCTCTGTTTCATTCCATCCCCTGCAGCAGTCGTCTGCTGAAGGATTAATAGGCGCCAGTCCTGTTTACAGTCGACTGTATCGACTTCATCAGTCGACTATCCTGGCTCAGATTATAGCCGTTGGATATTTTATAGCCGTTGATCAGTCGACTGTCTTTTGATCATAAGTCGACTGTTCCTGTCGTTTTCGCCCAGTTTCAAGCCGTTACAGAATTAATCATTTGGCTGTTTTCTTGGGTTTTGGGGTTTGAAATAGGGTTCCTATATATATGAGTGTGTTGCCATCTCTTATACTTCTGGATGCTATTGAAAATTTCAAGAGATCTATAAGCAACTCTCAAGCTCCCTCATTTCCCTCTTTGTGCTCTCATTCCTCTTCATGCATTGAAGTCCAGCTCCAGGGAAATCATCCAAGTGCTCTCAAGCATATCTCAACACTTGGAGATCCTCTTCCATGCCTTGCATGCATTCATGAGTAAGCATATCAAGGCATAGGTAAGAGTATTTATTTCACTTGGTGAAATTGTACACTAATTCTCTTTGTGGGAATTAGTCTTTCTCTCTTTGTGGGAGTGTGTCTCTTTGTGGGACTAGGGTATTCTCTTAGTGGGAATAACTCTCTTTGTGGGAGTAACTCTCTTTGTGGGAGTTTAGTGTCCTAGTGTAGGGTTAACCCTAATTCTCTGAGTGGGAGTTAGTGATTCTCTGTGTGGGAGTCTTGATTCTCGTGTAGGGTTGGTTGGGTCTTTGTGTAGGGCATAAATCCTCTTTGTGGGCTATCTCCTTGTGAGATTTGTATTCACATCTCTGTGTGGGAATATAGTGAATATTGGTGTGTCTGGACGTACCCAAGTTTGGGAAACCAGGGTAAAATCTTGTGTTTCGTTTGGATTAATTGTGTCATTTAATTCCTCTTGTATTTATAATTCCGCATTTGCAAGTTTAATTTTAATTGAACAATTTTATTGCCATTACACTATTCACCCCCCCCCCCCTCTTGTGTGTGTTGTTAGTATTGCAAGGGTAAGGCGATCCTTACAATTGGTATCAGAGCGAGGTTATAGCATACTGCAAAAATGGCATTCAACGCCTCATCCGCGTCTCATGAAGAAGGTCACTCAACCGTTCGACCTCCGCTCTTTAATGGAACCAACTACCCAAGTTGGAAGATCAGAATGATGATCTACATGGAGGGTCAAGACCTATGGGACATCACGGAGGTGCCATTTGAGAAGCCCACTACTCCCGCGGCTTCAAGGACAAAGGCGGAGAAGGACTCGATCAAATTCACTGTGAGGGCCATGAATGCATTACATTACGCCCTCTCAGCAAATGAGTTCAACCGCATCTCCATGTGCAAAACGGCCAATGATATTTGGCATACCTTAGAGATTTTTCATGAAGTGACTACGAAGGTAAAGAAATCTAAACAAACTGTGTTTAGATCTAAATATGAAATGTTTAAGATGCAGGAAGGCGAAAGCATTTCATAGATGTTCACAAGGTTCACTGATATCGTGAACGCTTTGGAGGGACTTGGAAGAAGATATCCCAAGAGGATCATGTAGAGAAGATCCTTGACTCTCACACACCTCGTTGGGAGTCAAAGGCCAACAGAATTTTGGAGTCTTATGACACGTCCAAATACACTGTTGAGGAGTGCATTGGTAATCTCATGGGGTATGAAGTGAAGCTTCAACACAAGAAGGAGATTCAACCATTAAAGCCCGAGAAGCTGGAGAAGCAAAAGGGGGTTGCATTCCATGCCAAGGAGGAGCCAATCAAATGGAGGAAGAAATTCCATCGAGAAGCTCTTAGTGAAGAAGATGAGCTAGATGATGCAAGTGGAGAAGCAATTCAGGATCTAGCCAAACAATTCAAGGCATTCCTCAAGTGCAAGCAAGGTAAGTCTTTGTCAAAGTGTACCTCCAATTCTAACAAGGTTCCTACTTGTTATACTTGCAGTGGAAAAGGTCACTTGATCACCGAATGCACTTCCAAACCCAACAAAGAAACTTACAAGGGTAAAGGGAAGAAGCATTGGAAAGGAATGTCCAAGTCCAAAAATCACAAGAAGGGACTTGTCGGGACCTTTGATGATTCGAGTGAGGACACATCAAGCAACGAAGAAGAGGATGCAAAGGAGGATGCTCACGCATGCTTTCTAGCAAATAATGTTCCTACTCTAATCCCCTCTGGATTAAATGAAGAAGAGTTGGATGCGTGGCTCGACGCTTACAATTCCTATGAGGAATCGTGCCTCATGGCTATGGAGGAGAAATCTTCATCAAGGTCTAGCAAGGAAGATGTCGATGATGAGATTGAGGAGAAGATCTCATACGAGGAGCTTGAACATCGTTTCGGTATGGTTTCTGAAAATGCTAGTAAGTGCCTTAACTCTTACAACAAATTGAAAGCAAAATATAAGATTGCTAAGAGTAAGTTTCATGTACTAGAAATTGCTAGCGTAATCAATGATGAAAAGCATGCTTATAACACTAGTGAGTGAGAGACACTTCTCTCTCAAGTTAAGGAATTGAGCATTACAAATGAAAATCTTGTTGCTCAAAACCTTAGTTTAGATACTCACATTCAACAACTTATGTTGAAATGTGAAGAGGAATCACGTAAGCTCATAAGATTTATGTATTCTATGGATTCACTCTACGATTTGTTGGAAAAACAACATCCGGCAAATCATAGAGGAGGTTTGGGTTATATTCAAAATGTGGTTCCCAAACCCACCTCTAATTCCTCTTATGGTGCAAATACAAGAAATATTACTAAAGCACCTAAGAAGAATCACCATGCTTTCTTGTACAACAATAACACCAACAAGAAGCATGTAGATCATGAGGTAATGAGGAAGAATGAAAATCTTTCATTTTTTGCTAAGAAGCAAAATCATCATTCTTTGCATGCCAAGAAATTAGTTTCTACCCCTAAGCATGCCACATCCATCCCTCTTGCAAAGGCAAAACCCTTGCCTAGGAAATCCTTGAGATTATGGATTCCCACTAAGGTTAGTGTGCAAGAGAGAGATAGTTACATCAACTCTCTAGTTAGGGATGTGATCACCTCATGTGATTAAGTTAGGAAATCAAACTCCTTTTGGGTTTGGTTATCTAATGTTTAGGTTCCTCACACATATGCATATTGCATGGGTATTGTGCTTCAATGTTTATTTTAGCATACCCATTGATTGCGTGTGTTGCATGATTTTGAAAATACTTTCAAACTTATTTTTCATGAAAATGTGGACCTTGGGTGTTTATTGACATGCATGCATTTTTGATCCATGTGTATGTCAATGGGGGAGTTAATATATTATATGTTTAAAATATTTTAAGATATATTTTAACTCTCATTTTCGGGGTTGTTTGAGATCACTATTTACAACTGGTAATTTTTGGTCTCAAACCAAACCTCTTGTATATTGCCAACATGTTTCATGTCATATTTATTTTGGCAATATCTTTGTGTATCTTTGAAGGTTGATTTTTCCATATCTAATGCTTCGATACACTTTAGGCCCATGGCTCCATTATTTTTATATCAATTTGTAAAGAGGATTAATTTCAAAGAGTATTAATTTCCTTCTTTATAATTGGTATTAGATCATAGAAGTCAAAAGTTGACCATTTCTATGATCTGGGAGGAGCATGGGATGGTGAATTGATACCCACTAAAATTTTCAATTTGGTATCATACATCTCCTTATTACTTGCATATTGTCACATCTTAGTTAAGATGACAAAGGGGGATATATTTTAATGTCCACCTTTTTGACGATTTTAAGGGGAGAGTTATATGCATTATGTAACCATATAAGGGCGACTTATATACATGTGCATATGTGAAAAGATTTATGTGATTGGATAAACCATTCTTGTTTGAATGATATTGTCTATTTCAATTGGTTTATACAATCCATGCCTATTATATGTCACCAGGTTTTTTTGTTGGTTTTATGAGTATTTACCACGGTGTAGCTCATTGTTTAATTGGTGCATATAAGTAGGTGGAGCTCATTAGCATTGTGCTTTAATACTTTGTATTTTACATAATGTGTGTCATCATCAAAAATGGGGAGATTGTTGAGTATTGGTGTTTCATACCAATCTTATTTTGATGATGATCACAACATTATGTTGTTGCTAATGACTCTCATGTTTTAGTCTCACAGTTTCATTCCTAGAATATCTTTCTTGGAGACTAATCACTTGGTGTAAGGATGGACAGCAAGTGGAGAAGGGCCAAAGTTTGGACTCAAGGAGTGCCAAAGCTTGGAGATGATGGAGAGCTTCAAGGCATCAAGATTGAAGACTTATACTCTAAGGAAAGCATTGTAATCCATGTAATATTTACTTTATTGCTTTCTCTCTCTTTTGAGTCTAGGTAAATGTAATGTCTTGTTAGATGGTTTACACATTCATGCATATGCATCTAACCATCTTAGTGAGCCTTAGGATTATCATAGAATTCAACCTAATAGGTTCACTTTGTCCAAAGACTCATTTGGAGTCTCTGACTTTCCATCAGTCGCCTACTGAGGGAAACACAGTCGACTGGGTGATTTCCAGTCGCCTGTAGATCCTTCTACAGTCGCCTGATATGCACAGCTCAAGTCAACATTTCAATTGACTCAAACTTGAGGTTTACGCACAGTCGACTACTGGTCAGTTTACAGTCTCCTGTAGATTGCTCATCAGTCGCCTGAGTAGCGTAAGTGCAATCTCTGCATCTCTATGTCTTCTCTCCATCTTACGTTGCAGACGACTGATTAAGGTTTTACAGTCGCCTGACTAATAGCCAGTCAACTGTATTATTGACATTAGTCGACTGTGTGCTTATCTGGAGAAAGAGTTCAGCTCTCTGTTTCATTCCATCCCCTACAGCAGTCGTCTGCTGAAGGATTAACAGGCACTTGTCCTGTTTACAGTCGACTGTATCGACTTCATCAGTCGACTGTCCTGGCTCAGATTGTAGTCGTTGGATATTTTATAGCCGTTTATCAGTGGACTGTCTTTTGATCATCAGTCGACTGTTCCTATCGTTTTCGTCCAGTTTCTAGCCGTTGCAGAATTAATTCTTTAACTGTTATCTAGGGTTTTGGGGTTTGATATAGGGTTCCTATATATATGAGTGTTCTTCCATTTCTTATACTTATGGATGCTATTGAAAATCGCAAGAGATCTATAAGCAACTCTTAAGCTCCCTCATTTCCCTCTTTGAGCTCTCATTTCTCTTCATGCATTGAAGTCCAGCTCAAGGGAAATCATCCAAGTGCTCTCAAGCATATCTCAACACTTGGAGATCCTCTTCCATGCCTTCCATCCATTCATGAGTAAGCATCTCATGGCATAGGTAAGAGTATTTATTTTACTTGGTGAAATTGTACACTAATTCTCTTTGTGGGAATTAGTCTTTCTCTCTTTGTGGGAGTGTGTCTCTTTGTGGGACTAGGATATTCTCTTAGTGGGAATAACTCTCTTTGTGAGAGTAACTCTCTTTGTGGGAGTTTAGTGTCCTAGTGTAGGGCTAACCCTAATTCTCTAGTGGGAGTTAGTGATTCTCTTTGTGGGAGTCTTGATCCTCGTGTAGGGTTGGTTGGGTCCTTGTGTAGGGCATAAATCCTCTTTGTGGGGTATTTCCTGGTGAGATTTGTATTCACATCTCTGTGTGAGAATATAGTGAATATTGGTATGGCTGGACGTACCCAAGTTTGGGGAATCATGGTAAAATCTTGTGTTTGCGTTTGGATTAATTATGTCATTTAATTCCTCTTGCATTTATAATTCCGCATTTGCAAGTTTAATTTAATTGAACAATTTTATTGCCATTACACTATTCACCCCCCCTTTAGTGTGTGTTGTTAGTATTGCAAGGGTAAGGCGATCCTTACACTATTTAGCTTTAATGCTTGCTATTTTTAGATATGTTTAGACAACAAATTAAGTCAAGGTTATTAGAAAAATGCCCTGTAATAATCCATTTTGGTTATGCTATTTAGAAATTGCCAGTATTTTTGGATATTAGAAATTTCATGTAACACATTTCAATGATTCAGTTGGTTACCATTGGAAGGTAATATTCTTTTAATACTATGTTTAAATGATTTTGTTATACGTTGGCATTCTTTGACCAGCCTAAAGATTTTATCGTTCACATTTGCTTCACACCAACATGCGAACGGTATGGAATTTGTTAGTATAAACTAATGTATTACATGCTTGATTTACCAACATTAATCACGCTCATACCATGCACACAATTTAGGCATCGGTTGATAGTGACTTACCAGCCTCACAGAAAGGACAAGAACAACATAGCACTCTAACTGAGCCTATTATTAGTTCTTCACTACCAAGTGTTCATCACATTTCGCCCTTGCGACAATGGCAACATAAAAGGAATCATAATGACCGAATTTTTGAATAAGATGATGAACCATCAGCCAGGTTATTATCCACTTGACTGTGCCAAACATCTAATATATGCTAATAATGTATTTTAATTGTAATTAGTTTGGTTTTAATTTGGATAGGGCTTTAGCTCAACGCAGTAGGAGAGAAAGAGAACGTGAACAAGAACAACGAAACATCTCTCCCGCTCGGACGACTGACAGTGTACTAGATATACCTCAAATAATACCAGCCGTGACAACTTCTCCGGTTGAACAAGAAGATGTTGTCTTAGCCTCACGTAATAATACGATTTCAGTACAAGTACCTGGACCATCCGTCAGGTTATTATCCACCCGATTGTACATAAAATCTATTCTCCTCCCATGTATTTTATTTGTATTTATTTTTCGGTTTAATTTTGCCTAGGGCTTTAGCTTAACGCAAAAGGAGAGAACAAGAACGAGAACAATGAAACATATCTCATGCTCTGACTTCTGATAGTGTACTTGATATACCTCAAATAACACCAGCCGTGACAACTTCTCTGGTTGAACAAGAAGATGTTGTCTTAGCCTCGCGTAACGATATGATTTCCGGACAAGTTCCTGGACCATCTATCAGGTCATTATCAACCCGACTGTACATAAAATCTTTTTTCCTCCCATGTATTTATTTGTGTTTATTTTTGTGTGAAAATTTGGATAGGGCTTTAGCTCAACGCAAAAGGAGAGAACGAGAACAAGAACAACGAAACATATCTCACACTCTGACTTCTGACGGTGTACTTGATATACTTAAAATAATACCAGCTGTGACAACTTCTCCGGTTGAACAAGAAGATGATGTCTTAGCCTCGCGTAACGATATGATTTTCGGACAAGGTCCTGGACCATCTGTCAGGTCATTATCAACTCGACTGTACATAAAATCTTTTCTCCTCCTATGTATTTTATTTGTGTTTATTTTTTGTGTTTATTTTTGTGCGAAAATTTGGATAGGGCTTTAGCTCAACGCAAAAGGAGAGAACGAGAACAAGAACAACGAAACATATCTCACGCTCTGACTTCTGACGGTGTACTTGATATTCCTCAAATAACACCAGCTGTGACAACTTCTCCGGTTGAACAAGAAGATGTTGTCTCACCCTCGCGTAACGATATGATTTTCGGACAAGTTCTTGGACCATCTGTCAGGTCAATATCATTCCGACTGTACATAAAATCTTTTCTACCCCCATGTATTTTATTTGTGTTTATTTTTGTGTTTATTTTTGTGTGAAAATTTGGATAGGGCTTTAGCTCAACGCAAAAGGAGAGAACGAGAACAAGAACAACAAAACTGACGTATGTGTATATTTTATATATCCACGCACGTCTTCTTTGTGTTTTTCCGTTATTTTCTGCCGTCTCGTATCCATTTTCTCATGTTTTCTTGTTTTCTTTCACTTTTCCGTGTTTTTGTGTGTTTGCAGGAGTTTGACAGCATATGGGACACATAACGAAGATATCATAAGTCCCTGGAGCAACGGGACGAGTCACGCGTGATCCAGGGGATCAAAAAACGAAGATCACCATCTTTCAGCCCCCACCCAATCGGTTGGACACAGCCAACCGATCGGGTGATGCATGCGTGCACCACCCGGACAGCAACTGAAGCGAGCAAGCGCCAAGAGACCGGGTCGCCGACCGTTTCAACCCAACATTCCTCTAAGGAAATTGGAGCTGAAATCCAGTGATCTTCACCCGATCGGGTGATCTTCACACGATCGGTTCATCTGTAGCCGTTTCCTCGAAGACACGACCCGGACAACTCACCCGACGGCCAGCAGAGCATGCCAAAACGTCCGAAGTTTCTGTCTTTTTGGGTGCCAATTCCAACCAATCGGTTGATTTATCAACCGATCGGTTCACCCAACGACGCCAAGATCCAAACGGCTAGAAGCTTCCGCCAACCGACCGTGTCGCCTGACCGGGTGAAGCCTTGAAGATCGCTGCCGAAGTTCGCCGCAGGTCACCCGATCGGGTGATTCTTCACCCGATTGGGTGATGTCGTTTTCTATATATATGAGCCCTAGGTTTCCAGAAACGAGGGTGGTTATTTTTACTGTTTTTCTCTCTTGTGACGGCTGTAATTTTTTTGCTATTTGTAAGTGTTCTGATCTTAACCAAACTTTGATATTATCTTAATTGCATTGCTATTACTTCATTCCAATCGTCTGATTTTGCTTTTAATGGTCGATTTTCATTTAGATCGCTTTTTACCAAATATGTGTGAGTAGTTCCCAAATCTGGGATTTTGGTGGAAACCCCTTCGTGGGTTCTCCCTGATGCGTCCATAAGGAAATCGATAGGGATTAGGAATCTATTGGTTACGCGGGGTGTTTCATTGTCATCGGCGGGAAAAAGACCGCCTTTGACCTTTGGGCCAAGGGGGAATAAACTTGGCTGTTGACTCCCTAGCCATAGCTCACGCCCTTAGCGTAGACATAGAATCCTAGCGCGTGGGAACGACATGACGAGATGTCAGGAGTTATCGTTGCGAGCTTAGTGCTCCCAGAGTCCGTCAGTGTTAATGGACATGGGAATGCCCACTAACCGAACCCGAGAAGTCCGGCGTATCATCCTGGGCACCGACCGGAATATCGGGCCCATGGGACGCCGGTATCACTCTTAGAGGCAACGTCTCACCTTTAGACCCTAATTCCGATCGTTATCCCATCCGTCGGCCTTATTGGTGAGAATCACATGATAGGGTGGAAATAGAAGTCCCGGGTTTCCCTTTATATTGTTTATCCCTCGCATTCTATTTCGGTGACAACCCATCCACCGATTCGGGCTAGCTCGGCCATAGGGTGAATTCGGACCTTTCTGACTCAAGCACAACCACGCCTCCCTGAGTTCGACCCACAAGCCACACTACAACACCGTGCGTTTACAGTTATAAATATTTAAATCTCACGACCCCAACCATATATTGCACACATCAAACACGCACAACGCGGGGACGTCAAGCTTTATGGCATCGTTGTCGGGGAGGCAACGTGCTTGTTATGTTAGGATCTCATGAACCCTTGAGTCTAGCCCATATCCCTACCTCGAGATAATTTTCGCATTCTTCTTTTTCATTTTTCATTTTTCATTTTTATTTTCTTATTTTTATTTTCTATTTTATCTGTTTATTTCCCACTTTTCGCTACACGGGTGTTTGTTGTTTTTAATGCGCAGGAACACAAGAAGTCTTGACGACTTGATTCCTCTTGATCCGGAGATAAACGCCACCCTACGGCGTCTGGCCGCAGAGAAGATAAGAAGAGAAGAGCCTGAAACCATGTAAGAGAACACCCACCTCATAAATACCTGCTGGAGTACTCGATGCCTTCCCTCGAGTCCACCTCCGCCATCCGTCCTCCTGCTATTACGGCGCAGAGCTTCGAGCTCAAGCCGTCCTTAGTGACGTGGATCCAGTAGGATCAATTCTCGGGGGCACCCATAGAGAGCCCCATCAAACATTTGAACTCCTTCTTGGAGAAATGTGACACCTTCCGCATAAATGGTGTCACAACTGAGGCGATCCGTCTGAAGCTATTCCCCTTCTCTCTGCGGGATAATGTCAAGCTGTGGCTTATGGGGAAGGACACAAATACGTTCAGAACTTGGGAGAAGCTTTCAAACGCTTTTCTGACGAATTTCTTTCCTCCGGGGAAGACCATGAAGTTGAGGAGTGAGATCTCCTCCTTCTCTCAGGCCAGCCACGAGTCCCTGCATGAAGCTTGGACAAGATTTAAAGAGATGCAGTGAAGATGCCCTCATCATGAGCTTCCTAAGTGGCAGATAATTAATCTGTTCTACAACGGATTGAGGGATGATTTAAAGTCTTCAATGGATGCCGCGGCTGGGGGGTCCTTCATGTCCAGAAGTGAAGAAGATGCCGGACAAATTCTAGAAAATATGGCATCGAACAATGAGCAGTGGTGTGCCGAGCGAGCCACACCTAGATCTGGGGGTATCCACATGGTCGAGGACGTCGACAAATTATCCATTAAGTTTGACTTGCGTTGACACGTGCACCCCGGCTTGCTATCTGCAAATGGCCGGGGGACCCGCGAGGGGTTTAGAAATTTGTAACCGCAAGCGCACGGTGTTGTAGTGTGGCTTGGGGGTCAAACACAGGGAGGCGAGGTTGTGCTTGAGTCAGGTAGGACCTAAATCACCCCGGGGGCGAGCTAGCCCGAATCGGTAAATGGTTGTCACGGAAAGAAATGAAGGGTATGAACAACAAGAAAGTAAACCCGGGACTTTGGTTTCCACTCCAACGAGAGACTCTCGTCGATACGGCCTACGGGTATGGATAGCGATCGGAATTAGGGTCTAATGGTGAGACGTTGCCTCTGAAAGTGGTACCGGCATCCCATGGGCCCGATATTCCGGTCGATGCCCAGGATGATGCGCCGGACTTCCCGGATTAGATCAGTGGGCACTCCCGTGTCAATTAAAACTGATCGATCCCGGGAGCACTAAGCCCGCAACGATAACTCCCAACGTCTCATCATGCCGCTCCCGCGTGCTAGGATTCGACGTCTACGTTATGGGTGTGAGCTATGGCTAGGGAGTCAACTGCCAAGTTTATTCCCCCTTGGCCCAACGGTCAAAGGCGGTCTTTTTCCCGCCGATGACAATGAAACACCCCGCGTAACCGTTAGATTCCTAATCCCTATCGATTTCCTAACCCTATGGACGCATCGGGAAGAGCCCCCGAAGGGGTTTCCACCAAAATCCCAGATTTGGGAACTACTCATAAAAATCCATTGAAAAGCGATCTAAATAAAAATTAACCGTTGGAATCATAATCAGACGATTGTAATGCGGAAGTAATAGAGTAGTTAAGACAATACTAAAATTTGAGAAAGATCCGAAAACTTACAAAAGAGCAGAAATTACAGCCGTCACAATGAGAGAAAATAGTAAAAAACTCGCAGCTCTCCGGTTTCTGAAACCCTAGGGGTTCTTTTTATAGACTCTCGCATCAACCGATCGGTTGACAAGTAAACCGATCGGTTGATCCGTTACAAAATAATAACAGAAAATGGTGAGCTTTCACCCGATCATATGAACCGGTCGGGTGAGTTCTTGAGTGACCGGTTGGATCTTGACGCCGTCGGGTGAAGCGATCGGTTTGGTGCCCGTGTCTTCAGCTCCTCATCTTCAGCTACAGATGAACCGATCGGGTGAGAGTCACCCGATCGGTTGGCATTTTGCTTGAAAAAACAGAGAACAGGCCCCCGCTGAACCGGTCTGTGAACCGGTCGGGTGACTTCCATGTGAGCTCCGGCTGAGACCGGGTGGTGCACGCGTGCATCACCCGATCGGTTGGAGATGACCAACCGACCGGGTGAGGGGCTGAGAGATGAATTCTTTGACGTTTGACCCCCTGGATCACGCGTGACTCCTCCCGTTGCTCCGGGGACTTGAGATATCGTCGTTAAACGTCCCCTACACGGTCAATCCCCTGCAATCATGGATAAACAAAGAAAAGTGAAAGAAAACGAGAAAATACAAGAAAACGAATAAAAGACGGCGGAAAAACACGGAGAAACACGAAAGAAAACGTGCGTGAATATATGAAATATAAACGCACGTCAAAATCTCCCAAGCTGAACTCTTCCTCGTCCTTGAGGAAGACGAGTGAGAGTAGGAGCTCGGAGGGGAAAATAGAGAGGAAGAAAGAAAAAGAAAACTCTAAATCCTAGATCGTCCGACAGAGCCAACAAATTCAAAAACGACACACCAAGCAAGCAAACATCAAATCACACCACTAAACCTAGGAAAACGAGTCCAAATAAGTGTCGTGGGCCCACGCGATGAAGCGCGAGTGAGTGCAGTCGTGTGCTAGCAAATGGTGTCGCTTTCTACAATGTGATATGAGGCTCGATATACACAAATCCAAGATATGACCCAAATATCGATTCGAATTGAATTAAGCGGCGAATATATGGTTCAAGCATGCATTAGAATAGAGAGAATCGAAACATATCCTGCGTCAGGGACTCCACAACTAGGGTTAAGGAAATCACCACACCAAAGCCTAGAAATAGCTAAAAAGTTCCTAAGCCAAGTGTTTTCAAAAACGATGGGGGTTGAGATGATGTGGAGTAGGACACTCGGTGCAAATTCTCGCCTTCCCTTTATTCTTGGTAAGTAGGAAAAAATGTTCACACGGAACTTTTTTGGGTTTTGGGTATTTGTATTTTTTTTGGCTTTTTGGCTATACAAAATTTTTCTTTCTTTCTTTCCTTATCTTTTTGGGTTTTTCTTTTCTTTTTTTCTTTTTTTTTGGGCTTTTTGGCTATACACATGTGTACTCTCCCAAGTGGGACAACGGTACACAACGAGGGGATTTGCACCAAGTAAAACAAAAAAGAAGTCGAAATCTAAACACTCGGGCAAAGGAAACTATTCTCGCTAAATAGAGCATAGGCTAAATGGGTTATCCTAGTCCTTAGTTGTGGAATCCCGATGCATGCGAATTGAAATATACGATATAAATATAGCATGCATATAATGGAAGCAAGTACCGCATATTCAGATCGAAGCATGATAATCTAGGGGTCATTCCTGGACAGGTATATAAAGTAAGATCGCCAAGTAGAAGCACATCAAATAGCTAGGCACGACGCACGACTCACAAAAAAGCTAAGTGGACCCACGATGCGTGAAATGCAAGAGGACTCAAAATCCTAGGGTTAGTGAGTGTGATTATCGATGCAATGCTAGGTGTGTGTGACTTTGTGGCGATTCATCATAGGATTCATCTCTAGGAGAAAGAGCTAAAAAGAAGAAAAGAAAAAATAAAAACACGATGAAAACGACACAAAAAACGAAAAAGATGGACTCAAACGACGCACACAGTGCGACTCCCCCAAGCTGAAGTTTGCATTGCCCTCAATGCAATATGAGTGAGTACGGGAGGGCAATGAAGATGGGGGGAATACGCACTGACACAAAAAGAAATAAAAACGAGGAAAACACATAGATGAAACTGAAAAGAAAGAAAGATCAAAATCAAAATCAAACGACATGAAAATAAAAATAAAAATAAAACCACACGACACGACACTCAAAAAATGAAAAACAAGCACACACACAAAAATGAGAAAAACAAACAAAACACGACAGCACACCAAAATAGACGTCCCCCAAGCTAGACCAGACAGTGCTAGCGAAATGATATGATCAATAAAATGTAGAGATATGCAAGGGGGAGTCAAAAACAAACAAGGAGAGATCAGAAAGCGACACGCGAATAGTCCCCCCCTCCGACAGAGACAAAGCAGGGCCCCGAAAAGACAGATGGGCACAAATATGGGGGGGCAAAAGTGGGAAAGAAAAATCAAGCAGGGGCACCACCCTCTGGGGGTGGTGACGGGGGCCTACGCTGCGGACCAGGAGTCGTGGGAGGTGGAATGTGGAGCTCAGAGACGTCGGGTGGGTCTTCACGGATGTGGCGAATGAAGCTTTGAAGAAAGGGGAGGTCTCGGTCGACGGACTCCTCGGTCATCCGACCACCCTGTCTAGCTAGGAGGACTATGGCCGCGAATCGGTCAGCATGGTCGTCGGTTTGGAATTGCATCACATATTCGGGATCGTAAACGTGAGGTGGGGAAGTGGTGCGTGGTGTGGTGGACGGGTTGGAGGTGGTGGGTTGAGCGGGGGGCTGTGCGTGACGGGCAGGACGGGTGGGCCTAGGGTTCGAAGAGCTGGCGTCGGTGGGCTTAACACGGCGGGGAGGCATTGTACGGGTGTCGTCGTGTGCGTGGGTATGTAAGAGTACAATGAATCAACACAAACACGAAATACGACCAACGAGCAAATGGAATATTTGGGGTAAAATTAAAATTTGAGCAAAGGAGCGAGTTTACCCAAATGAGATGAAGATAGTTGCTCGTTGACGCCCCGATGCTACTCGATAGGAGCACGCTGTGAAGCCGCAACGATTTCTACAGCAAGTTTCGAAATTAGGGAAAAACGGTTGGAGGTTAGGGTTTTGTGTGTTGGTGGAATCGAGGAGAATGGAGAGAAATCGATGGTGGATGGGTAGGGAGATGGGGGGCGATCGAGGTTGATTTTAGGGAAGAAAGAGGGCAAGTGCACGAGGGACAGGCGAAACGGCGGTTCTGGATTCGAAAATGGCGAGTGCGGATCGAACGGGCAGTCGGGGGTATTTATAGGGTTTTTAAGTCGAACCGATCGGGTGACTTGTCACCCGATCGGTTGACGGTTAGGTCGAAATTTCTTGTCGAAGAATTGCTACAGGCGAACCGGTCGGTTGACTTGTCAACCGATCGGTTGGCTGCTCCACTCATTTTTTCGAGAATTGTGGGCTGCTCACCCGGTCGCGTCAACCGATCGCGCTAGAACTCAACCGATCGGTTGATATTCCCCAAAATTTTCCAAGAGTTCTCCCCAACTCACCCGGTCTGTCACCCGGTCTCCTCATTCTTCAACCGATCGGTTCATTTGGGGACAGATTTCAGCTTGTATCTGATACATCCCAACCGATCGGGTGAGTTATCAACCGATCGGTTGGGGCTTTGTTTCCTGCAAAAACCAACAGATTGTCTAAGTCCCTGAACGGGGGTTCTCGCGGCTGATTTTATTTATAAAAGTAGATAAAATAAAGTCAAAAATAACGCTAAAAATGGGGAAAAAGTTTAGAACATGGGTTGCCTCCCATGAAGCGCACTTGTTTAACGTCGTTGGCTCGACGCCCGCAAGAGATGTTCACGGTGGTTGATACTGGTGATGCCCAAAGTTTGGCATCTCTTCTTCCTTGGAGCTGAAGGCCCTTGGAGTAGTCAGCGGCTGGAGAAATATTTGCTCGACAACCCTCCCCTTGTTCTTGGGATCCGGGGGCTTTTCTTTCATATTGGCGCTTCCTGCCATTTTCTTTAGGATCCGGACCTCGTCTTTGGTGAGGTCCATGGGCTCTTTCCCCGTTCTCTTCGCAGGAGGAGTCTTGGGGAACCTGGGAGGGGTCGTTCTTGCTGCACTCGCTTTCCCAGCAGCATCTTTGTTCTTGGGGCCGTCTTGGTCTTCTAACTCCCCCAAGTCATCGGGGGGGTTTCTTAAGAGAATCTCCCAGGAGCTCTCTTCAGCGGCTTTTTCTTCTTCGACCTCAAGCAAATTTCACCGAGGGTCATCTGGGGGATCGGGATACTTCATGGACAACCCCAGATCAAACTCAACTTTTTCTCCGCTGACGTTTAGAGAAAGTTTTCCGTTCTTCACATCTATCAAAACGCCAGCAGTGGCCATGAAAGGCCTGTTGGAATTTCATAATTCCATATTTCTATTCCCATATGATTTTGATGTGACAAACACATTCAGTGCTACTAACTCTATGTATGCAGATACATATCAATGCTGAGTTCCACAAAAATGAGATATCTTCATGCATACTCAATCAGATATATCAATCATGAAGCTGGAAAGAAAAAGGCACCTAATCCACGACTTGGATATATAATCACTTGATAAGGATCTCCTGCAAAGAAGCTTCTCAGATTCAGTTGCAGATGCAGTCCTATCTACGGCTTTATGTAATCAATGTAAAATTTACTTTATTAGAGTTACAAAGCCTTGTGATAATATATCTTAGTCATCTAGGTTCCATTCCTCAGAGATCTACACTTCCCAATTTCGAAAATTCGCAACTTTGAAAATTGGCAGCCAATAACCCCATTTTGGTCGACCAATTTTAAACCTTCGAATTTGGTTATGGGATTGCATATTCAAACTCCCCTAACCGTGTAGATTCTAGAAATGTCTTCCAACGGTCGAAATTCCCTCTCTAAATTTTGGTCGACCAATGTGTCCTTTTGGTCTACCAATTTCAAAACTAGCCGTTTTGATCCCAAATTTTCAGGGACGGTTCCTGCCCGTTTTCCAACGTTAACTACAGTCCCCAACCATCCCTAAACACTATAAATAAAGGGGTAGACCCTCTCTTTTCTTACACACACTTTCATCTTCTTTACTCTCTTATTTGTTGGAATCAAGTCTTCTCTTTTCTAACGCTTTAGGCCATTAGTTGTTCTTTTCTTATTTGTAAGAAGAAATCATTAGATTTTCTTCTTCGTTTAAGAACGGAAGAACTTGGTTTTTCAACATCATTTTGGAAAGTTGTTTGTGTTCATATTTGAAGAAGAAATCGATTGATCTCTCTCTCTCTCTTCTTTTATGAACCAGAAAACTTCAAGTGTTGCGCTTCATTGCATATCTTTTACATCTTGAAGTTCTTCTTCTAAAACACCATCCTTGAATTCATTCTCTGAAATTTATAACAAGGCTATATGTGTTTTTCTATTTCATTATTTTACAGGTTTGAATCTCTGTTAGAGATTGTACAAAGTTTGGGACACGGGAAGTGTCGCCATTTTTGTAAGTTGGTGCTTGCGGGGCAAGTGATTATAGTGGATTGAAAATCTCTACGGGTAGAGGACTGGAGTAGGATCACAAGGATCCGAACCAGGATAAATCTCTGTGTTTGCGATTGATTTAACTTCAGTACTTGTCTTTTTATTTCTGTGCCATCTTTACAAATATTACTAACATTTTATTTGTGACAATTTTTTAATATACACTATTCACCCCCCCCTCTAGTGTATTTATCCTTACAGGCTAAAATTACATTTGGTATCAAATCGAGGTTAAGATGGCAGCAAGTTCCTCAAACATGAACGCAGTTCCACACAACTACAATCAGCATCCTGAAGGGCACTCTCAAACTCGTCCTCCTCTATTTGATGGTTCAAATTACTCATATTGGAAAATACGAATGGAGATTCATCTCCAAAGTATGAATTATGAGATTTGGGACATCGTAGAGTCAGGATACACTAAGCCAGAAACACCTGTTGCTGATTGGACCACCAACGACAAAACTGCAAAAACCAACAACTCAAAGGCCATGAATGCTTTATTTTGTGCTATGGATAAACATGAGTTTAATCAAGTATCTCAGGCCAAAAGTGCTAAGTAGATTTGGCATATACTTGAGGTAACTCATGAAGGAACCAGTAAAGTGAAGGAAACCAAGATTTCCGTTTTGGTTCACAAATTCGAGTTGTTCAAGATGAAGGACCAAGAGACAATTGGAGAAATGAACACCAGGTTTACTAATATTATAAATTCTTTAAGTGCTCTTGGAAAAACTTACACTTCTCTTGAACAGGTTCGCAAAATTCTTAAAGCTTTAACTCCAGTATGGCGTCCTAAGATCACCGCTATTGAGGAAGCCAATGATCTTTCCACATTATCTATGGAAGATCTTATTGGTAACTTAATGGCCCATGAAGTTACACTACAAGATGAGAAAGAAGAATCAGATCAAAAGAAGAAAGTACTTGCCTTCAACGCAACATCAGATAATGAAGATTCAGATGATGATATGGCATTTTTTGCCAAAAACTTCAGAAAATTCTTTCAGAAAGGTAAGTATAATAATTTTAAATCTAAGAATACTGATTCTTCTCTTTGCTTTAATTGCAATAAGCCAGGACATATGAAGAAAGACTGTCCTCTTCTCAAAGCAAAGTTCAAAACTTCTAATAATGATCAATCCAGAAGAGAAAGGAGGTTTGACAAAATGAAAAAGGCATTTGCAGCAACATGGGATGATTCTTCAGATGATGAAGATGATGATCTAAATGAAAGTGCTAACATGTGCTTTATGGCACAAGAAGATGAAGATGAGGTAAGTTCTTTTAATAACGAAGAATTACTTGATGCATTAAAAGATCTCTATTCTCGTTTCAAAAAATTGAATAATCAACATAAATCTTTGAAACAGAATAATGATGATCTTCTTATTAAATATCAAGAATTATCTTCTTCTAAGAACACTACACCTATTGAGAATACATCTTCTCAAAATTTAAATCTTAGTAAATAGAATGATATTATCAAAACTGAGAATCTAGAATTACATACTCAAATATCTGAAATGGATAAAAATATTTCATCACTAAAGATGAAATACGACGAGATGTCTTCCAATATTAATAAATTTAATAAAGGAAAGACTAATCTTGATGATTTACTAAAAATACAATATCCTGCAAATCATAGACAAGGTCTGGGATATTCTCATAAGGATGCACCCAAATCTTGTAACACTTCTTCTTCTTCTTGTGGAATAACTACTTTTGTTAAACCTCAAAAGAAGAATCACGCATTTATTTACACAAAGAAAGTAAACATTCCTACTTCTTCTTCACAAAGAAATGTTTCTATCATTTCAAAACCATCTTCTAGGAAACCTACTACAATTTGTATATGGGTTCCTAAGAATTCATGCTTAGAAGATAGAAATGATTATATTTCTCATTATATACATGCTATAGTTCATTCTAATGATTATATTAAAAAGCCAAATTCTACTTGGGTTTGGCTTCCAAAAATCTAATCCCAAGGACCCTCAAAAAGGGGTACCAATACTTAATGTTTTATCTTTCAGGTACCTAAAAAGGAAAGATGGATTTTGGATAGTGGATGTTCAAAACATATGACAGGAAATGTCAAACTACTTTCAAACGTCAAGTACAAACAAGGAGGCACAGTTACCTTTGGTGACAACAAGAAAGGAAAAAGCATAGGCACTGGAACAGTTGGTAATACAAATCAGCCTATCATTGAGAATGTTCACCTGGTTGACGGTTTGAAACATAATTTACTTTCCATTAGTCAGTTATGCGATAAAAATTACAAAATAGTTTTTGAACAAAATGATTGCATTATTTATAATTCTGATATGTCATCTGTTTTGTTTCGTGGTAAGCGTAAAAATAATATTTATATCTTATGCATGTTTGTTACCACAAATAATCATTGTTTAATAATTACATCTGATGATACACTTTTATGGCATAAACGTTTTGGACACACTAATTTCAGAAATCTAGCACACATTTCAAAACACAAATTAGTAAATGGAATGCCAAATATTTCTTTCAAACACAAACATTTTTGTGATGCTTGTCAACAAGGAAAAATGCACAAATCTTCTTTTAAATCAAAGGATGTTATCTCAACAAAGAGACCATTAGAACTCTTACATTTAGATTTGTTTGGTCCTTCTAGAGTAGCTTCTTTAAATAGAAGTAGATATGCATTTGTCATTGTTGATGATTATTCAAGATATACTTGGGTTATATTCTTACAAAACAAGAATGATGTATTTGACGAATTTTCAATATTTTGTAAAAAGATACAAAAAATCAAATCCTCTAACATTGTCACTATTCGTAGTGATCATGGAGGAGAATTTGAAAATGAATCGTTTACCAAGATTTGTAATGAAAATGGCATTACTCACAATTTTTCTTTTCCTCGCGCTCCTCCTCAAAATGGAGTAGTTGAAAGGAAAAATAGAACCTTACAAGAATGTGCAAGAACAATGCTTTGTGATAGTAATTTACCGAAATATTTTTGGGCTGAAGCTGTCGCAACTGCATGTTACATTATGAATAAAATTCTCATAAGGCCATTGCATAATAAAACTTGTTTTGAATTATTCTTTGATCACATTCCACGTGTATCATATTTTAAAGTGTTTGGATGTAAATGTTTTATTCTTAATACTAAAGATGCACTTGATAAATTTGATTCGAAATCTGATGAAGGTATTTTTGTTGGATACTCAACACGTAGCAAAGCCTACAGAGTATATAACAAATGAACTTCAACAGTTGAAGAATCACTACATGTCACATTTGATGAGAATCCCTCATCTAAGTCTCCCATTTTTGATGATGAAGAAAATATATTACCTTTATCTAATTCATTAGATAATATCAAACTTGATGAAATTGATGCTACTAATCATTCTGTTGAGTCTATTTCAGATAATACAGATCTTCCCAAGGCTTTTGCACAAGTTCCAAATCATCCATCAGAATTAATCATTGGAGATATCACAGATGGAGTTAGAACTCGTCGTCAAATTGAACAAATGACGCATTGTGCTTTCCTTTCATCCATTGAACCAAAGAACATCAAAGATGCATGTGAAGACAGTTCATGGATTATCGCTATGCAGGAAGAACTCAATCAATTTCAACGAAATGATGTTTGGGAATTAGTTCCCAGACCAACAGATCATTCAATTATTGGTACCAAGTGGGTATTCAAAAATAAATTGGATGAATCTGGTCAGGTAATTAGAAACAAGGCACGATTGGTTGCACAAGGTTATAATCAAGAAGAATGTATTGATTATGATGAAACCTATGCACCAGTTGCTTGTCTTGAGTCTATTCGCATGTTGTTATCATTTGCATGTTTTAAAGATTTTAAATTATTTCAAATGGATGTCAAAAGTGCTTTTTTAAATGGATTTCTTAAGGAGGAAGTTTATGTTGAACAACCTCCTGGTTTCCATCATGAAAATTTTGAAAATCATGTTTTCAAATTAAAGAAAGCTCTATATGGTCTCAAACAAGCACCTCCTGCTTGGTATGAAAGACTTAAAAGCTATCTTTTAAATTCTGGTTATAATATTGGTAAAATAGATTCCACTCTTTTTATTAAAAATATTAAATCTGACATAATCATTATTCAAATATATGTTGATGATATTATTTTTGGTTCTACTAATGAATCTCTTTGTCAAGATTTTTCTAAAATTATGCAGAAAGAATTTGAGATGAGTCACATGGGTGAACTCAATTACTTCCTCGGTCTTCAAATCAAACAATTAAAGGAAGGAATCTTCATTCACCAAAGCAAGTACTCTAAAGAACTCATTAAGCGTTTTGGTTTAGAAAGTTCTGCAGAAAAACGTACTCCAATGAGTACATCTACATCTCTCGACAAAGACTTAAATGGTAAGAGTGTTGATCAACGTCTTTACAGAGGTATGATTGGCTCTCTACTCTATTTAACTGCTAGTAAACCAGACATTATGTTTTCAGTATGTTTATGTGCACGTTTTCAGGCAGATCCTAAAGTTTCACACTTAACTGCCGTAAAAAGGATTATTAGATATGTTAAGCACACTTCTGATTTTGGTTTATTTTATCCCAAGTCAAGCACATTTGATTTATTATCCTATAGTGATGCAGACTTTGCTGGTTGCAAATCAGATCGTAAAAGTACCAGCGGTACTTGCCACTTTTTAGGTCATACTTTAGTTTCTTGGTTTAGCAAAAAGCAAAATTCTGTTTCATTATCTACAACCGAGGCAGAATATATTGCCGCCGGTTTAGCATGTGCTCAAATCTTGTGGATGAAACAAACTATATCTGACTATGGTATTGATTGCTCTACTTGTCCTATTATGTGTGATAATACTAGTGCTATTAATCTTTCTAAAAATCCTGTGCATCATTCTCGTACAAAACATATTGATGTACGTCATCAATTTCTAGATGATCATGTTCAGAAAGGAGATATAGTTCTTAAATTTATAGCTACTGAACATGAGACAGCTGATATTTTAACCAAACCATTGAAAGAAGATACTTTTATTAAGCTTCGTAGGAATTTAGGGATTATTAGTGAATCGAACTTATGACAATTTCTTATTTTTATTTTTAGAATTTTTCTCAAATTTTTTCAGATTTTTCTGGCTATTTTTAAAATTGGTCGACCAATTCACCAATATTGGTCGCCAATTTTCGAATTTTTTATTATTTTATAATTTTTCGGTAACTACTTCGTCTTCCCGCTTATTCTCGTTATCCGTTCCCTCCATTTTTAGTTTTAGAAACTGAACACATCCATTCGTTTTCACATTTTTGTGGGATTCGTTTCTTAAACTTCTCTACCGATTGGAAATTTGTCAGTTCCAACCACTTCTCGTAACTAATTCTCTTTCCTATTTAATTCTTGCCTAGGGATGCTACGTCTCAAAGAAACAAATCTCTTCTTCCAAATTATTTCTTCGTTTTCCAACACACTATTCCCTCATTTCATTTCCCAAGGCCCCGTCCTTTCTTAATCAATTTTTTTTACATTGGTTGCTACTGGTCCGTTGCTTTTGTGATGTTTTGTTCTCTGAATCTCTGTTAATTATTTTTTGTCTACTTGTTCTATGTTTGGGTTATGTTATGTGGACTTTGCCTTGGATTTTTAATCAACTAGTGTTGTCTTGTCCTTATGTTACAAATTAGTGTTGTCTTGTCCTTAACTAGTGTTGTCTTGTCCTTATGATGCCAATTAGATTCTGAGGCTATAAATTTGTAATACCAATACTTATAATTTGTAATACCAATTAGATTCTGTGGTGATTTCATTATGAGTATTTTCTGCAAACATTTTTTTTAAAACAAAATTAATTCAAATCATTTTTATCTATTGTTATTTGCATCACAAGTAGTTCTGCATTTATTTCCTCTAGGCATTCGGTCAAAATTACTTATTCGTTTGATCTTTTATGTCATACTGTGTGTCGAAATTTCAATTTGTACACAAGCGCATCAGAATCAAATTGTTTTTCCGTACGGCATTCAGCGAACATAGTACAAGACATGTCGTCTTTCTTATTTTTTGTCTAAACTGATATGTCCTTTATATTTTTTATTTGCACTCTTCCAATGAACTTGGTGGATGTGTATATGCTGTCATTTAGGCATTAAAAACATTCCATGCTTCTTACATAGCAGTTTGGCCCTATCATTGTACAAACACCACTCTTTTCTTATCCTACCCAACAGTCTCAAACCTTTTGCAATATTCTATATTATTTTTACCAACACCAAACTGGCCCTATTTTTTTTCCTCTGTTACTACACCACTCTAATTATCTTCTTTGGACATTTCGCAACCTGCCACAGGACATGTCTCTTGTGTCATCATTTACAATTATTTTTGTGACACTACTATTTGAGCGTTGGTTTTCACCACTCCAATCCACTACATGGCTCTATATATTATCCCCTTAACATTTTGTCCTGCACTCAATTTTTTTCTTGGCCTGAATATTTAATTTTTTTTCTCTGGCCTGTCATTTCTTTTATTTTATTGCCCAGCCCATTCCTTATTTTTTAATTGCCTGCTCTAAAGCATTTTCCACCAATGACAATATTTTGTTCATTATTTCACTTAGGCCTCATTTAAATATTACGGCCTCCATACTACTTTTTGGCCTACACCTCAATTTTCAACTTTGTCCAGATTCGGTTCAACTTTTTCAAACATGGCTCTCTACTTGGCTGCATTTTATATTCCCCTCATATTTTCCCGTATTAACTAATCTTTACTTTGCCTCTTTTTTGAGGATTCCAAAGGGGGAGAATATATTTCATCTACTCAGGGGGGAGTATTCACAAACTCCACATATTCAGGGGGAGTATATCTGATATATGTTGATAAACTCCACATATTCAGGGGGAGTATATCTGATATGTTGATATGTTCAATTTTAACGATATATATTTTTTCATGTTTGTCATTATCAAAAAGGGGGAGAATGTTGGAATTTCATAATTCCATATTTCTATTCCCATATGATTTTGATGTGACAAACACATTCAATGCTACTAACTCTATGTATGCAGATACATATCAATGCTGAGTTCCACACAAATGAGATATGTTCATGCATACTCAATCAGATATATCAATCATGAAGCTGAAAAGACAAAGGCACCTAATCCACGACTTGGATATATAATCACTTGATAAGGATCTCCTGCAAAGAAGCTTCTCAGATTCAGTTGCAGATGCAGTCCTATCTACGGCTTTATGTAATCAATGTAAAATTTACGTTATTAGAGTCACAAAGCCTTGTGATAATATATCTTAGTCATCTAGGTTCCATTCCTCAGAGATCTACACTTCCCAATTTCGAAAATTCGCAACTTTGAAAATTGGCAGCCAATAACCCCATTTTGGTCGACCAATTTTAAACCTTCGAATTTGGTTATGGGATTGCATATGCAAACTCCCCTAACCGTGTAGATTCTAGAAATGTCTTTCAACGGTCGAAATTCCCTCTCTAAATTTTGGTCGACCAATGTGTCCTTTTGGTCTACCAATTTCAAAACTAGCCGTTTTGATCCCAAATTTTCAGGGACGGTTCCTGCCCGTTTTCCAACGTTAACTACAGTCCCCAACCGTCCTTAAACACTATAAATAAAGGGGTAGACCCTCTATTTTCTTACACACACTTTCCTCTTCTTTACTCTCTTATTTGTTGGAATCAAGTCTTCTCTTTTCTAACGCTTTAGGCCATTAGTTGTTCTTTTCTTATTTGTAAGAAGAAATCATTAGATTTCCTTCTTCGTTTAAGAACGGAAGAACTTGGTTTTTCAACATCATTTTGGAAAGTTGTTTGTGTTCATATTTGAAGAAGAAATCGATTGATCTCTCTCTCTCTCTTCTTTTATGAACCAGAAAACTTCAAGTGTTGCGCTTCATTGCATATCTTTTACATCTTGAAGTTCTTCTTCTAAAACACCATCCTTGAATTCATTCTCTGAAATTTATAACACGGTTATAGGTGTTTTTCTATTTCATTATTTTACAGGTTTGAATCTCTGTTAGAGATTGTACAAAGTTTGGGACACGGGAAGTGTCGCCATTTTTGTAAGTTGGTGCTTGCGGGGCAAGTGATTATAGTGGATTGAAAATCTCTACGGGGTATAGGACTGGAGTAAGATCACAAGGATCCGAACCAGGATAAATATCTGTGTTTGCGATTGATTTAACTTCAGTACTTGTCTTTTTATTTCTGTGCCATCTTTACAAATATTACTAACATTTTATTTGTGACAATTTTTTAATATACACTATTCACCCCCCCTAGTGTATTGATCCTTACAGGCTAAAATTACAAGGCCGTCCCAGGATGATGGGGGTGTGTGCGTCTTCAGGCATGTCCATGACTACGAAGTCCACTGGCACATGCACCCCTCTTACATTAACGGGGAGGTCATCCACAATTCCCACCGGATATTTGACCGACCGGTCAGCTAGTTGTAGGGTCATACCGGTGGGCTCCAAATCACCCATTCCTATCCTTTTATACATCGACAAGGGCATCAAACTTACACTCGCTCCGAGATCGACGAGTGCACGATGAATCTTTACTGCCCCGATCGTGCAAGGAATTGAGAAGCTCCCCGGGTCCTTGAGTTTCGGCGGATTTGCCCTCTGGATGAGAGCGCTACATTCCGCCGTTAACACTACTGTCTCCTTTCTAGACCCTCTAGTCACCAAATCTTTTCAGAATTTCGCATAGGAGGGGATTGTTTCGATTTCTTCAAGGAAGGGGATCTGCAGGCTTAGGTCCTTTACCATGGCAAAGAACTTGCCATATTTCTCATCAATTTTGGCCTGAGCTAACCGTTGTGGAAATGGCACAACGGGTTTGAACACTTTCGGGCTCCCTTCATCCTTCTTCTTCTTCTCTTCTTCAGAGACTCCCTCCGGAGTCATAGGATTTGATGACGAAGCACCGGCATCGTTTGATTTGTCGATCGGTCTCTCAACGACCAATGGTGCTTCCGGTTTGCTAGGGGGCACTCTAGTAGGGATTTGTGTCCCGCTTCTCAGAATGATATCGGACACATTTGCGTGCTCGTGCACGAGTGCCGATGTTTGGGTTGCTCCCCTCGGGTTCACCTCCGGTTGTGGCGGCAATTGGTTTTGTGACCTTGAAAGGTTCGCCACTTATAACCCCAGCTGGGTTACTTGGTCCGTGAGGGTCCGCTGACCCATTTCCAGCTTTTGATTGATCTTCTCCTGGTTGGTAATATATTGAGTCAAGAGAGACTCAACCGGAGAGACGGCCCTCTGTTGGCCATACTGCTGCTGCTGCTGGATTGGCTGCTGGTTCCTGGGGGCATAAAATTGTTGCTGAGGTTGCTGTTGAAATGGTTGCTGCTGAAATTGTAGCTGCTGAACCTGACTCTGCGGTGGCCTAGCCGACTGATATGTTTGTTGCTGCGGCTGCTGAGGCGACGAGGGCTAAAATGGTGGCCGGTAGCTGAAGTTTGGGTGGTTTCGGTTGTTTGGAGAGTAGGCCGGGTTGGAATTGGTCCTTGGCGGATACGGCGCATTTCCCGTGGGGTTGTAAAATAGTGCGCTCGCCTGATCCAACGGTGGTGAGATGTCACCACCGTCGAATTCCCCAAAGAATTCAGATTCTACCGCTGAAATTTGCTGTGTACCGGCCCCACCGGCTCCTACCATTAGTGCGGAGATCTGGGTCGAAAGCAAGTCGAACTTGCTTGAAAGTTTGTCGACGTCCTTGACTCTGTGTATACCCCCAGATCTTGGTGTGGCACTCTCGTCACACCACCGCTCATTGTTGGATGCCATATTTTCCAGAATATGTCCGGCATCTTCCTCGCTCCTAGATATGAAGGAACCCCCAGCCGTGGCGTCCATAGATGATTTCAGGTCATCCCTCAACCCATTGTAGAACAGATTAATAATCTGCCACTTCGGAAGCTCATGGTGAGGGCATCTTCTTTGCATTTCCTTATATCTCGTCCAAGCTTCATGCAAGGACTCGTGGCTGGCCTGGGAGAAGGAGCAGATCTCACTCCTCAACTTCATGGTCTTCCCCGGAGGAAAGAACTTTGTCAGAAAAGCGTTGGAGAGCTTCTCCCAGGTGTTGAAAGTGTTGGGGTCCTTCCCCCTAAGCCATTGCTTGGCTTTGTCTCGCAAAGAGAAGGGGAACAGCTTCAGACGGATAGCCTCAGTTGTGACACCATTAATCCGAAAGGTGTCACACTTCTCCAAGAAGGAGTCTAGGTGCTCGATCAGGCTCTCCATGGGTGCACCCGTAAACTGGTCCTGCCGGATCCATGTCACTAAAGATGGCTTTAGCTCAAAGCTTTGGGCCGCAATAGCTGGAGAACGGATGGCGGAAGTCGACTTGATGGATGGCATCGAGTACTCCAACAGGGACTTGTACGGCGGCGTGTTCTCCTCCATGGATTCGGGATCCTCTCTTCTTCGCTTCTCGGCGGCCAAACGCCTAAGGGTGGCGTTAATCTCTGGATCGAGGGGAATCAAGTCGTCAAGACTTCTTGAACTCATGCGCATGAAAAACAACAAACACCCGTGAAGCGACAAGTGGGAAAGAAACAGATAAAATAAAAAATAAAGATAAGAAAAATAAAAAGGAAAAAGGAGAATGCGAAAATTATCGCGAGGTAGGGATGAGAGCTAGACACGAGGGCTCAAGAGATCCTAAAATAACAAACACGTTGCCCCCCCGGCAACGGCGCCATAAACTTGACACGTGCACCCCGGCTTGCTATCCGCAAATGGCCGGGGGACCCGCGAGGGGTTTAGAAATTTGTAACCGCAAGCGCACGGTGTTGTAGTGTGGCTTGGGGGTCGAACACAGGGAGGCGAGGTTGTGCTTGAGTCAGGTAGGACCTAAATCACCCCGGGGGCGAGCTAGCCCGAATCGGTAAATGGTTTTCACGGAAAGAAATGAAGGGTATGAACAACAAGAAAGTAAACCCGGGACTTTGGTTTCCACTCCAACGAGAGACTCTCACCGATACGGCCTACGGGTATGGATAGCGATCGGAATTAGGGTCTAATGGTGAGACGTTGCCTCTGAAAGTGGTACCCGGCATCCCATGGGCCCGATATTCCGGTCGGTGCCCAGGATGATACGTCGGACTTCCCGGATTCGATCAGTGGGCACTCCCGTGTCCATTAACACTGATCGATCCCGAGAGCACTAAGCCCGCAACGATAACTCCCAACGTCTCATCCTGCCGCTCCCGCGTGCTAGGATTCGACGTCTACGCTATGGGTGTGAGCTATGGCTAGGGAGTCAACCGCCAAGTTTATTCCCCCTTGGCCCAACGGTCAAAGGCGGTCTTTTTCTCGCCGATGACAATGAAACAACCCGCGTAACCATTAGATTCCTAATCCCTATCGATTTTCTAACCCTATGGACGCATCGGGAAGAGCCCCCGAAGGGGTTTCCACCAAAATCCCAGATTTGGGAACTACTCACAAAAATCCATTGAAAAGCGATCTAAATAAAAATTAACCGTTGGAATCATAATCAGACGATTGTAATGCGGAAGTAATAGAGTAGTTACGACAATACTAAAATTTGAGAAAGATCCGAAAACTTACAAAAGAACAGAAATTACAGCCGTCACAATGAGAGAAAACAGTAAAAAACTCGCAGCTCTCCGGTTTCTGGAACCCTAGGGGTTCTATTTATAGACTCTCACATCAACCGATCGGTTGACAAGTCAACCGATCGATTGATCCGTTACAAAATAATAACAGAAAATGGTGAGCTTTCACCCGATCATATGAACCGGTCGGGTGAGTTCTTGAGTGACCGGTTGGATCTTGACGCCGTCGGGTGAAGCGATCGGTCAGCTCCTCATCTTCAGCTATAGATGAACCGATCGGGTGAGAGTCACCCGATCGGTTGGCATTTTGCTCGGAAAAACAGAGAACAGGCCCCCGCTGAACCGGTCTATGAACCGGTCGGGTGACTTCCATGTGAGCTCCGGCTGAGACCGGGTGGTGCACGCGTGCATCACCCGATCGGTTGGAGATGACCAACCGACCGGGTGAGGGGCTGAAAGATGAATTCTTCGACGTTTGACCCCCTGGATCACGCGTGACTCCTCCCGTTGCTCCGAGGACTTGAGATATCGTTTTTAAACGTCCCCTACACGGTCAATCCCCTGCAATCATGGATAAACAAAGAAAAGTGAAAGAAAACGAGAAAATACAAGAAAACGAATAAAAGACGGCGGAAAAACACAGAGAAACACGAAATAAAACATGCGTGAATATATGAAATATAAATGCACGTCAGCGGTCAACCCAGATCTCAGGGCTGATGGTAGGAACTGGTGGTGCCGGTACACAACATATTGCGGCAGTGGAATCCGAAGTCATGGGAGACTTCGAGGGTGGTGACATCACACCTCCGTTGGACCAAGCGAGCACACTATTCTACAATCCTACGGGGGACAAGCCGTTCCCTCCATGGACTAGCTCCAACCCAGCCTACTCTCCAAATAACCGGAACCACCCCAACTTTAGCTACCGGGCACCGTATCAGCAGCCTCCTCCTCAGCAACAGCAGTAGCTAATATATCAACTGGCTAGGTCTCAGCAGCCTCCTCCTCAGCAACAGCAGTAGCTAATATATCAACCAGCTAGGTCTCAGCAGCAGCAGTTTCAGCAGCAGCAGCCTCCACAACAGTATCAGCAGTATGCTCCCAGGAATCAGAAGCCCATTCAGCAGCAGCAGCAATATGGCCACCAGAGGGCCATCTCTCCGGTTGAGTCCCTCTTGACTCAATACATCACCAACCAGGAGAAGATAAATTTGAAGCTGGAAATAGGTCAGTGGGCTCTCATTGACCAAGTAACCCAGCTGGGGTTACAAGTGGCGAACCTTCAAAGGTCGCACAATCTATTGTCGCCACAACCAGAAGTGAACCCGAGGGGAGCAAAACAGACTTTGGCACTCACGCACTGACGTGTGCCCCGGCTTGCTAACCGCAAATGGCCGGGGGACCCACGTGGGGGTTTAGAAATTTGTAACCGCAAGCGCACGGTGTTGTAGTGTGGCTTGGGGGTCGAACACAGGGAGGCTAGGATGTGCTTGTGTCAAGGAGGACCAAAATCACCCCGTGGGCGAGCTAGCCCAAATCGGTAAATGGTTGTCACGGAAAGGAATGAAGGGTATTAACAATAAGAAAATAAACCCGGGACTCTGGTTTCCACTCCAACGAGCGACTCTCGCCGATACGGCCTACAGGTAGGATAGCGATCGGAATTAGGGTCTAATGGTGAGACGTTGCCTCTGAAAGTGGTACCGGCATCCCATGGGCCCGATATTCCGGTCGGTGCCCAGGATGATACACCGGACTTCCTGGATTCGATCAGTGGGCACTCCCGTGTCCATTAACACTGATCGATTCCTGGAGCACTAAGCTTGCAATGATAACTCCCAACGTCTCATCATGCCGCTCCCGCGTGCTAGGATTCGGCGTCTACGCTAAGGGCGTGAGCTATGGATAGGGAGTCAACCGCCAAGTTTATTCCCCCTTGGCCCAACGGTCAAAGGCGGTCTTTTTCCCGCCGATGACAATGAAACACCCTGCATAACCGTTAGAATCCTAATCCCTATCGATTTCCTAACCCTATGGACGCATCGGGAAGAGCCCCCGAAGGGGTTTCCGCCAAAATCCCAGATTTGGGAACTACTCACAAAAATTCATTAAAAAGCGATCTAAATGAAAATGAACCGTTGGAATCATAATCAGACGATTGGAATGCGGAAGTAATAGAGTAATAAAGACAATACTAAAATTTGAGAAAGATCCGAAAACTTACAAAAGAACAGTAATTACAGCCGTCACAATGGGAGAAAACAGTAAAAACTAGCAGCTCTCCGTTTCTGGAACCCTAGGGGTTCTATTTATAGACTCTCGTATCACCCGATCGGTTGACAAGTCAACCGATCGGGTGATCCGTTACAGATAATAACAGAAAACGGCGAGCTTTCACCCGGTCATATGAACCGGTCGGGTGAGTTCTTGGAGTGACCGGTTGGATCTTGGCACCATCGGGTGAAGTGATCGGTTGGGTGCCCGTGTCTTCAGCTCCTCAGCATCAGCTACAGATGAACCGATCGGGTGAGAGTCACCCGATCGGTTGGAATTTTGCTCGAAAAGACAGAGAACAGGCCCCCACTGAACCGGTCTGTGAACCGGTCGGGTGACTTTCACTTGAGCTCCGGCTGAGACCGGGTGGTGCACGCGTGCATCACCCGATCGGTTGGAGAAGACCAACCGACCGGGTGAGGGGCTGAAAGATGTATTCTTTGTCGTTTGACCCCCTGGATCACGCGTGACTCCTCCTGTTGCTCCGGGGACTTGAGATATCGTCGTTAAACGTCCCCTACGCGGTCAATCTCCTGCAAACATGGAGAAACAAAGAAAAGTGAAAGAAAACGAGAAAATACGAGAAAACGAATAAAAGACGGCGGAAAACACGGAGAAACACAAAAGAAAACGTGCGTGAATATATGAAATATAAACGCATGTCAAAATCCCCCAAGCTGAACTCTTCCTCGTCCTCGAGGAAGACGAGTGAGAGTAGGAGCTCGGAGGGAGAAAATAGAGAGGAAGAAAGAAAAAGAAAACTCTATATCCTAGATCGTCCGTCAGAGCCAACAAAATCAAAAACAACACACCAAGCAAGCAAACGTCAAATCACACCACCAAACCTAGGAAAACGAGTCCAAATAAGTGTCGTGGGCCCACACGGTGAAGCGCGAGTGAGTGCGGTCGCGTGCTAGCAAACGGTGTCGCTTTCTACAATGTGCTATGAGCTCATATACGCAAATCCAGGAAATGACCCAAATAGCAATTCGAATTTGAAATTGCGGTGAATATTAGTTCAAGCATGCATGAGAAGAGTATAAGAATAGAAGCGTATCATGCATCGGGGACTCCACAACTAGGGTTAAGGAAATCACGCCACTATAGCCAAGATACTAGCTAAAAAGTTCCTAAGCCAAGTGTTTTCGAAAACGATGGGGGTTGAGATGATGTGGAGAAGAACACTCGGTGCAAATTCTCGCCTTCCCTTTATTCTCGACAAGTAGGAAAATATTCACACTGGAATTTTTTTTGGGTTTTGGGTATTTGTATTTTTTTTTGGCTTTTTGGCTATAAAAATTTTTTCTTTTCTTTTCTTTTTGGGTTTTTCTGTTCGTTTCTCTTTTTTTTTTGGATTTTTGGGTTTTTGGCTATACACATGTGTACTCTCCCAAGTAGGAGAATGGTACACGACGAGGGGATTTGCACCAAGTAAAACAAAAAAGAAGTCGAAATCTAAACACTTGGGCATAGGAAATTATTCTCGCTAAATAGAGCGTAGGCTAAATGGGTTATCCTAGTCCTTAATTGTGGAATCCCAACGCATGCGAATTGAAATATACGATATAAATATAGCATGCATATAGTAGAAGCAAATACCGCATATTCAAATCGAAGCATGATAATCTAGGGGTCATTCCTGGACAGGTATATAAAGTAAAATCACAAAGTAGAAGCACACCAAATAGCTAGGCACGATGCACGACTCACAAAAAGCTAAGTGGACCCACGATGCGTGAAATGCAAGAGGACTCGAAATCCTAGGGTCAGTGAGTGTGATTATTGATGCCATGCTAGGTGTGTGTGATTTTGTGGCGATTCATCATAGGGTTCATCTCTAGGGGAAAGAGATAAAAAGAAGAGAAGAGAAAAAAAGAAAAAATAAAAAAACACGATGAAAATGACACAAAAACGAAAAAGAAGGACTCAAATGACGCACATAGTGCGACTCCCCCAAGCTGAAGCTTGCATTGCCCTCAATGCAATATGAGTGAGTACGGGAGGGCAATGAAGATGGGGGGGAATACGCACTGACACAAAAAGAAATGAAAATGAGGAAAACACAGAGATGAAACTGGAAATAAAGAAAGATCAAAATCAAAATCAAACGACACAGAAATAGAAATAAAACCCCACGACACGACACTCAAAAAGGTGAAAAACAAGCGCACACACACAAAAATGAGAAAAACAACAAAACACGACAACACACCAAAAAAGACGTCCCCCAAGCTAGTCATGACAGTGCTAGCAAATAAAATGTGATCGTGAAATGCAGAGATATGCAAGGGGGAGTCAAAAAAACAAACAAGGAGAAATCGATGCGACACGCGAATGGTTCCCCCCCCGACAAAGACAAAGCAGGGCCCCGAAAAGACAGATGGGCACCAATACAGGGGGGAAGAAAAATCAAGCAGGGGCACCACCCTATGGGGGTGGTGACGGGGGCCTGCGCTAGGGACCGGGAGTCGTGGGGGGTGGAATGTGGAGCTCGGAGACATCAGGTGGGTCTTCTCGGATGTGGCGAATGAAGCTTTGAAGAAAGGGGAGGTCTCGGTCGACTGACTCCTCAGTTATTCGACCACCCTGTCCAGCTAGGAGGATCATCGCCGTGAATCGATCGGCTTGGTCTTGATCGGGGGTAGATGGGTTGGAGGTGGTGGGTTGAGCGGGGGGCTGTGCGCGACGAGTACGACGGGTGGGCCTAGGGTTCGAAGAGCTGGCGTCGGTGGGCTTAACACGGCGGGGAGGCATTGTGCGGGTGTCGTGTGTGTGTGCGAGTATGTAAAAGTACAATGAATCAACACAAACACGAAACACGGCCAACGAGCAAATGGAATATTTGGGGTAAAATAAAAATTGAGCAAAGGAGCGAGTTTACCCAAATGAGATGAAGATCGTTGCTCGTAGACGCCCCGATGCTACGCGATAGGAGCACGCTGTGAAGCCACGGCGATTCCTTCAACAAGTTTCGAAATTGGGGAGAACGGGTGAAGGTTAGGGTTTTGTGTGTGTGTGGGATCGAGGAGAATGGAGAGAAATCGATGGTGGATGGGTAGGGAGATGGGGGGGAAGACGATCGGGGTTGATTTTAGGGAAGAAAGAGGTCATGCGCAAGAGGAGGAGGCGAACCGTCGGTTCTCGATTCGAAAACGGTGAGTGCTGAACGAACGGGCGGTCGAGGGTATTTATAGGGTTTTTAAGTCGAACCGATCGGGTGACTTGTCACCCGATCGGTTGACGGTTAGGTCAAAAATTCTTGCTGAAAAATTGCTACAGGCGAACCGGTCGGTTGACTTTTCAACCGATCGGTTGGCCGCTCCACCCATTTTCCCGAGAATTGAGGGTTGCTCACCCGGTCGCTTCAACCGATCGCGCTCTAACTCAACCGATCGGTTGATATTCCCCAAAAATTTCCCGAGAGTTCTCCCCAGCTCACCCGGTCTGTCACCCGGTCTCTCCATTCTTCAACCGATCGGTTCATTTAGGGACAGATTTCGGCTTGTATCTGATACATCCCAACCGATCGGTTGAGTTATCAACCGATCGGTTGGGGCTTTGTTCCCTGCAAAAACCAACAGATTTGTCTAAGTCCCTGAACGGATGTTCTCGCGGCTGATTTTATTTATAAAAATAGATAAAATAAAGTAAAAAATAACACTAAAAAGTGGGGAAAAAGTTTAGAACATGGGTTGCCTCCCATGAAACGCACTTGTTTAACGTCGTTGGCTCGACGCCCGCAAGAGATGTTCACGGTGGTTGATACGGGTGATGCCCGAAGTTTGGCATCTCTTCTTCATCGGAGTTTAAGGCCTTTGGAGTAGTCAGCGGTTGGAGAAAGATTTGCTCGACTACCCTCTACTTGTTCTTGGGATTTGGGGGCTTCTCTTTCATATTGGCACTTACCGCCATCTTCTTAAGGATCCAGACCTCGTCTTTGGTGAGGCCCATGGGTTCTTTCCCCGCTTTCCTCGCAGGAGGAGCCTTGGGGAACCCGGGAGGGGTCGTTCTTGCTGCACTCGCTTTCCCAGCAGCATCATTGTTCTTAGGGCCGTCTCGGTCTTCTGAATCCTCCAAGTCATCGGGGGGGTTTCTTAAGAGAATCTCCCAGGAGCTCTCTTCAGCAGCTTTTTCTTCTTCCACCTCCAGCAAATTACACCGAGGGTCATCTGGGGGATCGGGATACTTCATGGACAACCCCAGATCAAATTCAACCTTTTCTCCGCTGACGTTTAGCGAAAGTTTTCCGTTCTTCACATTGATCAAAACGCCAGCAGTGGCCATGAAAGGCCTGTAGGATCCTGTCCAAAACAGAGTTAGGATCGATAAATGAAGTTGAGACTTACGCTTGCGTACGCGGCACGGTAGTCTACGAACTTCGCCTTCGGATTCGCCACGACGGATCGAGTCTACTCACGAACGGAGTAAGGATACTAAATCCACAATCTAAATCTCTACTTTAGATTAAGAACTTGGATAAGAGGGAGAGGAAGGATTTCTGCAGAGCTTCGCTAGAATGAAGTTGCATGCATCAATTTCATGCAAAAGGTGTAAGAAATGGCTTACCCTTGGGTCTTATTTATAGCCCCCAAGGTAGTTATTTTAGGGTAAGTTGTTCCTTTGGAACAACTTAATTAAGGTGTACCATGATACATGTCACATTATAAGCTTAAGTTGTACCATATGCATGGTACAACATAAGCTTAAGATATTCTCCCTTTATAAGCCATATGTCGCATGCACTTATGCATATATAATGCGACTTTCCCACTCATCCAGAGATCCTCTCCGCAAGGGAACAGATTCCCTTTGTACACGACTTCGTGTACGCGACGTTCGAGGTCCGTATTCCCTCGTACATCCCCCACAAGGGTGTACAAACATCTTCCATATCCAACATCTCCCACTCACACTTGAGGGGATTGTAAGAGAAAGTCTTTCCCTTAGTTCTTTCATCTATCATACCGAGAAATAGACCGTGCGACCGTCATGCGCGTAGAGTCTGTTGTTGTGCACTTGTTAGAGATACACAACGACCTCGAAGGTGCAAAGTTGAGTAGTTCAACGCATGCTTTACCCTAGATTATTTCTTCGCATTTCTTATACTTTATATTCAACAATTGAATCACATCTGGATTACAATTGGCTGGCCAGCTTTAAATCATTAAAGTCCAAATGCGAATATGAAATGAATCTTCCTCTTCTTGCGAACCTTCTGATCTTGACTTGATTCGCTTTTCTAACGTGCCCCGCCGAGCCGAATTATCATAGCCCATAAGTAACACGCTAAGATAGCGATCATCTCGTCAAATCTAAAGGAACCAATTGGAGTCTTTGAGGGTAAGAGTTAAGGCCCATATGGCCTTTGAGTCTCACATAATAGCAAACACTATTGCTACTAACTCAGTGGTCGAAATGCATATGTGGTACGAACACGTATTACAACATCACTCCTTTCTCAGGGAGAGTATGTCTTAATGATGTTGTACGGATGAATGATCAGACACCACAGTGCCTATCTTTTGAGTCCCCTTACTACTCAGGAAATATTCCCGGACTCTCATCCTGTATAAGACAGATAGGATTTAAAAAATCCTACAAGATCTCTTTCAAATATCCTTGTGATACAGATCTCAGATCTTTTGTAAGCATCCATATGATGCAGATCTTTCATTCGACTATCTTGTTTAAGTCATGACTCTAAATCATTCGTCTAATGATTTTGACTTTAAACTAGTCTCATCTCTATCTTATCCATCTGATAAGATAAGGCGGTTGCTCATGTGAGAGAGCCAACCTTTATCTGTCTGACATACACACAATTCAGCTGAGATTTCAAAAATGTACACAAACATTTCTTAAGAAATTCATATGCAATGTTTGAAAAAGAACTTATTCTTTTATTAAATTTGATCTTTCTTAGACATGGGAATATATATTGGTACAACTCAGCTCATACGCAATCCTTGGGATGATAAGTGTTTATAAAACACATTTCTGGGGATCGCTTTCGTAAGCTGATCCTCTATCATCTCATGCGTAGATATGTACCTTATGTCTACCTTCTTGGTTTTATCATAGTCTTTTGCAAATCTGCAGTTCCTTTAAGATACTGCATTATCCTCTTAACCGCTTTCCAGTGTTCTTGCCCTAGGTTGGATTGGTAACAGCTTACCATTTCCAACGGCAAAACAGATGTCCGGTCTCGTACACACCATAGCGTACATAAGACTATCAACTGCACTGGAATATGGAACTTTTTCCATAATTTCCTTTTCCTTTTGGTTCTTTGGACACGATTCCAGATATAAATTATCGCATATGCTTATATGAATATCAATGGACTTGCAGTCCTGCATATTAAATCGTTCTAGAACCTTCTTTATATAAGTCTCCTGTGAAAGAGAAAGAAGTTTCTTCGAACGATTCCTTGAAATCTTAACTCCAAGGATATATGCGGCTTTTCCTATGTCTTTCATCTCAAATACTGATGAAAGCCAAGCCTTGATACTCATCACAAAGCCCTTGTCATTTCTGGCTATTAAAATGTCATCTACATATAGAGACATGATAATATACTTGCTTTTAATCCTCTTGATATATACTCAGTTATCTTCATCAAGCATGGAAAATCCATTTGATAAGATAACTTCTTGAAATTGTATATACCATTGCCTCGAGGATTATTTAAGACTATATATGGACTTACGAAGTTTACAAACCTTATGTTCGTTTCCTTCTTTTACAAACCCTGTTGGTTGTTCCATATAGATCTTCTCGTCCAATTCTCCATTGAGAAAGGCAGTCTTTACATCCATCTGATGTAATTCGAGGTATAAGCAAGCTACCATTGCCAGAATCATGTGAATCAAGGTAAAACGCACAACAGGTGAGAAGGTCTCTTCGTAGTCTATCCCTTCCTGTTGTGTAAAACCTTTCGCGACAAGGCGAGCTTTATATCTGTCAATAGAGCCATCAGCCTTATGCTTGATCTTGAGAACCCATTTGTTCCCAATTGCTCTATGTCCTCTGGGTAAGTTAACTAAGTCCCAGACTTGGTTAACTTTCATGGATTTCAATTCCTCCTTCATCGCTTCTATCCATTTGTCTTTCGCAGGGCATGATGCGGCCTGTTTGAAAGTAGCAGGCTCGTCATCATCTTGTAGTAAAGTCATAAAGGTTTACGGAAATTCATCCTCAAATCTTAGAGGAGCCAACCTTGTACGACTACTACGTTGTATTTGAGATTTCTTCAAGTCCTTGTTGACTTGAAGTTAGATCAATTCTAATATCACTCCCACTTGGAATGTCGTTAGAATTGCTCCCACTTGGATCATTATTCCCGTATGGAATAGGATAATCGTCATTCGTATAATCCATTATTGAAGGTTGAAACGTATTTTCGTTTTCACCAAGAATTCTCCCACTCGAATGAGGTAATCCTTCTTGATCATAAATCTCAAATAAAGATAAGTCCTGACTTATCTCGCCCTGTCTTGGAAACTCGTTTTCCAAGAAAGTGACATCCCTCGAATCAAACTCAATTAGCCCACCATTGTCTTCCTGACTAACAAACATATAACCTTTGGAGTTTTCTACGTATCGTATAAAGATACGTTTCCTTCCCCTTGGCCCAAGTTTGCCATACTTATGGGAGGAAATATGTGCGTAGAATGCACAACCCCAAGGTTTCAAAATGTCTAAGTCAGGAGACCTTTGGTTCCACAACTCATAAGGAGTGGAGCTAACTGATTTCGAGGGTACGCGGTTCAAAATGAAAGCGGCCGTCAATAATGCATCACCCCAAAAAGGTGATTGGCAAGTTAGCTTGCGCCATCAATGAACAGACCATTTTTCATTAAAGTCCTATACCTCCTTTCTGCAACACCAATTTGTTGAGGAGTATAAGACATAGATACCTGATGTACTATGCCTTTTTCATCACAAAAGTTCCTTTAAACTTGTTGATTGATATTCACCGCCCCTATCGGTTCGCATGACCTTAATCTTGCGATCTAATTGATTCTCCACTAAACTCATATAGTTTTTAAAGCAGGTTTAGTGCTTTCACTTTTGTGGGATATCAAATAGATATGACCGAATCGGGTGAAATCATCAATAAAACTGATGAAAAATATGACTTCCCGCGTCTTGTCTTGACATTCATCAGACCACATATGTCCGAATGGATAAGCTGTAATGGAACCTTGGCCCTTGTGCCGGTTCCAAACGGCTTGCGACAAGATTTCCTCACAAGGCAATGTTCGCAGGTCGACATTTCAACCTTTGAAACATTGGATAGAAGGCCACGTTTGGCAAGTCTATCTATACGCATTGGTCCAATATGACCAAGCCTTGCGTGCCAACAAATTATATTAGACTCATTAGTCAAAGAATTTGTCACAAGGAAATTTTCATTACATGAGGAAATACATTGTACTTATTACAATAAATCCTTTGAAATACAAACCCAGTACCAATAAAGGAATTATTACAAAATAGGTCCATATTACAATCGTGAAGGAACCAATTATAACCAAGACCCATTAAATTGACCACAGTATTAATATTCCTTTGAATATATGGAATGAAGAGAACATCATAAAGTAGGAGAGTGTGGCCGTTGTCCAAGTCTAGCTTGCAATTCCCAACGCCTTTCTCTACAACACGTGTGTTGTTTCCTACATTGATCCACTTCATTCCTTGGGGTATCCGGTGATACTCCACGAAGGACCGTCTGTCCTTTGCTATGTGGTCGATGGCACCTCGTCACTTCCATCGTACACGAACGAGCATAGTGACCGAGTTTGTTGCACTTGAAGCACTTGATCCTTTTCAAGTCTTTCTTCTTGTGCCATTTCTTGTGCCCACCCTTATGTTTAGATTCCTTGGTAGACTCATGTTGCTTATTACGTTCATTAGAAGACTTCTGCACTTGGCTTGGCAGCCGCAAGCCGCTCTTCCTCTAATTCGAGGTGCTTGGAAACATCGCTGAAGGTCTTGATGCTCTCATTGTGAGTGAGATGCATCTTCATTTGATCCCACCCATTTGGTAGGGAACGTATGACTGCTTGGATTTGTTGCTCATCAGTGAGCACATGACCTGCGTCCTTTAACTCCGAGATAAGGTTCGCCATATGTCGCAGATGTTTCCCCATGGAATGATCTGGACGTTTCTTATATGTATCGAACCTTATAGTTAAGGCGCGAAGTTTGGACACCGATGTGCAACCGAACTTCTCCTCTAGCTTGGACCATATGTCCATGGCTAGGTCATGTTCTCGGAAGATGCGCATTATGTCATCAGCCATACTGCTTAATAACGTAATGCGCGCTATCTTATTCTTCTGAGACCAAGCATCAAAAGCTTCCTTGTCTCGTCTGTGTTGGGCCGTAGTGCCCAACTCGGGTTCAATCATTACGTTCTTTAGAGTTTCGAGCACTTCTTGCTCCTCTAAAACGTATTGTATCTTAATGGACCAAAGTTTGTAATTATCGCCGTTGAGTTTTTCACCTTTGTTTAACTCAGCGACGATATTCTTTGAAGCGGAAGACATTTTACTTTTAAAATGCTGCAAAAGACACAAAACCGAAGGTTCGATCAAAACATTGCATAAAAATTCTTAAAATATAACTCCCACTTGAAATGAGAATAGAGTATCCCATTTGGATAGTTCTAAAAATTCAAATCCCACTTGGAATTATATTATATTTGATAAGTTACTTTCGAAAAATATTGAAGATGTTGTTCTAGAATCGAAAAGGTCTTTATGATTCCAATCACCATCTAGAACAACCTTCAATATTCCCCCATCACTTATCAAACAATAGTACTCTTATAGTACTAGCAGCGGAAAACGAGTTTGAAAACGTATTTTTCAGATATAATTCCCACTTGAAATGATAATAGAATATCCCATATGGATAGTTCTAAAATCAACTCCCACTTGGAATGATATTCATAATTTGATAAGTTACTTTCGAAAAATATTGAAGATGTTACTCTAGAGTCAGAAAGGTCACTATGTTTCCAATCACCATCTAGAGTAACTTTCAATATTTCTCCCTCACTTTATCAAATGTTAGTACTCTTATAGTACTTTGCAGCGGAAAAGCGTTTTTGAAAAACGTATTTTTCAAAAAAATTCAAAATACATTGGCTAATCTCCGTAGAGTAGAGCACAACGTCATAAGTACATTGGCTAATCTCCGTAGAGTAGAGCACAACGTCATAAGTACATTGGCTAATCTCCGTAGAGTAGAGCACAATGACTTGGCTAATCTCGCATGAAGTAGAGCACTATGGCTAGTCTTCAAGGAGTAGAGCCTAAAAAAACTTCATTAAAACGTTAGTCCCGTATGAACTAGTTGGCACTGTGGTTAGCCCCGTATGGACTAATCGACACATTCGAGTTTGACCAAGGCCTTTTGTTACCCCGTATGGGTCATTTGGCAAATTTGCAATCGACCCGGACCTTCTGTCGGATTGGTTGACCAAAAACACCAAATTGGTCGACCAATTTTTTTTGGTCTTGCAACTTCTTCCCGGCCAGGGCCTCTGCCCTGGCCGGGGCTTGGCCAAGGGCCGGCCAGGGCCTCTGCCCTGGCCGGCCAGGGGCCTTGGCCCCCTCGGCCAGGGCCTCTGCCCTGGCCGAGGCCGGCCAAGGCCGGCCAGGCCCTGGCCTCTGCCCTGGCCTTGGCCGGCCACTGCCGGCCTGGCCTTGGCCGGCCACTGCCGGCCTGGCCTTGGCCGGCCACTGCCGGCCTGGCCTTGGCCGGCCATGGCGTGGCCATGGCCGGTCATGGCCAAGGCCATTTGGCATTGGCCGGCCATGGCCCCTTTGGCCATGGCCGGCCACCGCCCCTTTGGCCATGGCCGGCCACCCCCTTTGAATGGGGTTGCCGCACATACTCCTCCCCCTTGATGGGGTGGTCGCCGGTGGTTATTGGCCGTAGCCAACCCCCTCCGCAAGTGGAGGGGGGTGCATAGCCTTCATAGCCCATTTGGCCATGGTGCACATGCACCAAATTTCCTCTTACCCGATGGAAATAACTACCATCATCTTCCTCGATGAAGCACCCGTTCGTCGATGAAGCACCCGTTCGTCGAGAAATTAGTTATTTCCTAATGGCCGTGTGCCAAAATGAAAAATAACATACTACGTGAACGGTCGGTTCTTCCCGTCACGGAGAGTTCCTACCATATCCGTAATGATAGGAGACCCTAACGTGAAAAGAACAACCGCTGCGTTCTCTCCGTCACGAAGCGTTCCTACTATGTCCGTAATAGTAGGAGACCCATTCGTGAAAAAGACAACGACTCGTTCATAGTTTCGACGGGGCGGTGGTTTGACCGGGGCGAACCCATATGGCTCTGATACCAATGTAAGATCCTGTCCAAAACAGAGTTAGGATCGACAAATGAAGTTGAGACTTACGCTTGCGTACGCGGCACGGTAGTCTACGAACTTCGCCTTCGGATTCGCCACGACGGATCGAGTCTACTCACGAACGGAGTAAGGCTACTAAATCCACAATCTAAATCTCTACTTTAGATTAAGAACTTGGATAAGAGGGAGAGGAAGGATTTCTGCAGAGCTTCGCTAGAATGAAGTTGCATGCATGAATTTCATGCAAAAGGTGTAAGAAATGGCTTACCCTTGGGTCTTATTTATAGCCCCCAAGGTAGTTATTTTAGGGTAAGTTGTTCCTTTGGAACAACTTAATTAAGGTGTACCATGATACATGGCACATTATAAGCTTAAGTTGTACCATATGCATGGTACAACATAAGCTTAAGATATTCCCCCTTTATAAGCCATATGTCGCATGCACTTATGCATATATAATGCGACTTTCCCACTCATCCAGAGATCCTCTCCGCAAGGGAACAGATTCCCTTTGTACACGACTTCGTGTACGCGACGTTCGAGGTCCGTATTCCCTCGTACATCCCCCACAAGGGTGTACAAACGTCTTCCATATCCAACAAGGCCGTCCCAGGATGATGGAGGTGTGTGCGTCTTCAGGCATGTCCATGACTACGAAGTCCACTGGCACATGCACCCCTTTTACATTAACGGGGAGGTCATCCACAATCCCCATCGGATATTTGACCGACCGGTCAGCTAGTTGTAGGGTCATACCGGTGGGCTCCAAATCACCCATCCCTATCCTTTTATACATCGACAAGGGCATCAAACTTACACTCGCTCCGAGATCGACGAGTGCACGGTGAATCTTTACTGCCCCGATTGTGCAAGGAATTGAGAAGCTCCCCGGGTCTTTAAGTTTCGGTGGATTTTCCCTCTGGATGAAAGCGCTACATTCCGCCGTCAACACTACTTTCCCCTTTCTAGACCCTCTAGTCACCAAATCTTTCAGAAATTTTGCATAGGAGGGGATTGTTTCGATTGCTTCCAGGAAGGGGATTTGCAAGCTCAGGTCCTTGACCATGGCGAAGAACTTGCCATATTTCTCGTCGATTTTGGCCTGAGCTAACCGTTGTGGAAATGGCACCACGGGTTTGAACACTTTCGGGCTCCCTTCCTCGTTCTTATTCTTCTCTTCTTTAGAGACTCCCTCCGGAGTCGTAGGATTTGATGACGAAGCACCGGCGTCGTTTGATTTTTCGATCGGTCGCTCAACGACCAACGGTGCTTCCGGTCTGTTAGGGGACACTCTAGTAGGAATTTGTGTCCCGCTTCTCAGAACGATAGCGGACACATTTGCGTGCTCGTGCACGAGTGCCGACGTTTGGGTTGCTCCCCTCGGGTTCACCTCCGGTTGTGGCGGCAATTGGTTTTGTGACCTTGAAAGGTTCGCCACTTGTAACCCCAGCTGGGTTACTTGGTCCGTGAGGGCCCGCTGACCCATCTCCAGCTTTTGATTGATCTTCTCCTGGTTGGTTATATATTGAGTCAAGAGAGACTCAACCGGAGAGACGGCCCTTTGTTGGCCATACTGCTGCTGCTGCTGGATTGGCTGCTGATTCTTGGGGGCATAAAATTGTTGCTGAGGTTGCTGCTGATATGGTTGCTGCTGAATCTGACTCTGCTGCGGCCTAACCGGCTGATATGTTTGTTGATGCGGCTGTTGAGGCGGCGAGGGCTGAAATGGTGGCTGGTAACCAAAGTTAGGGTGGTTCCGGTTGTTTGGAGAGTAGGCCGGATTGGAATTTGTTCTTGGCGGATACGGCGCATTTCCCGTGGGGTTGTAAAATAGTGCGCTCGCCTGGTCCAACGGTGGTGAGACGTCACCACCGTCGAATTCCCCAAAGAATTCGGATTCTACCGCTGAAATCTGCTGTGTACCGGCCCCACCAGCTCCTACCATTAGTGCGGAGATCTGGGTCGAAAGCAAGTCGAACTTCCTTGAAAGTTTGTCGACGTCCTCAACTCTGTGTAAACCCCCAGACCTGGGTGTGGCTCTCTCGTCACACCACTGCTCATTGTTGGATGCCATATTTTCAATAATATGTCCGGTATCTTCCTCGCTCCTTGACATGAAGGAACCCCCAGCCGCGGCGTTCATAGAAGATTTCAGGTCATCCCTCAGCCCATTGTAGAACAGATTAATAATCTGCCACTTCGGAAGCTCATGGTGAGGGCATCTTCTTTGCATCTCCTTGTATCTCGTCCAAGCTTCATGCAAGGACTCGTGGCTGGCCTGGGAGAAGGAGGAGATCTCACTCCTCAACTTCATAGTCTTCCCCGGAGGAAAGAACTTCGTCAGAAAAGTGTTGGAGAGCTTCTCCCAGGTGTTGAAAGTGTTGGGGTCCTTCCCCCTAAGCCATTGCTTGGCTTTGTCTCGCAACGAGAAGGGGAATAGCTTCAGACGGATAGCCTCAGTCGTGACACCATTAATCCTGAAGGTGTCACACTTCTCCAAGAAGGAGTCTAGATGCTCGATCGGGCTCTCCTTGGGTGCACCCGCAAACTGATCCTGCTGGATCCACGTCACCAACGACGGCTTTAGCTCAAAGCTTTGGGCCACAATAGCTGGAGAACGGATGGCGGAAGTGGACTCGATAGATGGCATCGAGTACTCCAACAGGGACTCGTGAGGCGGGGTGTTCTCCTCCATGGATTCAGGATCCTCTCTTCTTCGCTTCTCGGAGGCCAAACGCCTAAGGGTGGCGTTAATCTCTGGATCAACGGGAATCAAGTCGTCGAGACTTCTTGAACTCCTGCGCATGAAAAACAACAAGCACCCGTGAAGCGACAAGTGGGAAAGAAACGGATAAAATAAGAAATAAAAATAAGAAAAATAAAAAGGAAAAAAGGAGAATGCGAAAATTATCGCGAGGTAGGGATGAGAGCTAGACACTGGGGTTCAAGAGATCCTAAAATAACAAGCACGTTGCCTCCCCGGTAACGGCGCCATAAACTTGACGTGTGCCCCGGCTTGCTAACCGCAAATGGCCGGGGGACCCGCGTGGGGGTTTAGAAATTTGTAACCGTAAGCGCACGGTGTTGTAGTGTGGCTTGGGGGTCGAACACAGGGAGGCTAGGATGTGCGTGTGTCAAGGAGGACCAAAATCACCCCGTGGGCGAGCTAGCCCGAATCGGTAAATGGTTGTCACGGAAAGGAATGAAGGGTATTAGCAATAAGAAAATAAACCCGGGACTTTGGTTTCCACTCCAACGAGCGACTCTCGCCGATACAGCCTACGGGTAGGATAGCGATCGGAATTAGGGTCTACTGGTGAGACGTTGCCTCTGAATGTGGTACCGGCATCCCATGGGCCCGATATTCCGGTCGGTGCCCAGGATGATACACCGGACTTCCCGGATTCGATCAGTGGGCACTCCCGTGTCCATTAACACTGATCTATTCCGGGAGCACTAAGCTTGCAACGATAACTCCCAACGTCTCATCCTGCCGCTCCCGCGTGCTAGGATTCGGCGTCTACGCTAAGGGAGTGAGCTATGGCTAGGGAGTCAACCGCCAAGTTTATTCCCCCTTGGCCCAACGGTCAAAGGCGGTCTTTTTCCCTCCGATGACAATGAAACACCCCGCGTAACCATTAGAATCCTAATCCCTATCGATTTCCTAACCCTATGGACGCATCGGGAAGAGCCCCCGAAGGGGGTTTCCGCCAAAATCACAGATTTGGGAACTACTCACAAAAATTCATTAAAAAGCGATCTAAATGAAAATGAACCGTTGGAATCATAATCAGACGATTGGAATGCGGAAGTAATAGAGTAATAAAGACAATACTAAAATTTGAGAAAGATCCGAAAACTTACAAAAGAACAATAATTACAGCCGTCACAATGGGAGAAAACAGTAAAAACTAGCAGCTCTCCGTTTCTGGAACCCTAGGGGTTCTATTTATAGACTCTTGTATCACCCGATCGGTTGACAAGTCAACCGATCGGGTGATCCGTTACAGATAATAACAGAAAATGGCGAGCTTTCACCAGGTCATATGAACCGGTCGGGTGAGTGTTGGATATGGAAGACGTTTGTACACCCTTGTGGGGGATGTACGAGGGAATACGGACCTCGAACGTCGCGTACACGAAGTCGTGTACAAAGGGAATCTGTTCCCTTGCGGAGAGGATCTCTGGATGAGTGGGAAATTCGCATTATATATGCATAAGTGCATGCGACATATGGCTTATAAAGGGGGAATATCTTAAGCTTATGTTGTACCATGCATATGGTACAACTTAAGCTTATAATGTGCCATGTATCATGGTACACCTTAATTAAGTTGCTCCAAAGGAACAACTTACCCTAAAATAACTACCTTGGGGGCTATAAATAAGACCCAAGGGTAAGCCATTTCGTAGACCTTTTGCATGGAATTCATGCATGCATCTTCATCCTAGCGAAGCTCTGCAGAAATCCTTTCTCTTCCTCTATCCAAGTTCTTAATCTAAAGTAGAGATTTAGATTGTGGATTTAGTAGCCTTACTCCGTTCGTGAGTAGACTCGATCCGTCGTGGCGAATCCGAAGGCGAAGTTCGTAGACTACTGTGCCGCGTACACAAGCGTAAGTCTCAACTTCATTTATCGATCCTAACTCTGTTTTGACAGGATCCCACATTGGTATCAGAGCCATATGGGTTCGCCCCGGTCAAACCACCGCCCCGTCGAAACTATGAACGAGTCGTTGTCTTTTTCACGAATGGGTCTCCTACTATTACGGACATAGTAGGAACGCTTCGTGACGGAGAGAACGCAGCGGTTGTTCTTTTCACGTTAGGGTCTCCTATCATTACGGATATGGTAGGAACTCTCCGTGACGGGAAGAACCGACCGTTCACGTAGTATGTTATTTTTCATTTTGGCACACGGCCATTAGGAAATAACTAATTTCTCGACGAACGGGTGCTTCATCGACGAACGGGTGCTTCATCGAGGAAGATGATGGTAGTTATTTCCATCGGGTAAGAGGAAATTTGGTGCATGTGCACCATGGCCAAATGGGCTATGAAGGCTATGCAACCCCCTCCACTTGCGGAGGGGGTTGGCTACGGCCAATAACCACCGGCGACCACCCCATCAAGGGGGAGGAGTATGTGCGGCAACCCCATTCAAAGGGGGTGGCCGGCCATGGCCAAAGGGGCCATGGCCGGCCAATGCCAAATGGCCTTGGCCATGACCGGCCATGGCCAAGCCATGGCCGGCCATGGCCAGGCCGGCAGTGGCCGGCCAAGGCCAGGCCGGCAATGGCCGGCCTTGGCCAAGGCCTGCCGGCCTGGCCGGCCCTGGCAGAGGCCAGGGCCGGTGCCCTGGCGACTGCCAGGGCCAGGCGGCCCTGGCAGAGGCCAGGGCCGGCGCCCTGGCCTCGGCCAGGGCCTGGCCGGCCCTGGCTGGGGCCAGGGCTGGCTGGCCGGCCCTGGCAGAGGCCAGGGCCTGGCCGGCCTTGGCCGGCCTCGGCCAGGGCAGAGGCCCTGGCCGAGGGGGCCAAGGCCCCTGGCCGGCCAGGGCAGAGGCCCTGGCCGGCCCTTGGCCAAGCCCCAGCCAGGGCAGAGGCCCTGGCCGGGAAGAAGTTGCAAGACCAAAAATTGGTCGACCAATTTGGTGTTTTTGGTCGACCAATCCGACAGAAGGTCTGGGTCGATTGCGAATTTGCCAAATGACCCATACGGGGTAACAAAAGGCCTTGGTCAAACTCGAATGTGTCGATTAGTCCATACGGGGCTAACCACAGTGCCAACTAGTTCATACGGGACTAACGTTTTAATGAAGTTTTCTTTGGGCTCTACTCCTTGAAGACTAGCCATAGTGCTCTACTTCATGCGAGATTAGCCAAGTCATTGTGCTCTACTCTACAGAGATTAGCCAATGTACTTATGAAATTGTGCTCTACTCCTTGAAGATTAGCCTTAGTGCTCTACTTCATGCGAGATTAGTCATGTCATTGTGCTCTACTCTACGGAGATTAGCCAATGTACTTATGACGTTGTGCTCTACTCTACGGAGATTAGCCAATGTATTTTAAATTTTTGAAAAATACGTTTTTCAAAAACGATTTTCCGCTGCAAAGTACTATAAGAGTACTAACATTTGATAAAGTGCGGGAGAAATATTGAAAGTTACTCTAGATGGTGATTGGAAACATAGTGACCTTTCCGACTCTAGAGTAACATCTTCAATATTTTTCGAAAATAACTTATCAAATTATGAATATCATTCCAAGTGGGAGTTGATTTTAGAACTATCCATATGGGATATTCTATTATCATTTCAAGTGGGAATTATATTTGAAAAATACGTTTTCAAACTCGTTTTTTCGCTGCTAGTACTATAAGAGTACTATTGTTTGATAAGTGATGGGGGAATATTGAAGGTTGTTCTAGATGGTGATTGGAATCATAGAGACCTTTTCGATTCTAGAACAACATCTTCAATATTTTTCGAAAGTAACTTATCAAATATAATATAATTCCAAGTGGGATTTGAATTTTTTTAGAACTATCCAAATGGGATACTCTATTATCATTTCAAGTGGGAGTTATATATTTTAAGAATTTTTATGCAATGTTTTGATCGAACCTTCGGTTTTCTGTCTTTTGCAGCATTTTAAAAATAAAATGTCTTCTGCTTCAAAAAATATCGTCGCTGAGTTAAACAAAGGTGAAAAACTCAACGGCGATAATTACAAACTTTGGTCCATTAAGATACAATACGTTTTAGAGGAGCAAGAAGTGCTCGAAACTCTAAAGAATGTAATGATTGAACCCGAGTTGGGCACTACGGCCCAACACAGACGAGACAAGGAAGCTTTTGATGCTTGGTCTCGGAAGAATAAGATAGCGCGCATTACGTTATTAAGCAGTATGGTTGATGACATAATGCGCATCTTCCGAGAACATGACCTAGCCATGGACATATGGTCCAAGCTAGAGGAGAAGTTCGGTTGCACATCGGTGTCCAAACTTCGCTCCTTAACTATAAGGCTCGATTCATATAAGAAACGTCCAGATCATTCCATAGGGAAATATCTGCGACATATGGCGAACCTTATCTCAGTGTTAAAGGATGCAGGTCATGTGCTCACAGATGAGCAACAAATCCAAGCAGTCATACGTTCCCTACCAAATGGGTGGGATCAGATGAAGATGCATCTCACTCATAATGAGAGCATCAAGACCTTCAACGACGTTTCCAAGCACCTCGAATTAGAGGAAGAGTGGCTTGCGGCTGCCAAGCCAAGTGCAGAAGTGCACATGGTTGCTAGTTCCTCACACGGGGGAAAGAAACGTAAAGATCGTTCGAAGTCTTCTAATGAACGTAATAAGCAACCTGAGTCTACCAAGGAACCCAAACATAAGGGTGGGCACAAGAAATGGCACAAGAAGAAAGACTTGAAAAGGATCAAGTGCTTCAAGTGCAACAAGCTCGGTCACTATGCTCGTTCGTGTACGAGTGGAAGTGACGAGGTAACTTGTAATACTAGTTACATATGTGTTTCTAGTTCAATATTTCTTGTGGAATCTAATCCATTTTGGGATAATTGATTCAGGTGCCACCGACCACATAGCAAAGGACAGACGATCCTTCGTGGAGTATCACCGGATACCCCAAGGAATGAAGTGGATCAATGTAGGAAACAACACACGTGTTGTAGAGAAAGGCGTTGGGAATTGCAAGCTAGACTTGGACAACGGCCACACTCTCCTACTTTATGATGTTCTCTTCAATCCATATATTCAAAGGAATATTAATACTGTGGTCAATTTAATGGGTCTGGGTTATAGTTGGTTCCTTCATGATTGTAATATGGTCCTATTTTGTAATAATTCCTTTATTGGTACTGGGTTTGTATTTCAAAGGATTTATTGTAATAAGTACAATGTATTTCCTCATGTAATGAAAATTTCCTTGTGACAAATTCTTTGACTAATGAGTCTAATATAATTTGTTGGCACGCAAGGCTTGGTCATATTGGACCAATGCGTATAGATAGACTTGCCAAACGTGGCCTTCTATCCAATGTTTCAAAGGTTGAAATGTCGACCTGCGAACATTGCCTTGTGAGGAAATCTTGTCGCAAGCCGTTTGGAATCGGCACAAGGGCCGAGGTTCCATTACAGCTTATCCATTCGGACATATGTGGTCCGATGAATGTCAAGACAAGACGCGGGAAGTCCTATTTTTCATCATTTTTATTAATGATTTCACCCGATTCGGTCATATCTATTTGATATCCCACAAAAGTGAAAGCACTAAACCTGCTTTAAAAACTATATGAGTTTAGTGGAGAATCAATTAGATCGCAAGATTAAGGTCATGCGAACCGATAGGGGCGGTGAATATCAATCAACAAGTTTAAAGGAACTTTATGATGAAAAATGCATAGTACATCAGGTAACTACGCCTTATACTCCTCAACAAATTGGTGTTGCAGAAAGGAGGTATAGGACTTTAATGAAAAATGGTCCATTCAATGATGGCGCAAGCTAACTTGCCAATCACCTTTTGGGGTGATGCATTATTGACGGCCGCTTTCATTTTTGAACCGCGTACCCTCGAAATCAGTTAGCTCCACTCCTTGTGAGTTGTGGAACAAAAGGTCTCCTCACTTAAACATTTTGAAACCTTGGGGTTGTGCATCCTACGCACATATTTCCTCCCATAGGTATGGCAAACTTGGGCCAAAGGGAAGGAAATGTATCTTTATACGATACGCAGAAAACTCCAAAGGTTATGTTTTATGTTAGTCAGGAAGACAATGGTGGGCTAATTGAGTTTGAGTCGAGGGATGTCACTTTCTTGGAAAAACGAGTTTCCAAGACAGGGCGAGATAAGTCAGGACTTATCTCTATTTGAGATTTATGATCAAGAAGGATTACCTCATTCGAGTGGGAGAATTCTTGGTGAAAACGAAAATACGTTTCAATCTTCACCAATGGATTATACGAATGACGATTATCCTATTCCATACGGGAATAATGATCCAAGTGGGAGCAATTCTAACGACATTCCAAGTGGGAGTGATATTAGAATTGTTCTAAATTCAAGTCAACAAGGACTTGAAGAATCTCAAATACGATGTAGTAGTCGTACAAGGTTGTCTCCTCTAAGATTTGAGGATGAATTTCCGCAAACCTTTATGACTTTACTACAAGATGATGACGAGCCTGCTACTTTCAAACATGTCGTATCATGCCCTGCAAAAGACAAATGGATGGAAGCGATGAAGGAGGAATTGAAATCCATGAAAGTTAACCAAGTTTGGGACTTAGTTAACTTACCCAGAGGACATAGAGCAATTGGGAACAAATGGGTTCTCAAGATCAAGCATAAGGCTGATGGCTCTATTGACAGATATAAAGCTCGCCTTGTCGCGAAAGGTTTTACGCAACAGGAAGGGATAGACTACGAAGAGACCTTCTCACCTGTTGTGCATTTTACCTTGATTCGCATGATTCTGGCAATGGTAGCTTGCTTATACCTCGAATTACATCAGATGTAAAGACTGCCTTTCTCAATGGAGAATTGGACGAGGAGATCTATATGGAACAACCAACAGGGTTTGTAAAAGAAGGAAACGAACATAAGGTTTGTAAACTTCGTAAATCCATTTATGGTCTTAAATAATCCTCGAGGCAATGGTATATACGATTTCAAGAAGTTGTCTTATCAAATGGATTTTCCATACTTGATGAAGATAACTGCGTATATATCAAGAGGATTAAAAGCAAGCATGTTATTATGTCTCTATATGTAGATGACATTTTAATAGCCGGAAATGACAAGGGCTTTGTGATAAGTATCAAGGCTTGGCTTTCATCAGTATTTGAGATGAAAGGCATAGGAAAAGCCGCATATATCCTTGGAGTTAAGATTTCAAGGAATCGTTCGAAGAAACTTCTTTCTCTTTCACAGGAGACTTATATAAAGAAGGTTCTAGAACGATTTAATATGCTGGACTGCAAGTCCATTGATATTCATATAAGCATATGCGATAATTTATATCTGGAATCGTGTCCAAAGAACCAAAAGGAAAAGGAAATTATGGAAAAAGTTCCATCTTCCAGTGCAGTTGATAGTCTTATGTACACTATGGTGTGTACGAGACCGGACATCTGTTTTGCCGTTGGAAATGGTAAGCTGTTACCAATCCAACCCAGGGCAAGAACACTGGAAAGCAGTTAAGAGGATAATGCAGTATCTTAAAGGAACTGCAGATTTGCAAAAGACTATGATAAAACCAAGAAGGTAGACATAAGGTACATATCTACGCATGAGATGATAGAGGATCAGCTTACGAAAGCGATCCCCAGAAATGTGTTTTATAAACACTTATCATCCCAAGGATTTCGTATGAGCTGAGTTGTACCAATACATATTCCCATGTCTAAGAAATATCAAATTTAATAAAAGAATAAGTTCTTTTTCAAACATTGCATATGAATTTCTTAAGAAATGTTTGTGTACATTTTTGAAATCTCAGCTGAATTGTGTGTATGTCGGACAGATAAAGGTTGGCTCTCTCACATGAGCAACCGCCTTATCTTATCAGATGGATAAGATAGAGATGAGACTAGTTTAAAGTCAAAATCATTAGACGAATGATTTAGAGTCATGACTTAAACAAGATAGTCGAATGAAAGATCTGCATCATATGGATGCTTACAAAAGATCTGAGATCTGTATCACAAGGATATTTGAAAGAGATCTCGTAGGATTTTTTAAATCCTATCTGTCTTAAGCAGGGTGAGAGTCCGTGAATATTTCACGAGTAGTAAAGGGACTCAAAAAGATAGGCACTGTGGTGTCTGATCTGTTCATCCGTACAACATCATTAAGACATACTCTCCCTGGGAAAGGAGTGATGTTGTAATACGTGTTCATACCACGTATGCATTTCGACCACTGAGTTAGTAGCAATAGTGTTTGCTATTATGTGAGACTCAAAGGCCATACGGGTCTTAACTCTTACCCTCAAGGACTCCAATTGGTTCCTTTAGATTTGACGAGATGATCGCTATCTTAGCGTGTTACTTATGGGCTATGATAATTCGGCTCGGCGGGGCACGTTAGAAAAGCGAATCAAGTCAAGATCAGAAGGTTCGCAAGAAGAGGAAGATTGATTTCATATTCGCATTTGGACTTTAAAGATTCAAAGCTGGCCAGCAAATTGTAATCCAGATGGGATTCAATTGTTGAATATAAAGTATAAGAAATACGAAGAAATAATCTAGGGTAAAGCATGCGTTGAACTACTCAACTTTGCACCTTCGAGGTCGTTGTGTATCTCTAACAAGTGCACAACAACAGACTCTACGCGCATGACGGTCGCACGGTCTATTTCTCGGTATGATAGATGAAAGAACTAAGGGAAAGACGTTCTCTTACAATCCCCTCAAGTGTGAGTGGGAGATGTTGGATATGGAAGACGTTTGTACACCCTTGTGGGGGATGTACGAGGGAATACGGACCTCGAACGTCGCGTACACGAAGTCGTGTACAAAGGGAATCTGTTCCCTTGTGGAGAGGATCTCTGGATGAGTGGGAAATTCACATTATATATGAATAAGTGCATGCGACATATGGCTTATACAGGGGGAATATCTTAAGCTTATGCCATGCATATGGTACAACTTAAGCTTATAATGTGCCATGTATCATGGTACACCTTAATTAAGTTGTTCCAAAGGAACAACTTACCCTAAAATAACTACCTTGGGGGATATAAATAAGACCCAAGGGTAAGCCATTTCTTACACCTTTTTCATGGAATTCATGCATGCATCTTCATCCTAGCGAAGCTCTGCAGAAATCCTTTCTCTTCCTCTATCCAAGTTCTTAATCTAAAGTAGAGATTTAGATTGTGGATTTAGTAGCCTTACTCCGTTCGTGAGTAGACTCGATCCGTCGTGGCGAATCCAAAGGCGAAGTTCGTAGACTACCGTGCCGTGTACACAAGCGTAAGTCTCAACTTCATTTATCGATCCTAACTCTGTTTTGACAGGATCCCACAGTGAGTTCTTGGAGTGACCGGTTGGATCTTGGCACCATCGGGTGAAGTGATCGGTTAGGTGCCCGTGTCTTCAGCTCCTCAGCATCAGCTACAGATGAACCGATCGGGTGAGAGTCACCCGATCGGTTGGAATTTTGCTCCAAAAGACAGAGAACAGGCCCCCGCTGAACCGGCCTGTGAACCGGTCGGGTGACTTTCACTTGAGCTCCGGCTGAGACCCGGTGGTCATGCGTGCATCACCCGATCGGTTGGAGAAGACCAACCGACCGGGTGAGGGGCTGAAAGATGTATTCTTTGACGTTTGACCCCCTGGATCATGCGTGACTCCTCCCGTTGCTCCGGGGACTTGAGATATCGTCGTTAAACGTCCCCTACGCGGTCAATCTCCTGCAAACATGGAGAAACAAAGAAAAGTGAAAGAAAACGAGAAAATACGAGAAAACGAATAAAAGACGGCGGAAAACACGGAGAAACACAAAAGAAAACGTGCGTGAATATATGAAATATAAACGCACGTCACGCACGAGAATGCGAGTGTGTCCACTATCGTATTGAGAAGTGGCACACAAATCCCCACAAGAGTACCCCCCAAGGAACCGAAAGCACTGTTGGTCGTAGAGCGACCAGTTGAAAAATTGAATGACGACGGTGCTTCGTCGCCAAAGCCAACGACTTCGGAGGGAGTCCCTAAGGAGGAGAAGAAGAGAGACGAAGAAGGGAGCCTCAAGGTATTCAAGCCCGTTGTACTTTTTCCGTAACGGCTTGCCCAAGCCAAGATAGACGAGAAGTATGGTAAATTCTTTGCCATGGTCAAGGATCTAAGCTTGCAAATCCCCTTCCTCGAAGCTATCGAGACGATTCCCTCCTACGCAAAATTTTTGAAGGATTTGGTGACAAGAGGGTCCAGAAAGGAGAAGGTCGTATTAACGGCGGAATGTAGCGCTCTTATTCAGAGAGCAAATCCGCCTAAGCTTAAAGACCCGGGGAGTTTCTCTATCCCTTGTGCGATCGGGGAGGTAAAGATCCATCGCGCTTGTCGATCTTGGAGCGAGCGTTAGTTTAATGCCCATGTCACTGTATAAGAGGATAGGGATGGGCGACTTGGAGCCCACCGGTATGACCCTACAGCTTGCAGACCGATCGGTCAAATATCCGGTGGGGGTTGTAGATGACCTCCCTGTCAACGTAAGTGGGGTGCATGTGCCAGTGGACTTCGTCGTCATGGACATGCCTGAAGATGCGCACACCCCCATCATCCTTGGATGGCCTTTCATGGCCACTGTCGGTGTTTTAATAGATGTGAAGAATGGGAAGCTTTCCCTTAACGTCGGCAACGAAAAAGTTGAGTTTGACTTGGGGTTGTCAATGAAGCACCCCAATCCCCCGGATGATCCAAGATGCAATATGCTGGAGTTAGAATAAGAGAGTGTTGTGGAAGCCGCGGCCTGGGAGATTCTTTCAAGAAATCCCCCCGATAGCTTGGGGGACTTAGAAAAACCAGTCGGCCTGAAGAAAGATGATGTTGCTGGGAAAGTGGATGCGGCACATACGGTCCCTCCCGGATTTCAAAAAGCTCCTCCGACAAGGAGGAAAGGGAAAGAGCCCATGGGGCTCACCGGATCCAGATCCTGAAACGAGTGGCGGTAGACGCCAATATAAGAGAGAAGCCTCCGGATCCTATCAACGGAGGGAGGGTCGTCGAGCAAGTCTACTTGTCGCTGCCGACGTCACCAAAGGCCACCAACTCTGAATCTGAAGCGATGCCAATCTTAGGGCATCACCCACGTCCACCTTGAATATCATCTACAGGCGTCGAGCAAACGACGTTAAACAAGAGCGCTTCATGGGAGGCAACCCATGCTCTAAACTTTTATCTTTGTTTTTGGGTTTATTTTCAGCTTTATTTTTCTTATTTTAATAAATAAATCCAGCCGTGGGAACTTCCGTCGAGAGACTAAGGCCATTAATGAATTTTTGCAGGAAACAAGGCCTCAACCGATCGGGTGATTATTCAATCGATCGGGTGAGACGTATCAGAGAATGGCAGTATCTGCTCTCCATGCGAACCGGTCGGGTGAAGCAAAGTGAGAACGGGTGGAAGACCGTGTGAGCTGGGCTGAATTCTCGGGAAAATTGGGATTTAATCAATCGATCGGTTGATACGAAGCGTGGTCGTGTGATTGACCGGGTGAGCTGTACTAAACTTTCGGGAAAAATTGTGAAGCGTCTAACCGATCGGTTGAGTTCTCAACCGATCGGTTCGCCTGTAGCATCTTTTCAGCAAAAATTTTGACCTAATAGTCAACTGATCGGGTGAAAACTCACCCGATTGGTTCGACTTAAACCCTATATAAACCCAGCGCCCCCACCCGTTCATCTCCCTCGCCTGATCTCGTTTCTCTCTCGTCGTTTCGACTTCCTCTCCCTCGCCCGACCACGTTACTCCCTCAACCGACCACAGAACTCTCTCGATCAATCTCTCCACTCTCTTTTTCCATCTTTCCATCGATCTCTATCTCCTTACCTTCGATTTTACCCATTCAAAACCCCTAATTTCCACCCAATACTCCCTCATTTCGAAATTTGCTGAAAAGAGTAGCCGTGGCTTCATACTTCATCCCGTTGCGTCGCGTTGGGACCTATACAAGCAAGGATCTTCATCTTGATTGGGTAACTTCGCTCCTTAGCTTAATTTTACATTTTTCCCTACAATTTCAATTTGCTCGATTGCTTTTGTGTGTGTGTGCATTCATCAAATTTTCGCATTCACTCACGCGCGCACACTCACATGGCCCGGGATCAAGATAAGGGTAAGGGTATCATGCGAGAGGAGGGGTCGTCTCGCAAGAGACGCAAGACCACACGTCCACCACACTCACGCCCTCCTCCCGCATAGCCTGCACAGCCCCAACCCCAACCCCAACCTGTCGTCCCAGTTGAGGACCCACTGATGGGCCCGCGTGGCTACCGCTTTAGGAACCAGGAGCATAAGGATTTCTATCATATACTTGATGCTTGGGGGCATCTATCGACCAAATTTGCCCACACCCAATCGCTTTTCGATCTCGGTGTCTTCACCGAGGTCGAGACTCTCTTCTCAAATTTAGGTTGGTTAGCATTCCTAAATGCCACCGCGGTGTCCTACCCCTCACTCACACTCGAATTCTTATCCACACTTGTCTGTGAGTCGGGGTCGGTCGTCATCTTCCGCATTCGTAACAGAACCATTCGCACCCATCTCGATACCATCAATGACATCTTTGGTTTCACCATCCTTGGGGACGACGCTACCCGTCCCTACAGTTATACCCCCGAATTTGACGTCGATCTGTTTTGGTTCCGCCTCACCCTACACCCACAATATCCTCAGGTAAGGCCAAGGCCTCCTCCATCGTTCACCCCATCTTCCGTCTGGCCCACCGAATCATTTCTTGCACGTTTTTTCCCAGGGATGAGTCAGGCACCGTGACCATCCCTGATCTTTTCATTTTATGGGCCATGACCTTTCCTTTCGTTCGGGGTGATGACGGGATTTCTTTTAGGGCCCCAGTTGTTCCCATCCATGCCGGTGCTTGGCTTGTTTCCAAGCTTCTTGAGATTAGCCGTGCCGGCAAGGGCAAGCTTTGTTGCGGGGGCCTTATCACGATCTTAGCTTCTGCTCCCAGAGATAATATTTTCATCCCTGAGATCTTCCTACTGCCGCAGGACTCTCACGCCTAGATCTAGATGTCCTGCGGCATATTCACATGATTAAGCCCTGCCCCGATGGTTGCTTCACTTTTCATTACAGACACCCCCAGCTCCATATACCATTCTGCCCAACCCCTCTCGCATGTCTATTGTTTTGGTGGCAGATTGGACATTTCCTCCCAATCCTGAGTTTATGGAGGGGCTCCATCTTCCATTCCTTCCCCAGGGCACTCCAAGACCACCTTCCCCTGCTGCCCACTTAGGCGTGCAGGATATCCCTGCGTCCCGGGGAGATTCCAGGGGTGGCCCTAGTCATGTCATCCCAGCTTCTGTCACCACCACCACCGTCACTACATCTCTGATACGTACCACCTCCTCCTCCTCATTTCGTCGAGCCGCCTCTACTTGCCTCCATCTCGAGGCTGAGATAGCTTCATTGCGCGCTACCGCATCCTCTTCAACATCCTCGGTCCCATCCTCTTCTGTCTTCACTCACCCACGTTTCCTCGCACTTGAGAGGAACGTGGCCGCCATCCTCCGCCTTCTCACACACATCCACGGACCTCCTCCACCCACACCACCACCTTCACCCCCTCGACGATTTTCACCTCCCCCATCACATTCTTCACCTCCACCATCACCCCCTAGGCGACCATCCCCTCCTATCACTACTTCCATCCCCACTACCTCATCTACTCCCACCGTTTACATTCCCTCCACTTCACCTCCGCTCACGACCCCTTCCATTACCCCATATGCGCGTCACAATAAATTGCTGGTGCGTTCGCGATCACTTCCCCCACCATCCTCACCTACCCCCTTACCCCCACCATCCACCACCGCATTGGTCTCCATTTCACTACCTCTCACCGTCGTCACTTCCACCCCACCCATCATCCACACTTCCTCCACACCTACCGATCCATCACATCGACCACTTTCTCCACTCCTCCACACACCAGTCACCTCACCCATCCACTCCCCCGCATCCCCACTTCTTCCACCGAGGAGGACGAGGACGATTCCTCTCCTGCTTTTTGATTTTCTTTTTGTTTTATGACCCCACCAGCATATCTCTGCATTTTCACGATCATATCATATCTCTATCATTGTCATGTCTAGCTTGGGGGAAGTCAATTTTTCTGTGTGCTATAGTGTGTTGTTTTATTTGTGTGCTTGTTATATATGTTGTATCGTGTGATTTTCTATTTTTATTTTCTATTTATATGTCGTGTGGTGTGATCTTTCTCTTTATTTTTATTTTCAGTTATGTGTGTTTTTCTTCTTTTTCATTTCTTTTTGAGTCGGTGCGTATCCCCCCCCCCATTTTCAGTGCCCTCCCGTATTTATCTCTATTGCATTGATGGAAATGCAAGTTTCATCTTGGGGGAGTCGCACTTCGTGCGTCATTTGCGTCTTTTTCGTCGATTTTGAGTCGTTTTTATCGTGTTTTCATTTTTCCTTTTCTTCTTTTCTTTCTCTTTCTCCTAGAGATGAACCATATGATGAATTGCCACAAAAATCACACACACACCTAGCATGGCTTCGAGAATCACATTCACTAACCATAGGAAGTCGAGTCCTCTTGCATTTCATGCATCGTTGGTCCACTTAGCCTTTTTGTGAGTCGTGTGTCGCGCCTAGCTGTTTGGTGTGCTTCTACTTTGTGATTTTGTTTTATATACCTGTCCAGGAATGACCCCTTGATTATCATTCTTTGATTTCAATATGCGGTATTTGCCTCTCTGATCTGCTTCTGTATGCATGAATATAAATATATCGTATGCTTCATGTCGCATGTGTCGGGATTCCACAATTAGGACTAGGATAACCCATTTAGCCTATGCTCTGATTAGTGAAATATCTCCCTTGCCCAACTGTTTAGAATCCGATTTCTTTTTTATTTTTACTTGGTACAAATCCCCTCGTCGTGTATCGTTCTCCCACTTGGGAGAGTACACATGTATATATCCCAATATCCAAAACTCCAAAAAATGAGAGAAAAGAAAAACCCAAAAAGAAAAGAAAAGAGAAAATAAAGAAAAAAAATACATATGCATAGCCAAAAATCCAAAAAAATACATATATCCAAAACCCAAAAAAAATGTGTGTGAATATTTCCCTACCTACCGAGAATAAAGGGAAGGCGAGAATTTGCACAGAGTGTTCTACTCTCACTTGGAATAGGGAATTTCTAGCTATTACCTAGGCGATAGTGTGGTGATGTCCGAGTCCCTAGCAGTGGAGTCCCTGACACATGATGTGTTTCCATTCTCATACTCTTCTCATGCATGCTTGAGCCATATATTCACCGCTTATTTCAAATCAAATCGATATTTTGGTCATTTCTTGGATTTGTGTATATGGTGCTTATTGCACGATGTAGATAGTAACACCGACTGCTAGCACACGACCACACTAACTCGCGCTTCACCGCGTGGGCCCACGGCACTTGTCTGGACTCGTTTTCTTTGGTTTAGTGTGGTGATTTATTGTTTGCTCTTTTGGTGTGGCGTTTTTGATTTTGTTGGCCCTGACGGGCGATTTAGGATTTAGAGTTTTCTTTTTCTCTCTTTCTCTCCATTTTCTCCCTCTGAGCTCCTACTCTTACTCGGCTTCCTCGAGGATGAGGAAGGGTTCAGCTTGGGGGATTTTGACGTGTGTGTACATTTTATATATCCACGCACGTCTTCTTTGTGTTTTCCCATTATTTTCTGCCGTCTCGTATCCATTTTTTCGTGTTTTCTTGTTTTCTCTCACTTTTTCGTGTTTTTGTGTGTTTACAGGAGTTTGACAGTATAGGGGACACATAACAAAGGTATCATAAGTCTCCGGAGCAACGAGAGGAGTCACGCGTGATCCAGGGGGTCAAACGACGAAGATCGCCATCTTTCAGCCCCCACCCAATCGGTTGGACACAGCCAACCGATTGGGTGATGCACGCGTGCACCACCTGGACAGCAACTGAGGCGAAGCGAGCGCCAAGAGACCGGGTTGCCGACCGGTTCAACCCAACATTCCTCTCGGGAAATTGGAGCTGAAATCCAACCGATCGGGTGATCTTCACCCGATCGGTTCATCTGTAGCCGTTTCCTCGAAGACACGACCCGGACAGCTCACCCGACGGCCAGCAGACCGTGCCAAAACATCCGAAGTTTCTGTCTTTTTGGGCGACAATTCCAACGGATCGGTTGATTTATCAACCTATCGGTTCACCCAATGACGCCAAGATCCAAACGGCTAGAAGCCTCTGCCAACCGACCGTGTCGCCTGACCGGGTGAAGCCCTGAAGATCGCTGCCGAAGTTCACAGCAGGTCACCCGATTAGGTGATTCTTCACCCGATCGGGTGATGTCGTTTTCTATATATATGAGCCCTAGGTTTCCAGAAACGAGGGTGGTTATTTTTTTTACTGTTTTTCTCTCTTGTGACGGCTGTAATTTCTTTGCTATTTGTAAGTGTTCTGATCTTAACCAAACTTTGATATTATCTTAATTGCATTACTATTACTTCATTCCAATCGTCTGATTATGTTTTTAACGGTCGATTTTCATTTAGATCGCTTTTTAGCAAATATGTGTGAGCAGTTCCCAAATATGGGATTTTGGTGGAAACCCCTTCGTGGGTTCTCCCTGATGCGTCCATAGGACTAGGAAATCGATAGGGATTAGGAATCTATCGGTTACGCAGGGTGTTTCATTGTCATCGCGGGAAAAAGACCGCCTTTGACTGTTGGGCCAACGGGGAATAAACTTGGCTGTTGACTCCCTAGCCATAGCTCACGCCCTTAGTGTAGACATCGAATCCTAGCGCGTGGGAACGGCAGGACGAGATGTCGGGAGTTATCATTGCGATCTTAGTGCTACTGGAGTCGGTCAGTGTTAATGGACATGGAAATGCCCACTGACCGAACCCGGGAAGTCCGGCGTATCATCCTGGGCACCGACCGGAATATCGGGCCCATGGGACGCCGGTATCACTCTTAGAGGCAATGTCTCACCTTTAGACCCTAATTCTGATCGTTATCCCATCCGTCGGCCGTATTGGCGAGAATCACATGATAAAGTGGAAATCGAAGTCCCGGGTTTCCCTTTATATTGTTTATCCCTCGTATTCTATTTCTGTGACAACCCATCCACCGATTCGGGCTAGCTCACCCATAGGGTGAATTCGGTCCTTTCTGACACAAGCACAACCACGCCTCCCTGAGTTCGACCCCCAAGGCACACTACAACATCGTGCGCTTGCGGTTATAAATATTTAAATCTCACGACCCCAACCATATATTGCACACATCAAACATGCACAATGCGGGGACGTCAGAAACATATCTCACGCTCTGACTTCTGACGGTGTACTTGATATACGTCAAATAACACCAGCCGTGACAACTTCTCCGGTTGAATAAGAAGATGATGTCTCAGCCTCGCGTAATGGTATGATTTCAGACAAGTTCTTGGACCATCTGTCAGGTCATTATCAACTCGACTGTACATAAAATCTTTTCTCCTCCCATGTATTTTATTTGTTTTTATTTTTGTGTATAAATTTGGATAGGGCTTTAGCTGAACGCAAAAGGAGAGAACGAGAACAAATACAAGGAAACACATCTCGATATATGACTCCTACCAGTATACTCGATATGCCTCAAAGCACATATGCAGTACCAACTTCTCCTGTTGAACATGAAGATGAGGTCTCAGCCTCGCACAACGATACGATATGTGCTGAAGATGATGAACCATCTGCCAGGTTATTAATCATAAAAGCTAATCTACTTTAATGTAACTTAATTTTATTTAATTATGGTTTTATTTTGGCTAGGTGTTTAGCTCAATGTCAAAGGAGAGAACAAGAAAAAGCTCAACGAAACATATCTCGATATATGGCTCCTATCTATATACCTCAAATAATACCTGGATTAACAACTTCTCCAGTAGAACAAGAAGACGATGGCTCATCCTCGGTCTTCCGAAGTCGGTCAACTCAGCATGGCTCTGGTCCACCAACTCAGGTTGATTTTGGTCGGCACTATCTTGGATTAATGAACATTTCATGCCCTCATTGTTCAGCCTTACACTGGTTGGATGAACAGTTGTCGAAGTCAACTTTGAGAACACATCTTTTTGGAACATGTTCTTTGCAAGGAAAAGTAAAATTGCTGAAACTTAATGAACCCCCTCCAGCACTTTAAGAATGATATGATGGTGACAGTGAGACATCAAAATCATTTCGAATGTATACTCAGGAGTATAATGCAGCTAATGCATTTACCAGCCTTGGTGTGACAATGGATCAAAGATTGATTGCTGGCAGAGGCACGGATATATTTACTATTCATGGAGAATTACGCCATCGAACAGGATCACTTCTACCCCAACCGAATCAAACATCAAGTTATTGTCAACTTTACATATATGATCCGGATTCTGCTATGGAGTTCCGAAGTAATAGAAATCCACATTTAAGTAAGGATGTCTTACAAATTATTCAAAATTGTTTTTCGGTCATAAAACCATTCATCAAACTATATTGTCTGGCGTATTCTATTTTATCTCAAGCAGATTTATGTGGTCATGATCTTCCTGTATATCTGCATTACAATTCAAACAAGGATCATCGCTGTTATAACCTTCCAACCGTAGATGAGATTGCGGTTATTTTACCTAGCGATGGCTATCGACCGTCCGGGATGCGAGATATAGTTTTACATCTTCGAGGAAATCATCAATTAATGCAAATCAATGAGACTCATCCTGCATACTTACCATTACACTACGTCTTATTATTTCCTGATGGTCAGCTTGGATGGGAACCTGAGTTGAAGTAGTGGGATCCAGTTCAAAACATATCCTCAAGTAGATGCCTTACCATGTGTGAGTTTTATAGCTACCGTCTGTTTGAAAGACAGAACGAGTATTCTTCAATTTTGAGAGCTGGAAAGTTTTTCCAAGAGTTCATAGTTGATGCTTGGGTAGCAATTGAGCAACATCGTTTGACATGCATCAAACTTAATCAATGAAAACTCCGATCAGAGCTCTATCAGGTTATTGCAGATATCGATGCATATGCCAGATGTGACCAAATTGGACATCGCATGATACTTCCATCATCTTTCACTGGCAGTGCACGTCGCAGAAATCTTTCAAGACTCAATGGCTATCACACGTTATAACCAGCACCCGGATATTTTTCTTACCATGACTGCAAATCCAAAGTGGCCAGAAATTACTTCGGCTCTACTGCTCAATCAAAAGGCTACCGACCATCCAGATTTAGTCGCACGTGTATTTGAGTTAAAAAGAAAGGCTTTGATGAAGGAGATTGATGGTAATAATGTATTTGGAAAGAAAGTAGCACAGGTATTTACAATTGAATTTCAGAAACGAGGTCGTCCACATATGCATGCTCTTTTCTTTCTTCGTGGTCCCGATAAGATTCATACATGTGATCAAGTGGATAGAATTGTTTGTGTTGAATTTCCTGATCCTGCTCAAGATCCTGCATTATTCGATACTGTGCCAAAATGTATGGTACATGGACCATGTGGTGCTCGAAATCCAAATGCTTTAAGTATGGAAAATGTTAAGTGTACTAAGAAATACCCTCGAAGTTATGCAGATTCAACAACCATATATCGTGATGGATATCCTATTTATCGTCATCACAGTAATGGGCATCTATATACTGTAAGGGGGCATCAAGTTGATAACCGAGATGTTGTGCCGCACAACTGTATCTCTCAAGGTGCTTTAACTGCCACATTAATGTCGAAGTTGGTGCTGGGGTAAGATGTGTGAAGTACATTCATAAGTATATTTATAAAGGTCATGATCAGACCACAATGGTATTGGGCGTAGTAAATGAGATCCAACATTACCTTGATGCAAGATATATTGGACCACCTGAGGCACCCTGGCGAATATTTGAGCATCCTTTGCACAAGAGATTCTGTCAGTTCAAAGATTGATACTTCATTTACCAGGGCAACACCGTATTATTTTTGATCCATATGAAGATGTAGATGTAATAAGGTCTAGGGCTGAAAATGATAAGACAACTTTGACTGAATTTTTTACATGTTGCGCTTTACATGAGTCTGCACATGATCTCACATATCAAGAATTTCCTCAAACATTTGTGTGGCATTCGTCAACAAAGGTCTGGACTCCAAGACAATCTGGATATGCAATTGGCAGAATGTATTTTGCATCCCCTAATTCTGGTGAGAGATTTTATCTACGGTTGCTACTAACAGTTGTTAAATGGCCAACATCGTTGGAAAATTTACGCACATTCAATACTATCGAGTACCCTACATTCAAAGCAACATGTATTGCAAGAGGTCTTCTTGAAGATGATTCTGAGTGGAGACAATGTCTTTCCGAGGCTTCAATTATGAAAACAGGATATCAATTACGAAGACTGTTTTGTATTATTCTTATCGAATGTTCGCCGATCGACCCCCTAGCATTATGGAATGAATTTTCAATGCACATTTGCGATGATCTTCCACATAAATTACAAACTTTATTTGCAATTTCTACCCTAACTCAATGCCAGCTTGAAGATTATGGATTATTCATTATCAATGAATTGCTTGAGGAGTACGGTAAGTGTCTATCTGACTTCCCACCAATGTCACTTCCTGCTGGAGATTGGAATGCAATTGTTGGCAATAGATTGTTGTATGAACATCAGGAACTTATAAATAAGGCTAAACAAATGGATGCTCAAAAAGACATTGATTGCCTCAATGATGCACAACACCATGCTTACTCGTCAATTGCTTCATCTGTATTTGAAAATAATGGTACTACATACTTCTTGAGCGGTGGTGCTGTAACTGGAAAGACTTTTTTGTACAATGCACTAGCAACAATGTTGCGTAGTCTTGGAAATATAGTTATCCCCGTCGTGCCATCCGGTATTGCATCATTGCTGCTTAGCAGATGCCGGACTACACATTCCACATTTTGTCTCCCATTAGATGTGCATGATACTTCAATTTGTAATTTTAGCAAGCAATCCATGCAAGCTCAATTATTCAGAAAAGCAAACCTTATAATATGGGATGAAGTACCTATGCAACATCGGCACTGTATTGAGGTAGTAGATCGACCATTACAAGATATTTGTGATAAACCGGAGCATTTTGTGGTATTACTATTGTTCTTGGTAGGGATTTCCGACAAATCTTGCCCGTCATACCAAAGGGGGTTCGAGAAGAAATTGTTGCTGCCTCATTGAACCTATCTGTATTATAGTGCTCTGTACAAGTTTTGATCTTGGATCAAAATATGCGGTTAAAAAACTCATCTGTTAAGAATGCAAATTTTGCAAAATTTATTTTGGAGGTATTTTATTTCATGCCTAATTTAATTTTACTTACTATTTTTATCTTAGCCATTCCTTAACTTAAATTTTATCTATATATGTATTAGGTTGGTACAAATCCTACAGAAGTGGTAGAACTTCCTTCTCACATATTCAGGTGCAAGGATTTAAACTGGGTATTACTTTGAATTTATCCGCAGCTTGATATTGAGGGTGTAGTGACTCCGGCATACCTGACTGAAAGAATAATTCTGTCTGCACGGAATGATGATGTTGCTTTTATTAATGCTGCTGCATTACACATATTTCTAGGACAAAAGATTATGTATCTAGCTGCAGACAGCCTGTCTGAAAATGAAGAAACAGACCCAACCATTATAAATCGATATCCAACTGATTACATAAACATTTTGGATCTTCCTGGGTTGCCACAATTTAAACTTGATCTTAAGGTGGGTTGTCCTATTATTTTATTATGAAATATTGCACCTAAAGATGGGCTCTGCAATGGCACTTAATTGATGGTTGTCAGATGTGCATCACGTGTCATTGAAGCTCAAATTTTAAATCGGGATAAAGCCAGTAGTTTTGTGTTTATTCCAAGAATATCTTTGTCACCATCGGCTACAATATTACCATTTCATATGACAAGACGTCAGTTTCCTGTCCGTATAACTTATGCCATGACAATTAATAAAGTTCAGGGACAATCTGTAAAGTTCGTTGGAGTTGATTTACGGACCCCAGTTTTCAGTCATGGACATCTGTATGTGGCACTTTCACGGTGTATATCTTTTGATCGTGTATGTGTCCTTCTTTCGGCCGATTCAAATAAAACATTAGATCGTTTATCCAGATATTTTGCTATGAATTCCAATATATGATTAATATTGTAAGTTACTTTTTTAAATTTTTCTGTAAATAGTTCTATTTATTTTATTCATTTAGTCATTCTTTAAATTATCGACTGTTGTCTACCATACAGGTACACCATTATCATACAACCTCTAGATGCATAATGTCGATTGGCATCACTATATATGGCAATGTAAAAAATTTCAACTTCAGTAAAAATCATTTTTTGCCTTATTATTTCTTTCAATATGAATCTTTCAATATGAATGGTTAGCTAAAATATTTGTTTGTATTTTTATATGCAGATGGATGCAGATTTGTATAAAACTGTAAGTCTTTAATCATACCTTTTGACTTTATATTTTATTTCATTTCATTCGATTTCTTAATATTTTTTGTTCTTATAGGTTGTGTTACTTGCTCAAAATAATATAGCTGTCAAGTTACGTGATTATATAAGAATTTGGTGGGACAAGGTATGCTGACCAATAAATAAGTTAATACAAGGTATGCTGACCAATAAATAATTTATCATTTTCATATTAAGACTTTTTAAGTTAGTAAATTATTATTATTATTATTATGTTCAGCAAGAAGCAAAAAGAATTGTAGATGCACAGGTGACAGGGAATATTGATGCACCCGAAACATGTGATATGGAGGTAATGTAAAAAAATATTAGAATTTTATTCCCACAATATCGTTTTCATTGAATATCAACATAATATCATTTGTGTTATAGAATTAGAAGTTAGTTATTAAGGAGCTTGATTGGGTCCATAAAGCACGTCCACCTATGCTCCCCCGCATAAGGTAAAAACGTTTTAAGTTTAAATTATTAATGTTATCACATTTTTCTTTATTTCTCTAACCAAGTTATGTTTGTAATTTACCTAGGTTATTGTGCATCCAGATGACACACGATGTTGGCTTGAGATTGACACGCATTCCTTTTATAATGTAATGAAGAGGAAGTTTCATGTTGAACCATGATGGATTGTGTATTAACATCTTTGATGTAACAGATGTATTTTTGATGTAATAAATGTAAATATTATTATGGTGCTACTTGGCTTAGACTAATAGAACTGGATCTACATTACTTTTGTGTAACATTATTAAGGTGCTACTTTTTGATGTTAGAAATGTAAATTTCAATAGTTGCTTGCATGATGTTTTTTACTTCACCAATTTCAATTGTTTTCATGGTTGGATGTGATTGGGGGGAACGTGGTGATATGGCTAATGCACATAATCTGATCAATGATGCCAACTTCCGCACTCCTAGGTTTTGGTGACATGGCTAATTTTTACGTCCATCTCTATTTTTCTATTTGTTCATGTATCTTAATACTGTAACATGTTTTAGCTCCCATCTTTATAGAATATTTTGTCTAAAAAATGTGGGGGAAATGCAACTAACTTTACAAAAAAATTTAGAAACGAACTACATTTTGGGGGACTAACATTTTTGTCAGTGACTAAAAATTTTGTGAGTAATTAAACAATGTGAGAACTAAAATCTCTTGAAGTGACCTAAATTTTGGGGAACTAAGACTTTGATTGGGGAACTAAGATTTTGAGGGGGGGATTTCTAAAATGAATCATGTACACAATTTCAGGGGAACTAAGATTTTGAGGGGGGAATATCTAAAATGAATCGTGCCCACATTTTCGGGGTAACTAAGATTTTGAGGGGGAAATATCTAAATTGAACTGTGCCCTCAGGCACGGGTTATAGACTAGTATGTGTATATATATATATACTAGAAATTGCCCGTGCACCAATGCACGGAGCAAAAACAATCGGCTGCAAACACGGCACGGAGCACGCGCACAACCGAGAATGATCGAGAACTGTGGGTGGTTGTCGGCAACGTCGGGATAAAATGAGAGCAAGTAAACAAATAAGTGCAAAACCCCAAAGAGAAACATGCAACTAAGTGGGAAGTTTGGGGGATTTTTTGCAATTAACTGGGATGTGGGGGGGCTTCCTCACGGTTTACGGGACACTGCCAAGTGGGACAATTCAAAGTGCACAGACACCCCCAAAAACCAACCGACACAATTAGAACGCGGGACTCATACGTGTGTTTCGATGAGTGCAAAAAAGGGTGAAAATGAGAAGATTGTGTTTGGGTGTGTGTATTGTTGATTGGGATGTGATTTTGGGTGTTTTGGGTTTGGGTGTGTTTTGGGGTTGGATAGAGCTTTTAGTTTTTTGGGTTTTGGGTGTAAGGAAGTTGTCCCATGTGGCGATGTGACATTGTCATACGGGACAAATTCAAAAACAGCCCTCAAGTGTAATAATAATCGCAAAAAACAAGGAGAAACATGCAATTAAGTGGGAAGTTTGGGGGGATTTTTTGCAATTAACTGGGATGTTGGGGGCTTCCTCACGGTTTAGGGGATACCGCCAAGTAGGACAATTCAAAGTGTACGGATACCCCAAAACCCAACCCACGCAATTAGAACGCGGGACTCATACGTGTGTTTCGATGAGTGGAAAAAAGGGTGAAAATGAGAAGAGTGTGTTTGGGTGTGTGTATTGTTGATTGGGGTGTGATTTTGGGTGTTTTGGGTTTGGTTGTGCTTTGGGGGTTGGATGGGGCTTTGGGTTTTTTTTGGGTTTTGGATGTAAGGAAGTTGTCCCATGTGGCGATGTGACATTGCCACATGGGACAAATTCAAAAACATCTCTCAATTGTAATAATGATATATATATATATATCTATTATACATTTGACAACGATTTTTGAATTCTAGGGCTGACTAGGACAAGATAAAGAGTGGCTGAGATTTGATCTTGGCAAATAAATGGTTGAGATTGGATTTTGTGAAAAAATTTGGGAGAAAATACCTTGGGAATATAAATTTTGAAATTAGAAGTGCCTTGGAAAAGAGTGTGGAAATTAAATTTGGGGGGAAAAGTGCATTGGGAAAGATTGTGTAGATTAAATTTGGAGGGAAAAGTGCATTGGAAACCTAAACATTGAAATTAAAAGTGCCTTGGGAAAGATTGTGGAGAATCATGATCCATTAAATTAAACAAAATAAAAAATTTAGCGTAAAAAAATTTAGCGAAACAACAAATTAGCGTAAAAATACCTTGATGTTTGTTGTCTTCGACGTCCGCTAAATTTTTTTACAAAGATTTGTTGTTCTGCGCTGAAGGCGCGGGCGCCAAATTTGTTGTTCGACACCGAATTTGTTGTTCCATTGTTCTGCGCCAAAGGCGCGTGCGCCGAATTTGTTGTTACAAAGATTTGTTGTTCTACGCCAAAGGCGCGGACGCCAAATTTGTTGTTCGATGCCGAATTTGTTGTTCCGTTGTTCCGCGCCAAAGGCGCCCGCGCAATTTTTTTACAAAGATTTGTTGTTATGCGCCGAAGGACCGGGCGCCAAATTTGTTGTTCGACGCCGAATTTGTTGTTTCACGCCGAAGACGTCGGTGCCGAAGGTGCCTGTGCCACTAAATATTTTTACGCTAATTTATTGTTCTGTTTAATTTTGGATGTGTAAATAATTTTTCGGGGAACAAAAATTTCGCGGGGAAATGTTAAATGAATCGTGCCCGCGGGCACGGGTTATGACTAGTGTGTATATATATATATATATATATATATATATATATATATATATATATATATATATATATATATATATATATATGAAGAATATGCTTTGCATCTTTATTGATCACAGAAAAAAATTACAAGGTACTCATGGGTGGAAGAAGGATGTCTGTATGATGGGCAAAGGCAAAGGCGCCCATACCCACCCATACCACACACCATCCGCTACCCATAGTGCCAAATAAGAAAACAAAAATTACAAGTAATAGCATCCTAGCCTAAGAGGCCCCAGTTAGAGGGGATATGGTCCTCAACATCATGCTCCCAAGTCACATGTCAAAAAGCGATTTTAACATCCTCAGCTATACAATCAAAGAGCAAAGTCTGCATTAGACAAGATCCTTCAAAGATCCTTCTGTTACGCTCTCTCCAGATGTGCCATGCCAAAGCATCTAGAACCATCCTGGCCAGCTTACCCACACCATTCATAGCATTAAACTGCGCAAGAATCAAATCACCAATCCCAGATAAAGAGGGTGGCAAGACAGTGGTGATCCCCAATTTAAGAAAGCTCCTGCAAAGGAGGTAATTAGTATAACTGCACTCAAAAAATATATGATTCAAATCTTCATGAATGTTGCCCGAGCATAAAACACAATAAGGAGAAGTAGAGACTCCCCATTGTACGAGCTTGTCACGAGTGAGGAGTTTCCCGTGAAAAGCTCACAAAAGAGTGATGGCCATCTTGGGGATATGTCCCTGAAACCAGACAACTTTATAATACGGGAATAGGGGCTTGATGATCCTCGAACCGTCCCAAGCATTGGAAAGTGAAGGTGACTTAATAGCCCAAGACCAAGAGTCAGTGCCGGAGTACAAAGTCATACCCTCAATAATGTGTCGAACAGCAGTAAGAGAGTGGCAGGTCATCCAACCCTCATCAGACCAATAATCACTCACCATCTTGCCTTCTTCCCCAGTAGGGACAACATAAGCATCACAGAGTGGCCCACAGGTTAGCCAATTATCATACCAGAAAAGAGTAGATGAACCATCTCTGACTTTACGCTTAATGAGTTTTTTGGTGAACTCACGACAATGAAGAATGAATTTCCAAGTGCCAGATTGCATAGGATGGGCCTTGGCACAAAATAATCCCGTATTACTCATATACTGCCTTCTCATATGAGACGCCCAAATACCACTGTGAGTAAGCATGCGCCAAGTCATTTTAACCCCATAGGCAGTGTTAAGTTCAGAGAGATTTCTGATCCCCACACCCCCCTCTTGCTTGGGGGCACATAAATCATTCCAGGCCCATAAATGGTTTTTCCCCCAAATAAATTTTCTGCACAAGGAGGTAAGAGTACATATCACAGACTTGGGCATCCGGAAAGCCTGCATCCAAAAACTAACCATACCATATATAACTGTTTTAACCAACTCAATACGACCAGCTATGGATAGCAAGGATGAGGACCACCCTTGAAGCCTTCCCTTGCACTTGTCAATCAAACGACAGTACATGGAAGCATTAGGGTATTTAGGAGATAGAGGTAGACCAAGATATGTAAAAAGAGACTGCACACGCCTGACTCTCAAAATATCCGCAAGGCGACCAGATCCTTTGACACCTTTGCTAAAGATGACAGCGCTTTTATCCCAATTAACATCAAGCCCAGACAAGTATTTGAACTCAGTAAGAAGATCTCTAAGCCCCTCAAAAGATCTAGAGTTGGCCCGACAGAAAACCAACAAGTCATTAGCAAAGAGTAAGTGAGAGACCGCCCCAACTCTATGCATAGGCAAGATACTGCGAGAAGCATTGGCCTTAGCCATGAGTAAAGAAAAGGCCTCCATAACGATAACAAAGAGATAGGGGGATAGCGGATCGCCTTGTCTCATCCCCCTATTAGATTGAAACATACCATAAGGGGATCCATTGATCATAACGGAGAAGGAAGGCGAGGAAACACACTCACAAATCCAACTTATAAATTTGTGTTTGAAACCCATCTGATGCAACATAAAGGAGATGAATTCTCTGTTCACGCTATCAAAGGCTTTCTGCAAGTCAAGTTTAAGGCAGGCCCGAGACCCCATAGGATTATTATACCCCCGAATATGCTCATGAGCCAGTAACGCACAATCCTCTAGTAACCGGTCTTGGAGAAAGGCAGCTTGGTTTGGAGAGATGAGCTCGATAACCGCTCTACTCAATCTGTTACAAAGAATCTTGCTTATGATCTTATATAGTACATTACAGCAAGATATTGGCCTGTAGTCCCCAAGCCCAGAGGCATTAGCATTCTTAGGAACAAGGGTGAGGAAGGTGTGATTGATTTGCCGAAAGAGTTTCCCTGTTTTGAAAAAATTGAGGATAGCAATAGTGACATCATAGCCAATAGTATCCCAATACTGTTGATAGAAGAACCCATTATATCCATCAGGACCGGGGGCTTTATCAACTCCAATTTGAAACACAACATTTTTAACTTCTTCAGCATGGACTGGCCTCTCAACCCAATCAGAAGCGTAATTAGTGAGAACTCTTTTAGGGATAAGACTAGGAAAGACCCTCCAGTAATCATTCTGATTATATAAGGTTGAATAGAACTTAGGCGCATCAACTTTAAGCAACTCAATAGAATCATTCTGAGAACCATCCACAGCAATAAGGTGCCCAAGGTTATTGTGGCTTTGTCTAGCCTTCATCGCAGTATAGAAGAACCTAGAGTTGCGATCTCCAAGATGGAGCCAATCTTGCCTACTTTTTTGTTTAAGGATGGATTCTTCTATATCTATGGCATCAGCGAGTTGCTTAGCAAGACCAATCTCTTTTATTTGCAACTCAGGACAAGACCCCAGCAAGGGATTGTTTTGAATAGTGTCAAGCTCGGACCGGATTTTGGCAACATCATTCGCATCTCTAAAAGATGCACCAAATTTCTTAAGACCCATTTTCAAATGCATAAGCTTAGCAACGAGTCTAATCATCAGGCAACCCCCAACCCTGAACTTCCAATGCTCCTTCAACATGTCAAGGAATTCAGGGCTACGGTGCCAAGCATTAAAGAACTTAAACGGCTTGGGATCCGTCCCTCCCACCTGATGGGTATGAATGATGAGCATGGAATGATCACTAGAACCACCAGCACTGTACTCACAATAAGAAGCAGTGAGCACATTAATCCAAGAATTGTTGCAAATAGATCTATCCAGCATAGCCAAGATACGACGCTGCCCAGTACTGCGATTATTCCAGCTCAAGGTGTTGCCAGAGGTTTTGAGCTCTAAAAGACCGCAGTTATTGATACAATCATTGAATTCATCAACGATGTGACCTTCAATCATCCTGCCCCCAACCTTATCCATGGAATATCTAACACAATTAAAGTCCCCCCATAATCCATGGAGTGTTTTTAAAATTGGACGCATCAACCATAATATCCTTCCAAAGGTTCCTGCGCTCTTGGTAAGAGTTGGAAGCGTAAACTACCGTCAACATCATAACGAAACCCGCGCTATTAATGCACTTCACCGAGATAAGCTGCTCTGACATCCCAACAACCGTACAATTCCAAGTAGCGGGGTTATACATGATAACGATGTGCCCACTAGGATGAGCAGAACGGTTATCAATGGACACCCACTCTTTAGGGAAGACCTTAAGAATTCTTTGAGCATTAGCAGCAGTAACTTTGGTTTCGAGGAGACCAACAATAGAGGGAGCGAATTTGTGAAACCGGATTTTGAGCTCATTACGCTTAGCGACGTTATTAAGCCCCCGGGTATTCCAAATAAGAATGGTCATTGGTCGAGGGGAGGAGGATGCCTATCAACCTTATTGATTCTAGGGCTTTTACGAGTGCCTTTGGAACCCCCGTTGCTCTTAGGCTTCTTACGCTCGTTACTTTTTTGTTTCAGTTCAACTTGCTCTTCATGCCATGCTTCATTGATAATAGTCATGTTATCGGGCTCCTTATCGGAATCAATGGCATCCTTAGAAGTTTTAAGGAGGGAAGCGCCATGCCGGGCCGGGTTCGTTCTTCTAAGAATATTAAACGGGTTGTTATCATTCGGCTGGGGCTTGCAATGACTGGGGGACGCAATAGTCGAAGCGCTGGGCGAGCATGGCTTGGCTACCGTACACCCCAAAGACTCAGAGACCCCCGACCCATCCCCCCCTATTTTATTAGAGGTACTCTCTTTTGTGTTACACGGGTCCCCCAACATCCCCTCATAGCTAGTCGCAGCTAGCTCACTCTTCTTAATACAATATCAATTCCCATCAACAGAGACTATTCCTATCATATCTTCAGCAACGGGAGCCCGATCTCTAGGATGCCGCTGCTTCTCCTCTCTGCCACAAGGATAAACGACTCCTTGATTTTGGCCGCTATCCCCGCTAAGTGCCGAAGTAGCCCGCTGCTCCTTTCTATTACATCCAGTATCATTGCTAGGCACAGCTAGCCTATTTACATCACCAGTGCCCTCCCTCACTTTACAATTATACAAGCAAGCCATATCCCCCCTATCGTCCCCTGTACATGTCTCCTCCCCCTTATTACCAAATCCCCTATACATGTCATCTTCCCCTTGCTTACAGCTTACAGAATTCCCAGCATAATCACCCAGCAGCTCAGGGCTGGCATTGTCACCCATAACTTCCTCGTCACCATCCACGATCCCGCCAGGGTTACAAACTTCCCCCATATGGCTACAAATCCCCGCCCCAACATCAACATCTCCCAGCAACACCGAGCTAGACACAGTGTGTTTTGGGGACTTCAGAATACCACCGGACACTCCCAGCGCCACACTACAGCCTTCCACATTTTCCACAACACTGGACACATCCAGCGTGACAATATCGCCTCCGACATCCCCCTTACATTGTTCGCCCGAGAAATTACAAAGTACCACATCACCATTACAACTCGAAACTAAAGGACGATCACCTACCTCAGCACAGGATGATCTACACGCCTCGGCATCACCCTTGTCCACAGCAATAGCAGCAGCAGGGCACTGAATGTCTGTGTGCCCGAAGCAAACACAATATCTGCATCTAGGAGGCTCGCTTTCATAATTGACGCCAACTTCAATGACTTCCCTATCCCCCAGCTGCATGGAGACAGTACGCGGAAGACGGCCATCCGCCTGCACCTCAACCAGACAGCGAGCGTACGCTAATCTCTCTAACCTCTCCGTAGCTCGGTCCAAGCATATCGGAGAACCGATAACACTGGAGATGGCACTGAGAATCGGTCGTGTCCAGAGATTAAGGGGAAGTTTAGGGAAGCGGACCCAGATGGGAACAGCCGTCAGCAAATCCTTGTTGAATCCCGCCTCCTCGCACCAACGTTGCAGCACCACGAGCCTCCCGTCAAATAGCCAGGGTCCGCCGAAGAGTACCCCATCCCGATCCTCAGAAGATTCAAATCTGAAGAAGAAGTAACCATTACCCCTTGAGAATATACTAACCTCCCCCTTCAGCTTCCACATTTGTCACGCCCCGCTTCCCAAAAACGTGGAGGCGAAGCGTGAGAAGGTCCGCTCAGACTTGAAGCTACACAGCTGCAAGTCCGATAAGCGTCAATCAAATTTAACTGCAGGTCCTTGCAACGCGAAACGAAACAAAGATAATAATAACGGAAGAGACAAGAGAAACATCTCAGAATATCCATAATAATAAATCTCAACATCGCAGAAAAGCCACCAGGCTAAAATAAAAGAGTCTAAAAGAGGCCCAGCATGGCCAACAAAAGTACAAATTACGAAAACAAGAAATGGTGCAAGCACCGACAACTAACAGCAAGCTAAAGCAAAAGTAACTCCAAAGCCACTAAGACTGGTCTCCGGTGTCCTCGTACTCCTTGACGAATGTAGGCTCAGGCTCAGCGTCAGCAAAGACCTCGTCCTCAACACCTGTCTCTGGCTCAGGGTCTAACATGTGACACCCAAAAGAGCAAGGGGCACATGTCAGCAAGTCTAAAAAGACTTGTGCAAGTGAAACTGAAAGTACAAGTAAAAGCAACCTAAAAGTTCTAGCATGATGCAATGACATGGCAGTTTAAGTATGAGTGCAACAGGTAAAGTAAAGCGAAGTAAAGTACGAGCATGGCATGACATTCACAAGACAAGTACAAGACAAGAAAAGTAAGCACCTCGTGCACAGAGTTCACGCCTTACAGCTAAAGAGGCTGTACGGGCACACTTTTACGCTGAGTGGTCGCTCAACCCTACCCCTCCACGTGTGTCGAGCCAGGGCCTTACCCCCGAACGGTAATGCTCGCTTCTGGATCACGAGCCAGGAAGTGTCTTTAACAAGTATGGCATAGGGGTGCACCTAGCCCGGGACAAGCAAGTACAAGTATGTAGCGTGTGCTACGAATGCAACATTCAATGCATGGATGACATGACATGGCAGTTAAAGTAAAGCGTACAGGTAAGGAAAGTAAACGTGACAGTTTAGCATGCATGAACAACAAGTTTAAGGGTTGGATCTAGCTTCGTTGTCAAGCTAGATCAATTAGGTGACGGATCTAGTTTCGTTGTCAAACTAGATCAAGTAGGCGTCTAGCCAGCTATCATTTCACTGACTAGTCTCTTTTACGCTAAAAACAAGGAAGTGGCCTAAAAACATGGCCCTAAGCAAGACTCAGCAAGTTTCACTTGCCTGCAATTATCACGTCAAGAAAACACCGTCCAACGAGTCCAAAGTCACGATTCCTACGTGCACAAGTCCACCGGCCTACATCCGTTTTATTAATCTTGATTAGTGATTGCTAAAACATTTAAAATACTTTAAAAATACTGATTTTAGTCTTGATTAGCATGCAATTGGGTTTGGGGTCCTCGGGGTGCAAAACGTTATCTCAACACGACGTGAAAGCTACACCGGCGTCGGGTAGCGACGCCGGGGGTTGGAATAAAATATCGCGCTCCAAGTCCAGATTCCAATTAGATTCCTCGCTGGGAATTTCAGAGCAATCAACCCGGGCGACGATTCCAGATTCCAAAGCTAGCACGTGTGACGACGGGCTACGACGTGCGACGACGTCGTACGCGACGAATCCTCGAAGAGCAAGCACCTAGGTGGGGCCCACAGTACTCTTAGGGGCCTTTGGGGGACCCACAATAACTCTGGAGAACTTGGGGGGCCCACGGTGGCAAGCTGTGCGACGGATGCGGGGTTGCGACAAGTGACCCTCGGTCGTACTCCTCCAATGCGGGAGAATTCCTCGGTCGCTGCGAGAGAACGGGGCTGTGCGACGCTTTGGGTCGGTCGAAGCAGCGGGGCGGGCGTTTCCTTCGGTCAGACCGGTCGGGGGCTTTGGTCGTGCGCTTGGGATGCGAGGCGGGGCAGCGTTGCAACGTGCAGCGCTTGGGCGCTCGGTCACAGCGGGCGGGGCGACCGGTCAGACACGGAGCGGAGCGGGGCGACGGGGCGGGTCGATGCGGAGCGCTTGTGCGGAGCGGGGCCTCGCTCAGACCGAGGGCCTCTCTCGGCCAAGCGGGGGGAACGGGCGTGGGCGGCTGCTGCAGCGTGCGGACGGCGAGGATGCGGGGGCGGCTATCGGTCGGAGCGGGCGGATGCGGTGGGTTTTCTCGGTCGTGCGGGGGGCTGAACGTCGCAACGTTGCGACGATTCGTCGCAACGTCCAATTTCAAGTTTGGAAGAGGCTAGGGCTAATTTCTTGGGAAAATAGGTCTTGCTAGGGGTTGCTTATATAGTATAGATGGGTTGACTTGGTCTAGGGCTAAATCTAATAGGATTAGAAGTTCAAAAAGATTTAAAATTTGAAATTCAATTACTCCAACTCATCCAAGGGTTTGACCTGGTCCAAATGAGCTGGAAATTGGCTCAAAAATTCTTTAAAACGTTTAAAACTCAAATAAATTTTATTTGGCCGAAAATAATTTATAAGTTAATTATTAAAAATATTATAAAACTTGTAAAAATTATAAAATTGGTCAAATAAACTCCAAAAATTATAAAATAAATATCGTGGTGATCGTGACGACGAATGTGAGCTAACTAAGAAGACGGATCTCAATTTTGACGTCGGACGACGAAACCAAAAATGGAAACGTCTCCCGTCAAAAGTGAAAATCGCCACGTCTCATCGAATAAGTTTAAATTGTGGGAAAACGACTCGAGAAACGTCGTTCCAATTTAGTGCCACTATTTAATACTCTCAGAGACGTTCACAATGGCGTATCACACGAAAGTGTTCGCAACGAACAAAGTCTAAAACAAACACGTGCACGAAAAACGTACAACGAAAAGTGGTCGTTACATCCTCCCCACCTTAGAATAAAGTCCGTCCTCGGACTTTCTAATATAACTAGTCACTCTAGTAACTACCCCAATCAAGTCATATTATAATTCAACCATGTATAGTCATTACAGGTGCTCATGTACGCACTAGGTAGTTAAACATAAACACTACCAACACGTATATATATACATTCACGTACGTCATATATTTATACTTATTATAGTAAGTCAATTTCATACATGTATTTCAATCATATTTATATAAACATACATCCATTATATAACTACTACTTACCTAACACAAACAATATTTCAGATACTCATATAAGGATAGTCTCACACCTAGCAAATACAATCATTGCTCTACCTATATGTAGCTACCTATGTACAGACATCATGGGTATACTACCCTCTGATACTCCCTAGTATTCATCCAACACTAAACACATCAACACATGTAATCACACCATACCATAATTAATCAAGTTTCACTATATATATATATATATATATATATATATATATATATATATATATATATATTCACCACTACTATAGTTTCATAATATATATAGTCATTCAATGCATTCCATTATTTCACCATACATTCACATTACGTACGGTCCTATAACTGTATTTACGACACGCCACATATATCATAGTCATCAATTCCTATAACTAAGCACATACTTACCCGTGCATGGTGCACACCCATACACGCTAACATTTCATTTACGCATACCAATCATACCATTATATTACTAGCACACTTACACACCTAGTTTTAGCTAGTACACATACGTTCACACGAGCAAGTCCATAGTAGTTAACTATACCACAAGACCAACACCTATAACTATAAACTGGTGTAGCGACCCACAATCATGTGTGTAACACAGCCAGGCACAAACACTTCTGTCACTATACATACATCAAACATTGCTATATTCAAACTACAAACATACATTCAATCTACTTAGAGTATACCCACTCAAGCTTGAGTGATACTCAAAACACATATCAGAATATTCTATATACGTAACACGGCATTCATACATATACCAATATCACTCCATTATTTATATATACATATCTACCAATACAATCATATGCATTCCATAAGTCAGTCACACTTAATATCTAGTCAGGTAATACATACATAGTTCAATCACTCTATATACCATAATAGTAATAATACAGACATCAGCACACGCATAATTATAATACTCTCCCTAATGCATGCACACATATTCATCGTATAATCACTCACATGCAACATATATATTCACACCATAGCCTACTACCTATAACTGGTGTACCAACACCTATTATTATTATCACACCTAGCATACATATAGTTTCACCAGCATATTGCCTCAACCATTATAAGTATCTCCTAATTACATACACCCTATTAGGTATTCACACACTAATTCTTATACAGGCATCCTTAGTATGGTATAGCTAGCCACACACAAATTTATAAACACTAACATACCAACAACTTCTTAATATCACGAATAACTCCGTGTATATATATATATACCACACAATAGGCAAGCATCAATATACTATGGGGGTACACTCATTCAAGCCCACGTACACAGTTTAGGTACGTGCACTACGACTTCCTCACAAGGTCCAAGGGCCTACTAACAATTAAGGGTTGACACAGACATTGAAGGACCCTAAGGCCTAAGCAATAAAGAGAGGTCGAGAGCGTGACGAGGGAAGGATCTATAAGCACGAGTTCAGATAGGACGAATACAAGAAGACAGCTTGGTTAGGCGAAACATTGACCCAATGGTGATGTTTAGGTTGAGGGAAAGGGATATGTAGTGATGCTTATATATGAGGGGGAAAAGAAAATGTGGTAAGTAGCACAAGCTAAAATACGTGAAATCTGAAAACTGTTGTTCTTCAAAATTAAAATCCTCGTCTGAAAAGAAATATTTGGGGATCGATAAAACGAGTTGTTCAAAATAAGTTTGAGTCGAATATTCATAATAAGAGAAAATGTTTTATTGGTTTATATAAAATCAATTTAAAAGGAAGTAAAATCATTTACACGAATATTAAGGACGTGGTTTAGAAAATTTATACGTCAGTAATTTAATATAATGTTGTCAAAAAGTTTTGGAAAGTCGAAGAATGAAATCAAGTAACGGACGAATTTAAACTCTTGCTTTCAAAACTTTTAGGCTATGGAGAAATTTAAAATGATCGGTTTGAAACTACTTTTAAAGAACCAGTGTTTGCCAAAAATGAAAAAAAACTGATTTACGCAAGGTTCTTAATATACGTGCTCAACAAGTCTGGCACGGATATAGAAATAATTAAAATTCAATTTGGTTTAGAAATTTTTCTAAAAGCGTGTATGGTGAGCGGAAAGAAAATGATAGTAACTTAGCATAAGAATTATCAAGATCGAATAGCAAATCTTTAAAATCAAATCAGGGAGGGTCTAAAACAGGAAGATGCTATGAAAATAGTAATTTTGCAAAAAATCTGAAGTAGCGAAAACGACGAGCAAAGTCCAACTTGCTGAAAGCTGAAATTCCATGTGTCTTGAAAGTATATTAAAGTAAACGCGACGTTTCATTCGTATAAGAAGGAAAATTATAAATCGTATTGGGAAAAATAAAAGTACGGTTCTATATAAAATTAATATATGAAGGGCAACGCAATTACATAAGTACGAAAAATATAGGCTGGAAAAATATTATAACTAGTGTTCAAAAATTTCGACAAAAGTTTTTAAAAAAAATTTAATCAATGAAGGAGTATGAAGTATAAGTATATTAGAATTTTGAACAAGGTTAAACTTAGTGGAAGGGAAGTTTGAAAAGTACTTTCAGAAGGTTCAGGTTTTGCAATGGAGATGTTTGAAAATTGACGACGATCGTCATGAGGCGATCTCGTGAATCAAGGTAAGGAAATTAGTCGGATGATCAGAACATACATACGCCTAGGATATGAATCTGAAGGATCTACGGGGAAACTCCTACGGTCGACCAACTAAAGATTAAGAACTAAGCGCTAAGACTTTATAAGGAGCTAGACGGAAACGAAATGCGTTCAGCTTGGTCCGAAATCGATGAGCCCAAGCGAACGACCAAAGGAAAATTCTAGAAGTCTAATATGGTCAAGGGTAAACAAGGACCACTAAGGTAACTCCTACGAATATTGAATCAATTGCTAGAAGGGGGGTCTAACTAACAATCAGAGGCATCTACCTTAGCAAACACAGGCGTCTAACTAAGACTTCTTACTCCTAGTGTCCTAAGAAAACGACTAGACTCAGGGCTTATTACTCGGATGTTGCAATTTATTTAATGGACATTCCGTTATTATCGTTGTTTCGTTAATTCGCAATTGCAAGATTGGACCTGCATGGGCCACCAACAAAACCTGTCACGCCCCGCTTCCCAAAAACGTGGAGGCGAAGTGTGAGAAGGTCTGCTCAGACTTGAAGCTACACAGCTGCAAGTCCGATAAGCGTCAATCAAATTTAACTGCAGGTCCTTGCAACGTGAAACGAAACAAAGATAATAATAACGGAAGAGACAAGAGAAACATCTCAGAATATCCATAATAATAAATCTCAACATCGCAGAAAAGCCACCAGGCTAAAATAAAAGAGTCTAAAAGAGGCCCAGCATGGCCAACAAAAGTACAAAGTACGAAAACAAGAAATGGTGCAAGCACCGACAACTAACAGCAAGCTAAAGCAAAAGTAACTCCAAAGCCACTAAGACTGGTCTCCGGTGTCCTCGTACTCCTTGACGAATGTAGGCTCAGGCTCAGCGTCAGCAAAGACCTCGTCCTCAACACCTGTCTCTGGCTCAGGGTCTAACATGTGACACCCAAAAGAGCAAGGGGCACATGTCAGCAAGTCTAAAAAGACTTGTGCAAGTGAAACTGAAAGTACAAGTAAAAGCAACCTAAAAGTTCTAGCATGATGCAATGACATGGCAGTTTAAGTATGAGTGCAACAGGTAAAGTAAAGCGAAGTAAAGTACGAGCATGGCATGACATTCACAAGACAAGTACAAGACAAGAAAAGTAAGCACCTCGTGCACAGAGTTCACGCCTTACAGCTAAAGAGGCTGTACGGGCACACTTTTACGCTGAGTGGTCGCTCAACCCTACCCCTCCACGTGTGTCGAGCCAGGGCCTTACCCCCGAACGGTAATGCTCGCTTCTGGATCACGAGCCAGGAAGTGTCTTTAACAAGTATGGCATTGGGGTGCACCTAGCCCGGGACAAGCAAGTACAAGTATGTAGCGTGTGCTACGAATGCAACATTCAATGCATGGATGACATGACATGGCAGTTAAAGTAAAGCGTACAGGTAAGGAAAGTAAACGTGACAGTTTAGCATGCATGAACAACAAGTTTAAGGGTTGGATCTAGCTTCGTTGTCAAGCTAGATCAATTAGGTGACGGATCTATTTTCGTTGTCAAACTAGATCAAGTAGGCGTCTAGCCAGCTATCATTTCACTGACTAGTCTCTTTTACGCTAAAAACAAGGAAGTGGCCTAAAAACATGGCCCTAAGCAAGACTCAGCAAGTTTCACTTGCCTGCAATTATCACGTCAAGAAAACACCGTCCAACGAGTCCAAAGTCACGATTCCTACGTGCACAAGTCCACCGGCCTACATCCGTTTTATTAATCTTGATTAGTGATTGCTAAAACATTTAAAATACTTTAAAAATACTGATTTTAGTCTTGATTAGCATGCAATTGGGTTTGGGGTCCTAGGGGTGCAAAACGTTACCTCAACACGACGTGAAAGCTACACCGGCGTCGGGTAGCGACGCCGGGGGTTGGAATAAAAGATCGCGCTCCAAGTCCAGATTCCAATTAGATTCCTCGCTGGGAATTTCAGAGCAATCAACCCGGGCGACGATTCCAGATTCCAAAGCTAGCACGTGTGACGACGGGCTACGACGTGCGACGACGTCGTACGCGACGAATCCTCGAAGAGCAAGCACCTAGGTGGGGCCCATAGTACTCCTAGGGGCCTTTGGGGGACCCACAATAACTCTGGAGAACTTGGGGGGCCCACGGTGGCAAGCTGTGCGACGGATGCGGGGTTGCGACAAGTGACCATCGGTCGTACTCCTCCAATGCGGGAGAATTCCTCGGTCGCTGCGAGAGAACGGGGCTGTGCGACGCTTTGGGTCGGTCGAAGCAGCGGGGCGGGCGTTTCCTTCGGTCAGACCGGTCGGGGGCTTCGGTCGTGCGCTTGGGATGCGAGGCGGGGCAGCGTTGCAACGTGCAGCGCTTGGGCGCTCGGTCACAGCGGGCGGGGCGACCGGTCAGACACGTAGCGGAGCGGGGCGACGGGGCGGGTCGATGCGGAGCGCTTGTGCGGAGCGGGGCCTCGCTCAGACCGAGGGCCTCTCTCGGCCAAGCGGGGGGAATGGGCGTGGGCGGCTGCAGCAGCGTGCGGACGGCGAGGATGCGGGGGCGGCTATCGGTCGGAGCGGGCGGATGCGGTGGGTTTTCTCGGTCGTGCGGGGGGCTGAACGTCGCAACGTTGCGACGATTCGTCGCAACGTCCAATTTCAAGTTTGGAAGAGGCTAGGGCTAATTTCTTGGGAAAATAGGTCTTGCTAGGGGTTGCTTATATAGTATAGATGGGTTGACTTGGTCTAGGGCTAAATCTAATAGGATTAGAAGTTCAAAAAGATTTAAAATTTGAAATTCATTTACTCCAACTCATCCAAGGGTTTGACCTGGTCCAAATGAGCTGGAAATTGGCTCAAAAATTCTTTAAAACGTTTAAAACTCAAATAAATTTTATTTGGCCGAAAATAATTTATAAGTTAATTATTAAAAATATTATAAAACTTGTAAAAATTATAAAAGTGGTCAAATAAACTCCAAAAATTATAAAATAAATATCGTGGTGATCGTGACGACGAATGTGAGCTAACTAAGAAGACGGATCTCAATTTTGACGTCGGACGACGAAACCAAAAATGGAAACGTCTCCCGTCAAAAGTGAAAATCGCCACGTCTCATCGAATAAGTTTAAATTGTGGGAAAACGACTCGAGAAACGTCGTTCCAATTTAGTGCCACTATTTAATACTCTCAGAGACGTTCACAACGGCATATCACACGAAAGTGTTCGCAACGAACAAAGTCTAAAACAAACACGTGCACGAAAAACGTACAACGAAAAGTGGTCGTTACAACATTCGCAGGGTCCAAGCCTTGATTTGTCCGTAGAATGGGGTGTCGCCCAGCACATAACCCATGAGTGTGTTATCCCAACCTTCCACTCCCTCGGCCATCATCTCCTCGGTGAGAAAGGCAGCAGCTACACCGTCTTTGTTGATAGAGGGGGGAATGTATGACATCTCCAAAGCTTCAGAGATTTTACGCCTGTTAGAGCAGACTTCCAGCCAAGATCGCTTCTCTGCGCTGGCATTGATCCTCAGCGGCACTTTAGGTCTCATCGCCCTTCGCTCAAGCATCTTCTTTGCATCACCCCTACTGGAATTATTGGGAGCCCGCTTGGAACCCTGAGCTTGTCCAATGCTTTCCCCAGGCCTCCTGGACTTCTTGACCTCCCTCCAACCATTTGAAGGGACAGAGGTAGAAGAATCAGCCATCGGAAAAATTGGCACAGCACCAATCCCCAATACGTCAATATCAGAATGAAGACAATAGTAGGAGAACGAGATAGGAAAACTTACCACCGGATCGAGACCTTCAGCAAGGCCTCGATCCTTCAGAAGCAATCCACGTCGACTCCCACAAGAACTCCGATCACCGGAGAAACGAAATTGCTTAGCAGATGGCCACCAATACCTCGCCAAGACACAAAGAAATCAACGCAGAACCAGATCTAGAGAAAACGAATCAGGACTAAAGAACGAAATCCAAAGGTCTCAAAATCTCACCCCGAATCAGGATCTCAAAGCTGAGATCTTGATTCAAACCAGAGAAGATAGATCTGAGGAAATGAACTTCGGATCCAAGCTTTGACAAGAACAGATCTCGAATCGCCGCCTCGAGACGATTCGAAGGGAGTCGAACGCCTCAAGACGGGATCGCATCGAACGCTTAGGCACTGAGGAGATTCAAGCCTACAATCGCACAGGAAGGCCGCAGGGGCAGACCGCCGGCTACGGGCCCCGCTGGAGCGGCCGCCACCGGCGAGAACACCAAATCGCCCTTCGGAGCTTCTCTCTCTACAAAACACAAGAGAGAGAAACGAAGTCGATTTATATGTGTATATATTATATCCATATATATATATATATATATATATATATATATATATAATTGAACTGTGCCCTCAGGCACGGGTTATAGACTAGTATGTATGTATGTATGTATGTATACATACATACATACATACATACATACATACATACATACTAGTCTATAACCCGTGCCTGAGGGCACAGTTCAATTATATATATATACTAGTCATAACCCGTGCCCGCGGGCACGGTTCATTTAAGATTTCCCCCGCGAAATTTTTGTTCCCCGAAAAATTATTTCCGCAGCCAAAATTTAACAGAACAATAAATTAGCGTAAAAATATTTAGCGACACGGTCACCTTCGACGGGGAACAACAAATTCGGCGCAGGGGCCTTCGACGCGGAACAACAAATTCGGCGCAGGGGCCTTCGGCGTCGAACAACAAATTCGTCTTCGTGGCGCTCGCGCCTTCGGCGCGGAACAACAAATTAGCGTAAAAAAATTTAGCGCGCGGGCGCGCCAACAAACCTCAGGGTATTTTTACGCTAATTTGTTGTTCCGCTAAATTTTTTATTTTGTTTAATTTAATGGATCTTACTTCTTCACAATCTTTCCCAATTCACTTTTAATTTCAAAGTTTAGGTTCCCAATGAACTTTTCCTCCAAATTTAATCTTACAATCTTTCCCAAGGCACTTCTAATTTCAAAGTTTAGGTTCCCAAGGCACTTCACCCAAATTTAATATCCACAATCTTTCCCCAAGACACTTCTAATTTCAAAGTGTCGGTTCCCAACACACTTTTTTCACCAAAATTTAAGTTTTCCCATTAAATTTTTCACAAAATCCAATCTCAACTATTGATTTACGAAGATCAAATCTCAGCCACTCTTTATCTTATCCTACAAATTTAATCTTACAATCTTTCCCAAGGCACTTCTAATTTCAAAGTTTAGGTTCCCAAGGCACTTCACCCAAATTTAATATCCACAATCTTTCCCCAAGACACTTCTAATTTCAAAGTGTCGGTTCCCAACACACTTTTTTCACCAAAATTTAAGTTTTCCCATTAAATTTTTCACAAAATCCAATCTCAACTATTGATTTACGAAGATCAAATCTCAGCCACTCTTTATCTTATCCTAGTCAGCCCTAGAATTCAAAAAACGTTGTCTAATGTATAATAGATTGATAGGGTTCGATCCGGATTTATTAACCAAAAAATCAACCCTTGCACAAACAAACTAAACATGATTACTCCAAATTAGCCATTTTAGACAGTATCTAAATTTAAACTGTGAAGAAAGTTTCTTTCATAAATGTAGAAACAGGTACTCGTATTCTATTTCATGGCCATAAACATATATCCTCAAAATACTTGCAATATGCAACAATTTGTTTTCGCATTGAAATACCGTTAAATTTCCGGCCATCCAATACATCATGAAATGCCCTTTATGTTATATTGGTCAAAACTCGATGTATTTAGTTAGAAAATTTTTCCTAGCACATGTCGTAACAAAGTAGTAAAGCTAGGACGATAAGTAGGCCAATGATGCTTGATAGCTTGGTGGAGGGGCCTCGCGTACTTTTTCCCACATTCCATTGATGTAGCCTTGGATTCAACTCAATCAATTGGAGGGTAATGCACATGGTATTGCTTCGCCTTGTTGTACCCCATCGTTTTAATGCATCTGGTTTTATGCACGTGCCATGCACATGGTATTTTAATACAGCCCGTTTAGGCACGTGACATGCACGTGTTATGTCCGTCCCTTCTTAAGTGTGAGGTCGACGGTTTGAGCCCCGTAGAGCTCTTTCCTGCTTTTAGTTAAACCAAGAAAAAACAGTAGTTAACTTTATTTTTTAAATTTTAAAGTACCATGTGTCTTAAGAGAATATGCCGAAGTCTTTGTGGCTGTACACAAAGGAGTGACTCCTAATATAAGCTCATCTATGTGTTCACTTCCAATGTGGGACCAAATATAAACAACTTCTCTCAAAATTTGGAAATACCTCGTTTGTCCAACAATAGTTTCAATAGATTCAAGCACATAAAAATCTCAACATATTTGATTAGAAGACGCAGTAATCAAGCTCGATAATTAGCAAGCAATATAGTTCATGTACTGTAGACACACACACACTCTCTCTGATACATGATGCCAAAAGGGTAAGTGAATGTTGGGAGGAAGGGATTGATGCCAGAAGGAATCCAAAGAGAAGGGGTTGAGAGAACAAAAAAGAGTTGGGCCCCCAGCTCCGTCCCTATCCTTAATACGTGTAAGTTTCCTGTAGATTCAAAATATATCATGTATCAATAACCCATGTTATGTGTCATGCAAACAAATTTTCAAACAAAGATAACATTATTCATTGAGATAATCAAGTAAACAACAAAGAAAAAATGATCTTGACATAATGAATAAAATACATTTTGTTTAATTCCAGACCACATTGCAACTCAACCATCTTGACAGTCATTTTCACATTGCCAACCTAGAATTATATTCTTTTACATGAGCTAAATTTTGGACGATTGTCTCTATTTCATATAAGTTTCTTCTCTGTTTTAAAAATCATGATTATGCATGTTCTTGAAATGTAAGTCTGAAACAATTTTGCTGAATAAATAACAATAGCAACAATAACATTGACAACGATTGCAACTATTTCAATTATGTTTCTTATCCATTTTTAAAATCATGATTGTGCATATTCAGAATAGTAAGTCTAAATCAATTTTTCTGCCTAAATAACCAAATGATTATGGGAACATAATGCATATAGGAACATTCATCCAAATGATTTATGACAGGATATAACTACATGTTCTCATATAAAGGTTTTCATATAAAGTTGATTTATATAGCTACATCACTTGGAATCATCACTTGGAATTACCTGTTCTCATAAATTTGATTATATGACATGATTTATATGACAGGTTCTCATATATGAAATATAGGTTTATTTATATGACATGATTTTTTTGTTCGATGGCTACTTGATTTTTTTCAGTTTGGATGTTCAAATAGCTAATACATCAAAGAAAAACATCTTGTTTGAGCTCTAACCTCTCAGTTTGTTGTAATTGAGGTTAGAAGCATATAAAAAATCAAAGAAACATCATGTAGCTCTGCAACTGAGATGTTAAATCTCTTAGGTTTAGAAGCAACTCAATTTCTAAGCATAAGAAAAACATCAAGTAGCTGAAAACATCATATATAACTTCTTATATGTTCAAATCGGTGAGAGCCCTCACCATCAATTTTTTTCAACCATCACCATCAACTGTTCAAATTGCTTCTAACCTCTCAGTTTATTAATTAAGAAATGGTGCAGGTTCTAGCAAAAACATAAATTAACAACATAGATTTTTTAAAAAGCGTACCAACAAACAACAAAGTGCACCCAAGCAAACACTAATTTTTGAGAGTGAATGACTTGCAAACAACAGTTTTTTGAGAGTGATTGTTGGGGTTTTAAGAGTTAACAGAAATTACATCCAGTTGACAAAATAAACATGCACATAAAAGTTATGGTGGAACTTAAATTTGAATTACATCCAGTTGACAAAAATTACATCCAGTAGATAGAGATGCCTTCACACAGTCAACCACAATTTAGCAATGATTACATTTATACATGTGAGATTTGATCCACATTTACATACCTTTTAACCTGTATGAGACATGTATACTTTGTTCGAAACAATTACATCATCTGTTTACTTGTAGAGTGGATTTGTCCTACAATTTCTTCTAATGAGATCATCATTAGGATTCTGTCTATCAGTAGCTTTATTTTTTTCCGAGGACTCGGCTGTTGTCTCTAGATTCAACCAAAAGGAATGACATGAATGTTCAGGCCGTATTCATCAACTGACGTTTGGCAATATTTTTTTCAAACAATGATAATACTGAAATCTACCATGCATTGACATTGTAACATATATAAACTTGTTGGTTTCCCTTCCACCGAACCTGCCTTTATGTCTAAGCATCTCACAAATTAGTGATTACTGCAGAAGTGGGATGTATTGAATAAATGCACTTATCTAACCAGCTATTTATTTGTTTTGTTGGACAACAGATGGTCATCTTACTGCAACTTGTTCAATAATTTGTTTGTTTCATCCTTCCAAGAATCTGAACATCGGTAAATTTTAAAGTCTGCCATTGTTGCTAACTATGAATTAAATGGGCTTTGCCTCAACAGCACATGAATACATTTGTAGACAGATATTGACTATTGCCGTATGTTATGAATCTCCAGGTACATCAATCTCCTGTTGAAGTTGATGAGACATTGAACTCTCTTGATGTTTTTTCTGAAGATTTGATGAGGCAATTTCAGAATTTGTTATAAAATAGAACAAAAAGAGGTCTGCTACATCTTCCTTCTTATTTCATTTACAGTTTTCTTGTATGCATATTCTTCAGCTTTGGTGCTAACCTCACATTTTAGTTGTTTTATGCATATTCTTCTTTCTTATTTCAATTCTGTTTTTAGGAAAACACTTATGGTGCGACAAAATTCAAATTCTCAATGTCTAAATGCAACATTTACTACATACAAAAAGGTTATTATCAAAAACCTGTTCATGAATTAAATATATAAAATGTTAGCACACTTATCTGGTCCATACAATTCTTGTAGTTTTGGCAGCTCTGCGAAGTATGATGGAAAGTGATCACTCAATCTATTGTTTTCCAGGTGCATGCATATTTTCATGAAGCATACATGTAATTATTGAGACATTTATTGTTTATAGGTCAGTTTATGCAAGGAAGTGGAACTTACACAACCGTGAGACCTATCAGACTGCTCAAGTCCGGAATTGATCCATTCGAGAAATTACCATCTAGCCACCTTGTTTTTCATAAGCAGTGAGTCAAATAATAATTAATAGGAGGAAAGCACCTTGAGATAGCACCTTAGTTTTGATTATATGTGCAATAATAGATGATGTTCAGCAAACATCAGCTCCTTATATAGCATCATTGAATAATATTTTTTACTAAAGAAATTAGAAAGTATGATGAAACCAACGAATATAAAGTGGGGAAGCATCAAGGGAGAACTCTCTTAGACATTGGTATGTTTAGCAAAATAGAAAGGGAAACAAAAGGAAATTAACACTAAAATGAGGGCCTTAAAGTTCAAATTATATAAAGAATTAGACAACCAAAGTCTTTACAGCAAACTATCCATTACATTAGACTTTTTTCTAGTTACAATTCATATATATCACTTGTGCTTAAAAAGATCCGAACAGCATATTGAGTTAATAAAATAGAATCAGTGTCAGATTTTCAAAAGGTTGAACGACTACCATGTCGATGGAGAAAGGAGTTCAGAATCATGTGTCCATTGTTTGATTTGCCTGAACAATGACATAAAATAAGCTTAAGTTAACAAAATACATGACTCATCACCCAAATATATTAGACTTAGAGAATTGGTTATCATGTACACAATTTTATCAGATCATCATCATCTCTACAGTATTGAAGCCTAATTTACTGGGAACATATGCAGAATTTCTTACCCAAAAAACATGAAAAATCTTTCAACACAACTTGTAGGTTGGCATACATAATGCTGGGATTATGAAGTTTGAAACACGATTCGTAGCACATAAGGAAAACATATGCAGAGTTTCTTGTCCCAAAAGCTATGATTCTTTAACTCTAACATACATTAAATATTGAGTGTTCAGAAAATATTGTGTGACCAAATTCTGTGCTAGCCATAAAAGAACAAATACTCCTTGGTCCTTACTAATAGAATAGGGCACTAAACGCCTGAAAAAGGCTCTTCAGATTTTTTCATTAACCACTTACAATTGTAAAAATGAGCTATAATTTACACAGAGTATATCAAAAAAATGGAGAATCATCTGTTATAAGAACCAAAAAGGGTATCTAGTGCAAGAACAGAATCATGTATTGTTTGTGAATCGTGTAAGCAATTAAACGAACCTTACTTTTAAACGAACAGTAATAATTAAAGCATAGTAATTATTAAACGAACCTTAGTTTTAAATAGCCGTAACTCATTTAAGTGCCTTACTGTTCAAAAACTAAGTAATTTATCTCTTTCAAGGAAGGACTTCGAAGAGAACGTTGTCCATTTATTTAAGATATTGTTGTCTTTGAGAACGTGAAATCGGTTATATTCAATGATTATCAGCAGTCAATGTACAGAAGCATCAAGAATATGTCGATGTTTAAACTCTACCCATTTTGTCAAGAGTTCAAGTGGTGTATGTTTGCTGATAATCTCATGCACACATTAAAACCTATATGGGTCATCATGGTCAGGTACTTCTCCAGTTAAATTAGTTACTATGCTTTGCATTGCTGTTGCATCATGAACAATTGGAATCAGCAGCAAGATATGGCATATCTTGCGAGCAATGTAAAAAAAATTTAGATCCAAGTACATGACTGTATGTTCTTTTTACTCTAGAGCATATGAATCCCATTAAAATTTTGCATGATGTTCCCATATTTATCATCAAATTCTTCTTTGTGATGTCATAGAAACATATGCATTACATGTGTGATACAGGTTTAATTAGTATCCATGAGAAAATATACTATGCATGAGGTGGAGAAAGATGCATAACAATAATATCAAGTTAGAATTTGACATATATCGTAAAGTCAAGAAAGGATGCACCAAAAATGCAATTTTTAACCCTATATCTTCTTAAGAATTGCGATGAGAATAAAATGCAAAGGATTTAACATGGTATTGAACTTCGAAAACTAAGATCCAGACTTCCCGAAGTATTGAACTTCGAAAACTAAGATAAATTCAAAACTTAAGATTAAAGTTTTACCACATACCTCGTAGAATCTTTCCAGAAATCAGTTATTTGATTTCTTCTTTCGATCATTTACCAAGCTAATGTCGTGTCTTCTTCTCCGTGCATTATCTCAATGTAAGGGATCCTGATCGGTAATCAAAACGAATAAAAAAATCAAAATCAAAGCTGAAAGCACAAAAAATTGAGATCATGTTACAGATGGGATCTAAAAACGAATAAAAGTATCAAAGTTATGATCGGACTCTAAGATCCTTGCTGGTAATATCTCTTCTTATTCATTTGGTAATTTATCCTTCACAAAGCTTAAGAGAAAAGCTTTGGCTTATTTCATTGTAAATGATCCTTATTGGTAGTTAATATGCATAAAAAATAAAGATCAAAGCTTAGATCGCAAACTGAGATCAGATTGAAGATGAGATCTGATTATAAACTAAAGAATGTCGTTTTAGCTTATGTCTGGAAATAGTCGATTCAATTTCCCTGCTCATTGAAGTACAATTATTTGCAGTTGGCATGAGCACATGCTAGTGTTTCTTGCAATATATAAGTAGTAGTGTACACCGTGATCCCTGAGTATGTCTTAGAAATTTTGTGATTACGTTATGGGCAACTTAATCATTTTTAATGCAATTGATTTACAAATTTTTAATTACCGACAACCAGAAGACCATTGAGAGCATGATGGCTGGATGACACATGCCCCGTGCTGGACATAGGCTCTTGACACGGCCACATGCAATGTTATTATGAAAATTTTCAGAAACAAACAATGGATGGGATCCGAAAAATGCACTGCTTGATTTTTTAGCAGAAAAAAGTTCAAATTTCTACAGGGGATCCGAAATGATCAGGTAACCAAACATACGGCTTGACTCTTTACAAACAATGTTTATTGCACAGCTTGACTCTTCAGAAATGGATATAAGTCAAAATGGCCAGCTTGATTCTTCCAAAATATCCCCTATTTCAGAAATTTCAGAAATAAAAATACTGTGAAACAATAAAAATACGTGAAATTTGAAACACATACGGGTTATTGGCAATAACAAACTGCAGAAAAACACTAAAAGAAAAAAACAACACAAACAAGACATACATACAGGCTGCTTGAATAAAGTGTTCCTAAGAAAACAAAGAGGCGATGGCGTGAATGAACTGCTAACCTTGAAGATAAACCTGTAAAAATTGAAATTAAAATTCCAAATATCGTGAATGAACTGCTAATCTTTAGTCAAAATGATAAACAGCGTGAATGAACTGCCAACCTTTAGTCAAAATGATAAACCCGTAAAAATTGCAATTAATCGAAGATGCTCTTGAGGTGCTAACCTGATCGCTGAGAATGAACTGCTAACCTTGAAGATGCTCTTGAGGTGAGATTGAAGAAGATCTAAGATGCTCTCGAGGCTGGAGGATGCTAAGGAGGAAGCTTGCGAGGTTGGAGGAGAAGCATGCTGAGCGTGGAGATTTGGGGAGATGAAACGGAACCCATCAATTTCTACTAAGATTGTTGAGGGTGAGGTTGATGATGAGGGTGAGGAGGCGATCCAACATTCCCTCCAGCAATGCAATGATCTGAGTATGAGAAACCCAATGATGTGCGTGAAAAAAATTCTAATGCTAATGCTTGAACATGAATCTCAAAAATATCAGAATTAGAATTCTAATGCTAATTCTCAAAAATATCACAATGCTTTGATATTAGAATTAGAATTCTAATGCTAATGCTTGAACATGAAACTCAAAAATATCAGAGCAACTGATAAAATTCTAATGCACGTTCCAAAATATGCATATGCTAATGCTAAAAAATTCAATTGTTTGGTTACGCAGAAATCTCATTTTAAAAAAAATCCAGTTCAAACAACGTCAAGATATTTCAAAAGATGTCATAGAGGATATTAGATATGCAAATTGTCAGGATATTAGAAAAATTCTAATATCTTCCTTGAAATCTTTTTGAAATATCAAAATGGCATTTTTTGATATTGATAGGATATTTGACAAATTGAACTCATTTCAAAATGGCATTTTCTGATATTGACAGTAAATTAAAATTCTCATTTCTAAAAAATCAGAATATTTTGATATCTGGATATTTGACAGAAAATATAGGTTCCCATTTTGATAGAGTTCACAGTGAGTTAATATCATGTCAATTTGTTCATAGTTTGATAGAGTTCACCGTGAGTTCATAGTTTCCTATTTTGACAGAAATTTCAATTTGACATATCAAATCATTCTTGAATTATCAATTTGACAAAAGATAGTTGAAATATAGTTGAAATATATTTTTGAAATATCAACTCTGATATTTTCTGATACTGACAGAAATTTGACAGAAATCCCGGTCAACGTGATATTTAGAAATTTTGATATTTGACAGGAAAAACCTTTCAACGTGAGGAAAACACAAAAAATCTTGATATGCATTAGAAATTTTGATATGCATATCAAAATTTCTAAATATCACGTTGAGAGGATATATGACAGGACAAAAAATTTTATATGCATTAATTCAATTCAGAATATTGTGATATTAGGATATGTAGAAATTTTAATATCCTGATATTGATATGCTAATGCTAAAAAATTCAATTTTTTGGTTACACAGAAATCTCATTTCAAAAAAATTCAGTTCAAGCAACGTCAAGATATTTCAAAAGATATCCTAAACTGAAACTGAAAATTTTAACATGTAATTTCCGGAAAATATCTAAATTTTATCCTAAACTGAAAATGAAAATGAAATTGAAAAGCAAAACTATATCCTAAACTTTTCCCATCCCAAATATGAAATTGAAATTCTTTTTAATCTTTTTAATCTAGCAAGTTAATTTTGAAATGACTTTTATGACTGATAAGAAATTACAAATTGTTATTACTCGAATGACTACATGTTTTAAAATTCACTTCATGTCCCAAATAATATTATAAGTACTTATTAGTTGTATAACAAATAAACATTTCGATATATTTACTTGTTTCAGATAGAATGCAGGAGAAGTGATGTTGGTGATAGCAAGCAATACCAACATATGTTTACAACAAATAGACTACCATAACACATGAGCTTCGCTTTACTTGAATTCCCAAGATAAAACTAAACCTGGGATCTACTATATCAATGTCCTGAGAAGGGACGTATTTCTTACTTGAACACCATATAATGAAACGTATCGAACATAGAAATTATTCTTAAGATAGATATCAAAATAAAAATATCCTGGATGTTTGCTTACCATTAAAACCAAAGAAGGAGCACATTGTTGGTAATCCATCGACATCTCTTGCATCCTTGAGTTAACTGGATGTTTGTGAACTGCAATTTTTGAAAATTAGATTTTATGAGGACATGTTCTTGAGTTAAGAAGAAAAAAAAGAAAAAGAAGAAAATAAATCTAGGAACCCATACACGTACATGTTCCATATATACATGTTCATCAACAACATTACATTCGAGCCAGTCATAAAAATAGAAATATGCCAGCAACACAATTTTATGCCGGCACTGGAAAACATAATTAGATGATACAATTGTTAAACAATGTGGCCTGGTTATTAATCATGCACAGTACATTATTTTCTAAATTCCATGTTTCACCAGGGCAGTGTACAACAGAAAGCATACATGTTAGAGAAAAGTCAAGTTAAATATCACAGGTTAGCTTGCATGTGCTAACCACCAAACCTGAAGGGGAATTATCTTCTTCGAGCATATTATAATTCACATATAGGTCTTCATATATCTGAATGAAATAGGTCTAAGAGATGGAGATAAGAACCCTAACCCAAAATCTAAGAGATGGAGATGATAATGAAATATGTCTTCATACATCTGAATCTGCTTGGAAATAACACAAAATCAGAACCATACGAAGCCCTAATCTCAAAAATCAACAAATTCCAAAAAAAAAGCAAACCAAAGATACACGATAAATCTCAACAGATCTAAAAGGTAATACTAATAATCATCAAGCTAACCTGATCCTCGTACTTGAATCCATCCTCATAATGAAATCCTCGTACTTGATCGTCCCATCAGGCGCGACATCGACCTCACGATCCATCCTCACTCCGCGGGATCGAGCTTCTCCCTGATGCTGGTGAGCACATGGTGCAGATCAGAAACGGTGAGGACCTTGAACGCGTCGCGGAGCTGGCGATCGAAGGGCTCTGGGCCTGGGTAGGGTTGCCGCCGAGGGAGCGCAAGAGGATGGGGTTGAGCTGCGTTCTCACCCCCATGTTTTTGTTTTCAAATACAAATTGCGTTCAAATTCATTTGGCTGAGCCGAGCTGCGTTCAAATTCATTTTGTTTTCAAATACAAATTTCAAATTGAAATTTTCAAACACCCACATGTTCCCCCCCAAAGTTTGTCATAGTCATCATTAACTTATATCCCTTATCCAATTTCTCTTATCCAATTTCTCTTATCTTATCCAATTTCTCTTAACAACATCCCTCATATATACCCAATTTCTCATCTCTTATCAAAAACTCTTATCCAAAAACCCATGATAACATCCCTCTTTTATAATATATCTATATTATAAAACAGGGATGTTATCATGGGTTTTTGGATAAGAGTTTTTGGATAATAGTTGAGAAATTGGGTATATATGAGGGTTGTTGTTAAGAGAAATTGGATAAGATAAGAGAAATTGGATAAGATAAGAGAAATTGGATAAGTGAAGAGAAATTGAGTTTGAAATTTTAAATTTGAAACAAAATTTTGGGGGGAAATTAAACTCTGGGGAGGGAAAAATAAATCAGCGCCAAACCCCCCCCCCCCCCCGCTGCCTCGCAAAAAATACCCTACTGCCTCTCCTCCGTTCTCATGCTTCCTCGCCCCCCCCCCCCACATCAGCGCTAAAAACCCCCCGCTGCCTCTCAAAAAAAAACCCCTTTGCCTCTCCTCCCTTCTCATGCCTCATCTCCTCCCCTATTCCGCTCATATCGGACATCGCCCCCAAATCGAGTCAGGTTTGGGTCCGAACCCGCCGGCGCCTGACCTAAGGGCCCAATCAGCGCCTCCTGCCCACCCACGATGGCTAATCCGATGGAGGGGTTAGCGGCGGTGCCCAACAATGTTGCCGACGCCGCTGGTAAAATCATCCGCAAGTACTTCTGCCATTCCTTCGATCTCAGTCACTCTTTTTAACCCTGCAAAAATTGCTTATTTTTAGTGATGGTTCGTTAAAGATGCCAGCTTTAGTAAATACAAATGTTTTTTAAGTCTCTTCTCTAAATTATGACATTGTCTGTGTCAACTATAGTGATTTTTGTGATCAGATGCTATGCTTGCGTGAAAAGATAACCATGAATTTGAAGAGGGGTGATGGCAGGAAATGATGTTATTGATGGTTCATACTGTAATGAAGTTTTAAAAAGAATTTGCATTTTATTTGAATGCCAAATTCTATTTGTGTTTAATGTTAATTTTCCAATTTCTATTTGAATTCCAATTTCTATTTGTGTTGAAAGCTAATGCAATTCAGTTAATCATTGCATTCAACAAAAATTCTATGTCAGTTCATGGAAATTCAGACTACATATCAATGTTATCAATGGCATCAAGGACATCTATGCATCAGGATAAGTACAACTTCCACAACATTCTGTTATTGTGGAATATGCTTTTGTTATCTGTGTTGTGATATGATACCCCGGATTTGGATTTGGATGATGAGCAAACATAAATAATGTATACTAACTTATTTGTGAGCGCATTTATGGAGATCGTCGCCAAAATACCACGTACATCAAAAGCGACATCTCAAGACTTCTCAATACGCGTGATCGTGTGCCTGGAGCTTCGTTGAAGCTCAAGGAGCAATATTGAAGTCAAGAGGAATGAAGATTGAAGCTTTGAAGACGGCTCGTAAGGTTTATTTTATAGTCTTCTAGCTTTATAGATTAGAATGTTAAGCCTTGAGTAGGACTTACATTTTATACTTCATTTCGCTCATATCTTAGAGCTAGGATATTCATAGAAGCCATTAGAAACTTTCCCGAAGCTTATCGTTTCTTCCCTCGGCTTCGAGTGCATGTTAGTTGGTTCAAGAAGAGTTACCAACCGACTAGATGACGATCTAGTCGGTCAGCAACTCTACATGAACCGACTAGATGCCTTGCTATATTCAGCTCTTTCCAGGTTGATCAATTAGTCGGTCAAAGAAGAGTCACCGACCGACTAGATGACGATCTAGTCGGTTAGGAATCCTTCTTAGACCGACTAGTTGAGCTTGCCTCTGTACAGCCTGAGTTACTGTTTCGAGTTAGTCGGTCAAAGAACGTTTACCGACCGACTAGTTGAGAAACTAGTCGGTCAGCATTTGTTCTTAAACCGACTAAGTCATCTTGAAGTCAACCTATTCTATTTCGACGCTAGTCGGTCAAAGATCATTCACCGACCGACTAGTTGTGAAACTAGTCGGTCGGCAAGTCTTCTTAGACCGACTAGTTGTCTTTGTCTGTACTTCGACTTCTTGGCTGTTCTACCGTTAGTCGGTCTACGTTGTATCACCGACCGACTAGTTGATGAACTAGTCGGTCAGTGATCCTTCTTTGACCGACTAGTCTGGTTCAGAATAGAGCCGTTGGAGACTTTCTTCAAACGTTTTTCTCTCTCTCTCCTCTATCCTATATATAGTTGGAGGGGCTCTTTCATAAGATCCAAGGCTGCCATTTTAGAGATTTGAAGAAACCTAAGAGAAGCTATTCAACTCCATTCTAAAGCTTTCTCTTCCTCACAAGAATCTCTCCCTCAACTCTTTGAGCCATTTCCTCAAGAGAGATTCTCTCCATTGTGAGCCTTCCAAGCCTAGAGCTTGATCCAAAGTCACCATCCTCCATCCTAGCCTTCGATCGCTGATCTTATTGGTGGAGATTCGGTTTGGTGACATTCTCTCCTCAAAATCCATCATTGCCCTAATTTGGTAAGTTTACTCAAGGCATAGGATTTTGTATGGTAAGAATTTATTTCATTTCATTTCATTGAATTGTTGTACACTCTCGGTTGTGAGAGTTTGAGTGATCCCGGGTTGTGGGATTCACAGGAATCGATTGTAGGTCGATTGCACTTGTGGAGTTTTCGCAAGTGGGTTTAGTGGAAATCTTGAGTTAGGGTTTCTAACTCAAGTATCCGGAGGGGATCCGGGTGGTTGGGACGTAGGATCACCGGGAACAAGTCGGGGAGACTTGGGTGGATCCGAACCCAGTAATATTGTTTGTTTGCGTATGTTTTAATTCTTGTTGATAGTTGTTTAATTCCGCATTGTCGTTTGTTTCTTGCACAATAATTAGGAATAACTATCTTGATTATTTTAAGTACTATTCACCCCCCTCTAGTACGTGTGCAGTAGCTACCACAGGGCACTACATTTGGTATTAGAGCCAAGGTTAAAGCTACAAGTTCAAAGCTATGACGAACAACGACTACAACGTCTTCAAGAACCGCGATGGAGCTTCTTCAGTTATGGAAGGACTATCCTCCGTCAGGCCTCCACACTTCAACGGTACCAACTACGGGTACTGGAAATGCCGGATGCAAATTTTCCTTCGGAGCGCTTCACTATGGAGAGCCACCATGACGGAGTATGTCGAGCCTTCCGAAGAAGATTTCGTGAAGTGGACTCCCGTGGAGGTCGCCGCGGAAGTAGCCAATGCCAAGGCAATGAATGCCTTGAATTGTGCGTTGGAGCCCGAGGACTTCAACAAGATATGCACATGTAAGAGTGCATATCAAATATGGAACCAACTCCTCATATTGCACGAAGGATCGAGTACGGTAAAAGACTCTAAACTCGTCGTTGCTAACAAAGAATTTGAGTTGTTTCATATGGAGCAGGGTGAAACCATGAAGGAGTACTATGCTCGCTTCGTGGATATATCCAACGACTTGGAAGCTCTTGGGAAGACCTACACCCAAAAGGAGAAAGTCTCGAAGATAATCGATGGACTTCCTTCTTGTTGGGAGAAGCGTACCTTCGCCATCGAGGAAGGTAATGACATGAATAAATATACCGTCGTACAACTAATGGGTACCTTGTTGTCTTATGAGGTACGCAAGGATAGTAAGATCCGGATGAGGGAAAAGATGAAGGCGTACTTGAAGCAAGACGAGCCAAAGAAAAAGGCAATTGCATTCAAGGCCGCTCCATCTACCGATGATGAAGATTCGGAAGAAGAAGAGGACGAAGAAATGGACATGGAAGCATTGGCCAATATGGCAAAGAAATTCATCCGATTCTTCCGACAAGGTAAGTTGAATCGTAAATCAAAATTTATTTCGACTAATGCTTCTACTCCCGTGTGTTATAAATGCAATAAGCCAGGACATATCAAGCCGGATTGTCCTCTCTACAAACATAAGGGGAAGTGGAAGGCATCCAAGCACGACAAGTCGAGAAAGCACAAGAAAGGACTTGTAGGTACCTTCACCGACTCCGACTCCTCAAGTGGAGAGTCGGACGATGAAAGAATGGAGAATGCACACACGTGCTTCATGGGAAAAGAGGATTGTGATGAAGAGACTTCCTCCGATGAAAGCGAGGATGGAAGCGAGGATGAAGGCGGAGAGGTAACCAATGATGAACTTAGAATATCCAATGAACAACTATGGAATAAGTTTTCTAATATGGCTACTAAGTTTATGAAGACTAAAAATGAATTAGATAGTCTTAAAAACTCGCCTAAGCCTTTCATCGTCAACAACGACACCGTTGTTGATGGGTTGAGAAATGAGATTGAAAATCTCAAGTCTCAACTTGAGCATGTTCATATCGAAGATTCGGATGAACATGTGATAGCGGATTTGACGTCTCAAATCTCAACTTTGAGTATTGAGAATAAAAATCTCAAGTCACGTGTTTGTGCACTCGCATCGCAAGTGTCCACTTTGGATGCTTCTTTGCATTCTCTCACCGAGAAGCATGAGAGCACATTAGGCCGAATTCATGAATTCAACAAAGGTAAGGGCAAGTTGGATGATATCCTAAATGACTTACCTCCGGCCAATCATCACATTGGTTTGGGGTATAAGATGGGAGAGTCATCCAAATCGTCCGCCAACTTTGTTAGGCCATCTTCCGATGCTTCTACTAGTGGAAGTAAACACGTCATGGGTAGATCTTCTACCAATGGTGCTTCCGCTAGGAACACGCCCCCATTTGGAAAGAAACCCACTTTGGGTGGACCTCCTAAGAAGGGCCATGCTTACATGTATACAATGCATCGTAGGAACACACATCCTACCCCACATGTTAGCACATATGCCGATTTCTATGCTCCGCATCCACGAGCACGTGCACACCATGTGAGACACACTCATGCACGTGTTCCCCCACACTCATATGTTCATCCTCATTCTCATATGAATAATTATCATCATGCACCATTGCATCGCATGCCATATGCTTACCCACGACATGCATCACATAGAAATCAACAACGTATGCATGTTCCCAATAGGATTAGGACTCCCAAGACATACACTATTTGGGGTCCGAAGAACACAAGCATGCATGCTAAGAATTTGTATGTGAAATCATTTATAAATGATGTTATTTTGAATGATGATTATGTTGGGAAATCAAGTTCCTCTTGGACTTGGTTTCCGAAGGGTTAGTTTCCTTTGACCCTTCATTGCTTGGTACCATAAGTTTAAATTCATTTTTATGGGTACCAAAGCAATTGTGGTATGTATGGGTTACATTTAATTTGAATTTAGTTAGCTAAATTTATTGCCTAACCCATAGGATCCAAAAGGATTTTTGGATACCAAAATGATATTCTCTAGGTTAAATCCACCATGAGATACCAACCCTACCAACTCCGTGATTTGCAAGGAGTTTCGTTCGATTGGAGTTGTTGGTGCTTGAGTGATGCACCAAAGTAGGGGGAGCTTAATGTTGTAAGTATGTTCATACTTTTGATTCATATTGGTATCCATTGGTAGAATATATTACAATTGGTATCATTTTGCTTCATTTGGTATGCTAGATTTGTGTATGCCATTGTTATATGATGTTCTATCTTTTTGGCATAACATTCTTGCATGCAACATTTAGTATGGACATCGGATTATTTTTGTCTCTGATGTTGATTTCGTCGTTCGACGATTTTATGGATTTAATAGAATTCTTTCTATGGAAACATAGAATTGTTTTCCATGCATTCTATTGATTTTGGAGAGTATGTTCCAAAACTCAATAAGTGAAATTGATTTGAGTTTTGATGATTTCGTTTTCCGATTTTCGCCGATGATTTTATGATTTCGGTTTTCGAGTTTCACCTATGGCTAGATGATTTCGTATTTCGTATTTCGCCTATGGTTTGATGATTTCGGTTTCCGATTTTCGACTTTGGTCTCCTTGACACGCTTTGCTTTTATTCGGTATTTTACATTTGATATTTTGCATTGGTGTTATTTTGGACCTTGGTAGTATTCTTCGACTCCCATGCATTATTTTTAGCCGTTGGTTGTGTTGTTGTTCTCCTCCCGCTCTTTTTGCTAATGCCAAAGGGGGAGAGATATAATAATGACAATGTTCTAACTAATAATTCAAAGGAATTTACCATGAATCTAATTTGATGTGTTAGATTCAGGGGGAGTGAAGATATAAAATGGATTTAGATCCTATATGTCAATATGTGGTTCATACTTCATTTCTTCCTCATCTGCATGATGCGAATGAATTTTATTGAATATGGAACTAACGTGTCATTAATGCAGGGAGAGTAAGTAAATTTCTATTGAATCATTATTATTGATTATTATTTATGTTGGTTTGTCATCACCAAAAAGGGGGAGAATGTTGTGATATGATACCCCGGATTTGGTTTTGGATGATGAGCAAACATAAATAATGTATACTAACTTATTTGTGAGCGCAGTTATGGAGATCGTCGCCAAAATACCACGTACATCAAAAGCGACATCTCAAGACTTCTCAATACGCGTGATCATGTGCCTGGAGCTTCGTTGAAGCTCAAGGAGCAATATTGAAGTCAAGAGGAATGAAGATTGAAGCTTTGAAGACGGCTCGTAAGGTTTATTTTATAGTGTTCTAGCTTTATAGATTAGAATGTTAAGCCTTGAGTAGGACTTACATTTTATACTTCATTTCGCTCATATCTTAGAGCTAGGATATTCATAGAAGCCATTAGAAACTTTCCCGAAGCCTATCGTTTCTTCCCTCGGCTTCGAGTGCATGTTAGTTGGTTCAAGAAGAGTTACCAACCGACTAGATGACAATCTAGTCGGTCAGCAACTCTACATGAACCGACTAGATGCCTTGCTATATTCAGCTCTTTCCAGGTTGATCAATTAGTCGGTCAAAGAAGAGTCACCGACCGACTAGATGACGATCTAGTCGGTTAGGAATCCTTCTTAGACCGACTAGTTGAGCTTGCCTCTGTACAGCCTGAGTTACTGTTTCGAGTTAGTCGGTCAAAGAACGTTTACCGACCGACTAGTTGAGAAACTAGTCGGTCAGCATTTGTTCTTAAACCGACTAAGTCATCTTGAAGTCAACCTATTCTATTTCGACGCTAGTCGGTCAAAGATCATTCACCGACCGACTAGTTGTGAAACTAGTCGGTCGGCAAGTCTTCTTAGACCGACTAGTTGTCTTTGCCTGTACTTTGACTTCTTGGCTGTTCTACCGTTAGTCGGTCTACGTTGTATCACCGACCGACTAGTTGATGAACTAGTCGGTCAGTGATCCTTCTTTGACCGACTAGTCTGGTTCAGAATAGAGCCGTTGGAGACTTTCTTCAAACGTTTTTCTCTCTCTCTCTCTCCTCTATCCTATATATAGTTGGAGGGGCTCTTTCATAAGATCCAAGGCTGCCATTTTAGAGATTTGAAGAAACCTAAGAGAAGCTATTCAACTCCATTCTAAAGCTTTCTCTTCCTCACAAGAATCTCTCCCTCAACTCTTTGAGCAATTTCCTCAAGAGAGATTCTCTCCATTGTGAGCCTTCCAAGCCTAGAGCTTGATCCAAAGTCACCATCCTCCATCCTAGCCTTCGATCGCTGATCTTATTGGTGGAGATTCGGTTTGGTGACATTCTCTCCTCAAAATCCATCATTGCCCTAATTTGGTAAGTTTACTCAAGGCATAGGATTTTGTATGGTAAGAATTTATTTCATTTCATTTCATTGAATTGTTGTACACTCTCGGTTGTGAGAGTTTGAGTGATCCCGGGTTGTGGGATTCACAGGAATCGATTGTAGGTCGATTGCACTTGTGGAGTTTTCGCAAGTGGGTTTAGTGGAAATCTTGAGTTAGGGTTTCTAACTCAAGTATCCGGAGGGGATCCGGGTGGTTGGGACGTAGGATCACCGGGAACAAGTCGGGGAGACTTGGGTGGATCCGTACCCAGTAATATTGTTTGTTTGCGTATGTTTTAATTCTTGTTGATAGTTGTTTAATTCCGCATTGTCGTTTGTTTCTTGCACAATAATTAGGAATAACTATCTTGATTATTTTAAGTACTATTCACCCCCCCTCTAGTACGTGTGCAGTAGCTACCACAGGGCACTACAATCTGTCCACAGTTTGCTTGCTGAAAATCTGAAACACATGCTGGAAATATGAAATACATGCTAGAAATCTGAAATGCATGCTAATTATCAAATTGAACATCTGAAATACATGCTGGATATCAGCATACAATCACTTTGGTGCTTTTTGATCACATGCTGGAAATATATGCTATTGTTATCGGTTCATAGTTTTCACAGTTTGCATTTCAATGTATCTATGCATCAGTTCACAGTTCAGGTATGTATTGATTTGTAGACAGATTTTTTCTAAAATCTGAAACCATATTCTATTGACAATCCTACAGAGGAGCAACTTCTCCATCAAATGAGCAACTCCATCTTCACAACTTCTCCATCTTCCCCAGTTCTTAGAATCATATTTCTTAGAAAATTTCAAGGGTAGATTTGAAGACTCCCAAGCATATTTCTGAGGCCCCTAAAGTGTTTGCGAAAATTCCAAGCAGACCACCTACAACTATTCGCATCAATTCAGATGCTGCGAAGTGATCCTGGGTTGATATATGTGTTTCTAGACGAAAGTATGTCGATCCTTTGTTGATGTGTCCTCCCCTGCCATCGTTGTGTCCTCCCCTGCCATCGTTTCAAGCAGAAAGAGGCGATCGGCCACGGTGAGATTAATTGCAAAATTTAAGTACATTGATTTTCATACATATGTCATATTAATAGAAATTAAGGTGCGATCAAGCGTGGGTCTAATAACAAAATTGGAAAAACAAATATGACTAGAGATGTGCCCATTTGGTTGTTTGACAGAGAAATGAAGCTAATTTGACAACTTTGGTTTATGATAAGATCGATTCGCATAAAAGGTGATAGCTTGATTGAGGAATTTTCTACTGATCTTTTTTGTGTGCTTCTCATTTTTTCTTTCTTTTGTTTCATTTGCAGGCTAACGAGAAGTTCCATGTTTTTTTTGTTGTTTCCAGTTTAGCATCTGAATCCTACAGTTGAAATTATGTTTTTGCACCTGTAGATTTTTGATAACAACCTCATAATTGCTAATTATGGACACCGATGAAATTGAATTTAATCCTCTTCTGAGATAAGTGAATTAAACTACATTTTAACTGCGAATAATAAACATGTCTTTTGTTCTTAATCATTGCATTCTGCAAGTTCAGACTCCATGTTCAATGTCTTCCCCAGCTGATGGGTAAGTAAGTTCATATCTTTTTTAAATATAGGTAAGCATCCTCAGTGATGTTATTTTAACAAAGACGTCTGGTTTTTATCCTCTTAAATTTGAACCCAACTTTCCAAGATCAGAAAGGTATAGATGATTTTTCCTATTCATAACATGTTATTGCTTAAGAAGGTTTTTAAAAAAATTCATGGGATGGAAGGTTGTCTAGATGCATGTTTACTTGGAAGGTTGTCTAAATGCATGCCTACTTGAAAGGACTTTTAATACATAAATTGATCTCGCTTATATCTTACTAATACCTTAAATTGTATTAAACCTCTTCCATCAGGTGGTATGAAGTAATGGCCACAAAGCACTGAACCTCCAACTATGATGGAATACGGTTGCTGCAATCAGCGAGGATGTGGTGAAGCTGGTTGTCGTTAAGCCAGAATTGAAGTTTGTGGTGAGGGTGGCGGTGTCCGTAAGGAGAAAGAGCAAGGAGGACCTCAAAGAAGCCATTGCCAGCCAATTGGATGCCATTTCTGACCTCCATCAAAGTGAGCCCTCGAATTTCTCATCTGGTTTTTGTTTATTTTGGATTAACCCTGTGGTTTTTTATATTAAAAACTCATCCTTTTCTGTTTAAAAATGCTTCCTCTTTGTAGCTTTTTAGATTGATTTCAGGGTTTTTGTCTAGCTATTGAGAACTTCATCATATAAATGAGGGGCACATGTGGCTATGCCTCACGCTGATTTTCTAACTCTATCATGTGTTGACGAAATCTATGCATGGAACAATATTTTAAGACCACATGATTCTTGCATTAACTGTACAGTTAATAATGCATTAAGCATGAAGCATATATAAACTGAAATCAAGGAAACAAAATCAACATATGTAGTCTCATTTGCCCAAGAAGTGTGAACTATAGATGAGAACGTGATTATTATTTGTTAAGGCCTCAAGACTAGATTTATAAATATAGACATAGATGAAATATTCTTAATTACAGGATAAGATCAAATAATAACAAACTCTAACTTCATAATGTATAATACATGAAGACTGAGTTCATTGCTTACTTATGACTTCCAGATGCAATGAAACTCCAGAAGCTTGGTCAAAAACAAGCTACATGGGACTTGGACGATAGCAAGCAAGACACAAGTATGATCTACAGAGAAAAAGATCAGGAGCAAGAATCCAATATGTAGACGCAAAAAGAGAACTTAACGATCGAGTAGAGTAGTCATCAACTTATTTACATATACAGATGAACCTGTACAAATGGACAGATGAACCTGAAATGATAGGCACATGCACAAATTAGTTCATGGGTTATGATTGCATTCATAGAAGGTTTGGGGATAATTTGTTCATATCCAGATTTAAAATTATTCCTAATATGAATCCATGTTTTTATTCATATCCAGTAGCAGATTTTGTTCATATCCAATCCCCTACTGTAAATTAAGGTCTACTTTTAAAAATTACTCTGCTGTAACCTATCTGAGTTTTGTACATATCTGAGTTTCTTTGATTACCCTTCTATCTTTATTTTTTTTCATTATAAAAATTGCATTTTGAGATATATTCATTTGATCAGACTTCGATCTTTTTGTAGTTTCAGTGCTTAGTTTGACTCTGAAGTTCAAATTCGATCTTTTTATCTTTTTTTGCAGATCAATCCATGTGTCCAAATTGAGGACCCAAGGAAAATCGAAAATTTTGGTGTATGGATTAAAATTTTGGTGTGGGCTAACATTTTTATTTGGAATTAAATAAACAATGTTTAGAAGAATAAGTGTATTATATAGTTTAATTAGCATTAATCAGTCTCCTCCAAGTGAACTATGTGTAAATTTACAGTTTATTTTTATTTTTTTTAAATGTTGCATGTATATATTAGCAATAAATTATAGTTCCAAGAGCATCCACGCAAAATTATGTCTCCTCTCACTGCACAATGCTCATTGCTTTGCACAAAAAAACATGGTTAGTGAATCGGTCTATGGCAAGAAGCTCATTGCTGTGCATATGATTGCCCTTGATTTTGAAAAGAATTTATATTGTGTGATTTATGGTTTGTTGAATGTGTTTACTTGCAGAATGAGGTTGGGACCAAGGTTGAATACGTGGTCTAGAATCCTTTCATATCAAAGTTGGCGACAGACATTCTCAGTGGTCTTAATAAAATTTATATCATAAACATAATTCTCCTTCTTCGTCCTTCTTTTATCCTTTTGTGCTTAATCCCTCATGAATTCTGACAACCTAACCATTATATTTGATAATCACGGTCTTCGTCATGTTTGTTGCAGAAATGTCTAGCGAGTTTTTTGGAGAGCTAGGATGTATTGAGAAAAATGATTGAAGGAATTTTGGTGTTAGAACACAGGTTTAATGTTGTGGAATTCAACTTGCAAAGTGATGCTGGGGCTGGCTCTTCAAGATTTTTTTGAAAGATACACAACAAATTTTGTATTTCTTTTCTCTCCATTCTAGGTTTTTTGGGATGTAATTAGTAGTTATGAGGTGTATGATGATGATCTAATAAGAAATGGTTGATGAAACATTTTTAAAGGCATTAGTTCAATGATACAATGCTTACATGCATTAGTTCAATGATACAATACCAATATTTTTATTTCAATGTTCTAGGTTCATTACATGCATTAGTTCAATGATACAATACTTACAAAGCCAACCAGTAAATGGCTTTGAGGTTTGTAACCTCAACCACCATTCTTCTGCATGTAAACTGAGATTTGTAAACAACTTTATTGAGGTGTATGTAATTTTGTAAGCATTGAGTACATGAAAACATGTATATGAAAATTCAGATTGAACTGCAAATCTCAGTCATTGCTTATATTACTAGCAAGGACCTAGATTTATTCAAATGGTTATGGTGCTATTGTTGTAGATTAATATTTATTAGTCATATATTGTGAAACTAAGGAACAAAATTTTCTGGAGGAATTAAATTTTGCGTGGAACTAAATTTAAGAGGAACTAAGATTTTTAGGGGGCCTAATACTTATTGCGCTTTAATTATTGATGTTTGTTTAAAATTAGGGGTCCAAGATTTTGAGGGGGATATTTTAAATGAATTGTGCCCCAAATGCACGGGTTATGGCCTGTTTGTTTAAAATTAGGGGTCCAAGATTTTGAGGGTGATATTTTAAAAGAATCGTGACCCAATGGCACGGCTTATGGTCGAAGGCATTCGCGTCGCCCGCTAAATTTTTTTCGCTAATTTGTTGTTCCACACCGAATTTGTTGTCACACGTCGAATTTGTTATTCCACGCTGAATGCGCTCCTTCCAAATTTGTTGTTCCACCCCGAAAGCACCTACTCTGAATTTGTTGTTCAGTATCGAATGTGCCCCTGCCAAATTTGTTGTTCATCACAGAAGGCGTCCGTGTCGCTAAATATTTTTGCGCTAATTTGTTGTTCCTCTCAATTTTGGCCGTAGAAATAATTTTTTGGTGAACAAAACTTTAGCAGGGGAAAATCTTAAATGAACCGTGCCCGCGGGCACGGGTTATGACTCGTCTATATTATAAAAGAGGGATGTTATCAAGAGATATTGGATAAGAGATATTGGACAAGAGAAATTGGATAAGAGATATCTATATTATAAGAGAGGGATGTTATCAAGAGAGATTGGATAAGAGATATCGATATTATAAAAGAGGGATGTTATCAAGAGAAATTGGATAAGAGATATTGGAAAAGAGAAATTGGATAAGAGATATCTATATTATAAAAGATGGATGTTATCAAGAGAAATTGGATAAGAGATATTGGACATGAGAAATTGGATAAGAGATATCTATATTATAAAAGAGGGATGTTATCAAGAGAAATTGGATTAGAGATATTGGACAAGATAAATTGGATAAGAGATATCTATATTATAAAAGAGGGATGTTATCAAGAGAAATTGAATAAGAGATATTGGACAATAGAAATTGGATAAGAGTGATGTTATCAAGAGAAATTGGATAAGAGATATCTATATTACAAACGAGAGATGTTATCAAGAGAAATTGGATAAGAGATATTGGACAAGAGAAATTGGATAAGGGATATCTATTATATAAAAGACGGATGTTATCAAGAGAAATTGATAAGAGAATTTAGACATGAGAAATTGGATAAGAGAATTTGGATATCGATTATATAAAACAGGGAAATTGAATAAGAGAAAATATAAGAGATGAGATTTTGAGGGATAAAAGAGGAGGTGGGGAATTTTGCACATACAACCCCGGTTTTTGTATTTTTCCTATGGACCCTCCCCACACACACACCCACACTTTTTATTCTCACCCCTTCCGGCCATTTTTTTTCCAATTCTATGAAGATTTTGAATCTTATCCTGCTAGGACAAAGCTTTGTCCTACGTGGCAAGTTTGTCTTTGGTGGTAATGACAATTTTGGGGGACTTAAATTTTGGGGGAAAACTTAAATTTGGGGGGAAACTTGAAATTTCGTGGGAAAACTTGAAATTTGGGGGAACTTGAAATTTGTGGGGGAGAAAAACTCAGCCATTAAATAAACTGTGCCCTATGGGCACGGGTAATGACTAGTATATATATATATATATATATATATATATATATATATATATATATATATATATATATATATATGGAAAAAGGGGATCTAAGGTGCCTCCTTAGATGAAAATCTAAGGAGGCGCCCCCATTTCCCGCCATCTCCTACAATTGTTTTGGAAATTCTTTTTCATGGGGTTGTTGTTCACATCATGGATGATCAACATAGCAAATTTCAAGGGATTTCAATACTTTTTGAGCCACCATCTACCCCTTACAACTTCACCGGTCTAAAAACATGCTGAAAACCCGAAGTTGCAAGAGGTAGATGGGGGCTCAAAAAGTATTGGAATCTCTTGAAATTTGGTATGTTGATCATCCATAAGGTGAACAATAAACACATGAAATTTTTTTTCGAAAAAAACGTGTGAGATGGGGGGGAATGGGGGCGCCTCCTTAGATTTTCATCTAAGGAGGCACCTTAGGATCCCTTTACCCTATATATATATATATATATATATATATATATATATATATATATATATATATATATATATATATATATATATATATATATATATAAGCTATAACTATACTTGTTACATCCTGATTAGAAGTCTACTCAAATTAGGAATTTCGGACCTCACAGAGCCACTTCTGGTCAAGGTTGGAGACTACTTTTTGTCAAGATATGAAAAGAAGGGTACGATGGGAATCTTGGTCAGAACTGTGCTTTCTGCAATGGTGTGGTACATTTGGAAGGAAAGGAACAACATGATCTTCAATGGCCTCAAGAAGCCTAGGACACTGTTGTTTGAGGACATTGGTTCAGCTATTAGAGACACACCACATCACCTGGAGGGTGATACTCAAGAGGCCATACAAGCTATGAATAATTGGGAATTTAGAGATGCTGGTTAGGGAGGTGGTTTGCCTATTTATGGAAGCTAGCCCAGCAAGTAAAGGGCGGGGGGAGTGCTGGTTGAGGGTGACGGCGCTTGTGCCCTCTCCCCTCTCCTTCTGTTCCCCCTTATGTGCACTGCTGATTTGTAATTCTTGTACATTTTGTTGATTTAATAAAGATTCACACTATTCTTCCAAATATATATTTACTAGTCATAACCCGTGCCCGCGGGCACGGTTCATTTAAGATTTTCTCCTGCGAAATTTTTGTTCCCCAAAAAATTATTTTCACACAAAATTTAAAAGAACAACAAATTAGCCTAAAAATATTTAGCGGCACGTGCGCTTTCGATGCGGAGCAACAAATTCGACGCAGGCGTCTTCGACATGGAACAGCAAATTTGTGCGGGCACCTTCGGCGCGGAACAACAAATTCGATACGGAACTACAAATTCGGCGTGGACGCCTTCGACGCGGAAAACAAATTAACGTAGAACAACAAATTCGGTGCGAAACAACAAATTTGGCACATGCGCCTTTGACACGGATCAACAAATTTGACACGTGCACCTTTGACACCGAACAACAAATTAGGCACGGGCGCCTTCGGTGCAAAACAACAAATCCACGTAGAACAACACATTCGACGCGGGCGCATTCGGCGCGGAAAAACAAATTAGCATAAAAAATTTGCGCCCCTTCAGGGCGTGGAAGATGCCCATGCGGGCGTCTTCGACGTGCGGGAGGCACCTGCACGGGCGATTGTCCCAGTCATGCCTAGAATTCAAAAACAATCATCAATTGTAATATAGATACCTTAATCACTTAATTTTATTTTGCAAAAAATGATATCGTTCGATCACCATTTAAGAGCATAAAGAGAAGGTGAAAGTTATAATTTACGGGTAAATTTTAATCATAATCCAATAAAACTGTTGAGCAGACGTTTTCATTCAAACTTAGATCAATCTCAACATCATCACACAATAATTTAAAAAGTCACAAACAAATTGAAACAAAAAATCAACAAATTTGAATTCCCAAAATAAACCACAACCTGATGAGTGATATTATTTAACCCAACTTTTTCGAGTATATCAAACTAATGGATATTTACAAAATACTTACATATTTTCATCCCAAATTTCAAACCAAATGATAGTTTCACCCCACTTAAATAGAATGACTTGATTATACAAACTCATAAAAAAATAACAGAATTTCATTAATCCCAAAGTAACATAAACATGTGACTTTAAATCCACAGCTAGTTTGATTATACAAAAAAATAATCGAAGTACTCAAGAATTAACTATGCGCCCCCATCTTTTGCCTTTTGGATACAAAAAATAAAATTGCTAAGCAAGGCCCTTTCTTTCTAGTATATAACTGGGTAAAACAATATAACATCCAAGCCCCTTTCTTTCTTTTGGATAAGATCAGGCGAAACATTAGGCATAAAAAAAAACTATTATACAGCCCGGGGCTTGACCCTTTCTTCAGTTTCTTCTAGGGCCTACAATGAAGTAAACTGTTGCTACATTCTTTCTTCATTTTCTTTGCTATCACCCATCTTTATGCAAAGATAGGATATTCACCATTTATTTTCACTTTCTTTGCCCCTTTCGTCACCACCAACCTGTCACCACCAACCTGCAATCCGCGCATAAAGATACCCAAATCGCAAACCCAACCCATAGATGAAAAGTACAGAAGCGGGTGAAAGAAAATTACTCACTTGTTAAAGAAAATTACTCACTTGTTGAAAATTACTCACTTGTACAGAAGCGGGTGAAAGATAATTACTCACTTTTTAAAAAAATTACCCACATTTGCATTATATGCTTAGCGTGAGTTTGTAAAAAACCCAAAACTTGAACCCAATACCAGACACATTGATGCACATCATTATGGTCGTGCCATAGAAAATCATTTACTCCTAAATAATAACAGATACATACTTATTAGATGAAAATAATAGCATATTTTCGCAAAGATGGATATGATCAAGCTGACATCCATGATCTTGGCGTGCCAACCAGTAGATAAGTACATTGATGTCCAGTATTTTTGTCTGGAAGAAGTTTTGCCTTTATTAATAGTAATAGACAGAACTGGCCACAAATTCTAACATAATTCAAACAATCCCCATCAAAATTCAGCTCATGCTACTCATGATGTGAATAATCCGTAGAAAGAATTTATTAGAGAATCACAATGTTCCTCAGTGACCTGATGGCCTGAGAAAGTAAAATGCTACAACATGAAGAGCTCAATATTTATTTCTCCACGCATGCCATTGCAGTTTCAGCTGAAACCACGGCGGGGAGAAGCCAAGGACACCTCAGTCCAGCAGAGCTTGTGCAGGCACGGCAGGAAGAAGCGCGGGGAGGGCCTCGGAAGGAACGGTTGGAGACAATCCACGGGCTTCTCCACATGAGCATTGTCCACAGATGCCACCTCGATAATGGCTTCTGAGATGCCCTCTCCAGACTCCATCCTGATCTCTGAACAGCCATCGGGATAATGGCTTGTGCAGGCGTCGTCTCTAGGGCTAGCACTGGTCGACAGCAGCGGGATCTGAGTCAACGTCGACAGCAGCGGATCCCAACCCTACATCTATTCTCCAGAGTCTCCTTGTCTCCTCCGTCTCTCCTCTTCAACGGCATCAGCGTCAGCGGCATGACAACCTAAATTGAACATGGCAATAACAAAAGTCCATGAAAACTACAAAACATTGCCCAAACACATCACTGTGTGTGATTTGTGCATTTATGCATTTGCCTATATGTAATAATACTCATGAAACATGAACACTTCCATGTAAAGCCCATCAAGTTGATGATGCTGTTTTCATTACATGTTTAGAAGAAATATTGGATAATGAGAATTTAGCTGCAAATAATCAGAATCTGATTCTCCATAACAGCAGTTGTCAATAACTGAGAAATATAAAATAAGCATTATAGCACTTTAATATAGTAGCCTCATAAATATTTGATACAGTTAGCCAAATAAAAGTAATTACTGGCATTGTAAGCAATGAAATTCACATTCGAATACTGTCCCCAAGAACAAAACAACAGAATTTAAAAAAAGAACCACAAATCATGAGTTAAGCAATAATCAAGTAAAATTTAAGAATGGACCATGCTCCCCGATGATGGATCTATAATGAAGAAATGCATAGCCAGTAGAAGAATAAAAAAGCATGAGAAGCAAAACGATAACTACAAACAGGCAACATTCAGTAAATGATAATTATAAGTACCATTCAGACGTATTGAATGAAAATTCTAAGCAAATAGTGGGGATTACTATTCATAGATACCACAAATCATACATATTACAATATATTTATGAATTTCTTGCATTATGTTCCTAATTGAAGTCTTGACAAAAGAGCTGAATACCCATAACCCGATATTGACCAAAAACCCCATTAATTATGCATTCATAGCTTAATCCATTCAACTAATTCGAAGAAGAGCACATATATTTTATCACAAACCAAGGACCTTGATATGCTCAATAAAGATAATATTTTGGAACATCATATAATATACCTGGATCTAAAACAATGCTGAACTAACAATCTTCACAATTCTCCTTCAAATCCAATCCATCCACCATTTCCACTCGTTCATGTTTATGAATCACACACCAATTTGGTGATTGCACTGCTCACATCCACTTGAAATGATCCGCATTGGCACAGTCCTCCATCTCCACGTTAAGACTCGAACTCCACAAATCCTCGTCAATCTCACCAAATATCACCCCGTTAGAAATAAATCAATATGCTCCGTTTACACATGCAAATTCAAATGAAATGTACAAATAGGCATTTTGAAAGAGGTTAAACCCAAAACAAACCTGCAAGGTTTTCCCCATCCTCACCGTGGTATATGCCACTTCATCATATGTGAGACCCTCTGATGATTTGGTTCTTATTTTCCCCCAGCTCTTCCTTCAGCTTCGAAAGCTTCGAAAACAGAAAAATCTCATCATATTCTATTTTAGTTTATATGCAACAGCAAGCCCACAGAAAAATAACCAAAAAATGTTAAATACATACTTGACTGCCATTGGTTTGATGTGAATTTGATTGAACAAATAACAACAAAAAGAACTTAAATTTAAAAGCAGCAGTAAGTCCAACAAATAACCAAAAATGTTAAATACATACCTGATTGCCACTGATTTGATGTGATTTTGATCAATCAAATAACCAAAAAAATGTTGAATTCGCATCTACATACTAACTACAACTGATTTGATCAAACCTGAGACAATAGAAACAGATACAAATTTGATCATTTGCAGTAAATAGGAACAGAATTTAAGAACATGTGAAGCAATGAGAAGAGGTAAAGGCTTGTACAAATATGGCCTAAAAAGATGAAGCTATTACATATTTGAACTTGCTACAAATAGGGGTAAAGGCTATTACATGTAGAAGTTATTACATTGCTTTACTGAAGTATATTTCCAAAACATTGCGTTAAGGAAACATTTACTTTTGAACCTGCTACATTTTCTTTACTGCAGGGATAAAGGCTTGTACAAACATCACCGAAGAGACACGTAGATATTACAAACCAAATACCTTTACTGAAAGCATTGTTATAAAAAACCCTCTATATTCTTGCCCTTCAAAGTGGTACAATTTTAGAGTTATGAATAAACAGAGAAAAGTTCCAAACCTCTCAATTACTCCATATACATGGATGCCCACTACCAACACATCTCTGCGGTATTTGTTAGACATCTCACTGAGCACATTCCTTGGGTATCCTTCCAGCATATCATAAATAACATAAGTCACCTGCAAGCACACACAAAATAACAGCTTTGTACATAGAGAAGTTCACTACTCTACCAAACACTTTACATGATCTTGTGTCAAATTTCAGAAGAAAACACTCAATGAATGCAAGTGTGATAATTTATGTTTTTCTTATTCTCTCGGTTCACAATGCACGCGTGTGTATCACAATGTTCCATCCTTTGAATCTAACTTTGGAATAAAATGCCCTATAATCAAGCAAAAGTCAATTGGGTTAAAGCATGTGACTGTGTATCTACCTAGCTCGAATTTTGTAACAAACCAAATATTTTTACTGAAAGCAATGTTATCAAAAACCATGTATATACTTTCCCTTCAAAGCATTACAATTTTAGATTAATGAATAAATAGAGAAAAGTTCCAAATATCTTAACTACTCCATATCTATGGATGCCCACAGCCAACACATCTGCATGGTACTTTTCAGACGTCTCACAGAGCACATTCCTTGGGTATCCTTCCACTATATCATAAAAAACATCAGTCATGTGCAAGCAAACAAAAAATGCCAGCTTTGTACATAGAAAAGATCATTACTTTACCTGATCTTGTGTCAAAATTCTGAAGAAAACACTTAATAAATGCAAAAGTGGTAATTTCTGTATATGACAACATAAATGGCCACGTCCACTATATCAAAATCTCACTTGTATAAGGAAAATAGCCAAGGAAATGGAAAGCAATCAAAAGACCAGGGTCATAGGAAACAATTACTTTTGAACCTGCTACATCATGATTCACGCCTTGGATTTCTTCAAGGGATGACAGAATGAGGATAGCATCTTTTGAAGAAGTAAGGCCTTCAAGTTTTAAGTGAAACTTGTTGACAGCATCTCCTGAGCTAATCAGTTCAGCACCAAAACCGGCATCTTCAATTGCCTTAATGATGTGATCAGGATTGGTAAAATTAGGATCATAATGGATTTTGGCTTCTTCAAGTGCAAGGCCGACAACAACCTTTTAACTCCATTAACCATACCAATAGCTCGCTCTACAGCTTCAGAACAACTGGTGCAAGACATTCCTTTGATTATAAGTTGACACACCACAATATTTTGATATGGAAATTCATCTACCTGGTAACCTAAGTCCACAATAGATTCTTCAATTGTTTTAACCTGAAGAGAGTTGGCATTAAGCAAATCCATTTTTCAATAAGAAAAATCACATAGTCGTTGATGTTCTGGAAAATAACTGAGAATTTAAAGTAACTTAGAATAGAATTAGAACCATGATAGTTAAACCCACTACCGGTCGAAAAAAAATTATTTTTGGAGCACAATTCTAAGTTGAAATGGTTCCAAGAAAGGCTACATATGTCAAATTTAATATACAAGCCATTTATCAAAAGTGTTCTAAAATTCAGAATCGGGTACTTTATAATTAAGAAAGACTGTAAAACTTTAGAAAGATGAAAGGCACCGGCGAGTAAAAATACCTGGGCACCACAAAGGTCTAGAAATTTCATATGCGCTGTACATGAAATATTTTCATATGCTCTATCTGTAAAACTGCAAGAAAAGAATCAATGTTGTTAAATGATGGGTGTTGTGGTCAACCTAACTGTTCATAAAAACATAACACAATCACATTGTTGCAATTATTAACCTAGAAATTTAAATTATTAACCTGGAAAGTGCATAAAGGTTTAAACTCTAGAGGGAATAACATCAACAGATTATCTGATGTAACTTACATTTGTTAACTTGTAACACATAAGTACATTAAATATAAATGATGAAAGTCATGTCTTAGGGGCCAGTTTAAAAAAGAAATTGCATGGTCAATATCTTAAAGCTAAACCATAAGCTGTTCAAGCATCATGATTAGAGTCTACACTCAATGTCGATTAGATGTGTGAAAAAAATAAATTGACTTCATCATTTCCTATATGAAGTCAGAGCATCCAGGACCAAAAAAGATGTGTGGTAAATTAGCTTACGTAAGTATGACATGCATAATCAATTTCCATATTAGATTCTGAAAATCAATTTCCACATCAGATTCTAAATAAAATACATTAATTGGTTATCTGAGATTAAATCCATCTCAAAGAGAAAATGATGTGGCTTGCAGAAAAAAGAAGACGATCCCATTTATTAAGAAATTTTTTTGCCTTAACTACTATGAAAGTGTTTACTGCTTGCATACCTCTCCATCTGGTGAAAAACTCAATGCTGATATTGATGTAGCCATCTTTGATTCAGATTCTACTTCACGAAAATTTAGAAGGCCCAGGGGTCCACTTGCATTGCCCATCTCATGGGAGAGATGTGGATGGATGTTGGTTGTCGAGTTTTAATTGCTCCGGTGAGAATAAAAATAGTAATGATAAACCCCAAATCCCCATTATGACAATTTTTCCAAGTACTAACCCAGCCTCATCGCCCAGTCATCATGGTCCGAACATCAACACTCGAAAACACACACGATAATAATAAAGGACCTAACGTCGCAGTAGAACCATGCTTCATGTATTGGGCATGATTTGATCTTCGAGCCATGAATCGGATACGCTTTAGATTAGTGATGTCCATGACTATAATTACCAATAAGAACTGAACTACCAGAAACTAATGGCTATAAAGCTTGTGGGGTTAAATTATCCAATAAAGTGATCCAAGAAACACAACAGCGGTTCGAAATAAGATGGTCAATGACCCAAGAATTCTATAATACATCAAGTAATTTACCACTCTTAGGGCTTATGCTTTGCATCGTTTGCAAAATTTAGAATTAAAATAAAGGTAGAAAACCAAAAACAATGTCAGAGTTTTAGTGAACTTACAGATAAATAGTAATTAGTAATGCCAGGATAGACATACTCGCTGCAAATATTCAATAAAATGGGTCCATCTTTAGCTTGAAGATAATCAAGACACTCATGGTAGCGCTGCTTCAATTTGTGATGATCCTGCATAAATACAATGCATCGAGTCATGGGTTGTTGAGGGAAAATATCAAGAATTCAAATCAATTAAAAAGATGACACATTGAAATATCAAGAATCCATCGAGTCATGGGTTGCAAGTTTGTTCTCCAAGTACAAAAGGTATCAGCTCACTCAGCCATATATTTGTTGTTGCCCAAATGGAAGAAATGGATGCATCCATAGAAATAAATTTTATGGATGCATTGGACAAACTGGTATCGGACTGGATGCATCCATAGAAATAAATTTTACCATAGAAATGAATTGGAACTAAAATTTAAACTTCCATAGTTGAAACTATATTGCATTAGTATTGAGTATACTCAACAAATTGAGTACAAATTTGAACACAGTTGGAACTAAAATCTGCATCATTATTTGAACACATTTGGAACTAATTTAACCTGTGAGTATACTCAATTAGTTTATAAAGCCATATGCTCAAAACAAATTTCATTTACTGTGTTTTAACATTAGAATATCCAGTATACTCAAAACAAATGCAAAACTAATTTAACACATCTAAAGCCCTATATTGCATCATTATTGAGTATACTCGACAAATTGAGTATAAATTTGAACACAGTTGGAACTAATATCTGCATCATTATTTGAACACATTTGGAACTGAAATTTAAATAATTTCATACTCAAATTCAAACTCAATCAAACAAATTCATACGCAAACAAAAAATTATAATGTAGTTAGAGCAAAAAAAATCCTACTAAGCTCATCATAACCTGCTAGATAAATCCATCATATAATAACCATACATAAATTTATGCATGGGAGTAAATGGTTAGATACAAATTACTGCATTTATGCCATCTATTTACAGTTGAAAGCATATATGCCATATATATCACTACATCAGTATATATAAATTAAACTCAAGCTTTTCAAATTAAGCTCAAGCATATATGCCAATTTGAATAGCTATGCATATATGCCAATTTGAATAGCTCTACATCAGTGATATAAATTAAACTCAGCCTTTAACCGGTGCAAAACAATTTGAACCATAAACACACCCATTCACTCATATAGGATGTATTCAGATATTAAAATGCAGCTAGCAAAAACTGATTTTTTTTCATATCAATTCTCAATACAAATTTGAATATGCAGTTTTGCACATTTGGTATATGAATATGCAGTTTTGCACACCCAATCTCAATAAAAATTTGGGTACCAAAAAATGGGTATCAAGAATTGGCAATAAAAAATTGGGTATCAAATTGGGTATCAAAAAAATATTCAATTGGGTATCAAAAATTTGGTTGACAACTGCCACCTCAAATAAACCTCCCCTGTTATTAAATTGGATACCCAAAATAATTGAATTGGGTATCAAAAAATTAGAATTGGCAAGCTGACAATCTCTAATAAACCTCCAATTTAATATCAAATTGTGCAAAACTGGAACCAATTCAATACGTATGGAATCCCAAAATTTTGGTTGACAATTTTTTTGGGAGGCTTGATGGTAAATTGGATATAAAAAAATATTCAATTTTTTGATACCAATTGTGCAAAACTGCATATTCAATTGGTGCATATTTCATATACAATTGGTGCATGTGCATCAATTGAATTGGTATAGGATATGCACCAATTGGTATCAAAAAAATCGAATATCAGTTTGAATATTCAATCGATGCATAAATCAAAAGACTTGCTTCCCCTAAAACAATGAACAGAAAACATAAGCATTGTCATTTGTTATTCAATCGGTGCATAAATCAAAAGACTTGCTTCCCCTAAAACAATGAATATAAAACGTAAGCACTGTCATTTGTTTCCAATCATCTTTCACTTTGAATCACATTCAAGTATGCATGTTTGATCCCTTTTAAGTTAGATACATAAAACAGAAGTATTGTCATTTGTTTCCATTCATCTTTCAATTTTGAATCACATTCAAGCTGCAATATAATGCACACAAACGTAGCATCTTCAAGGTATTCCATGTTATAATATGTATCTGACTTCTGAATAATTATATTTTTGTTCTTCAGGTCAACCAATTCCCTGTTATAATATGTATCTAGCCTGGATTCTCTGCTACTACAAAATAGACAGCCTGGCTACAAAAAAATTCGGCATTACTGGCTTAATGACAGTATAGTTTTGGTAACCAATTTACTTAACATTGTAAAGCTTATGGTCGAGGGCCAATAATGTATCTTATCAATCTTAACACTTAACAGGATATTAAAAATAAAATTCATGCTTAAGAGCCTTAATCTTTATATTCTCGATTGATCACTTTTTCCCCAGAAATTAAAAGCCTACCATGTGTGAACAACAATTCCTTCCCAAAGAGTTGGCTGCAACATCAAGCTACCTCGTTACATCGATTTAGGATAAGGGCTTAATTTTTTCAGTATATAGATAGTAGTGAAAGGTAATATTTAAAGTGGACAATGCGTCCAATACTATTAAGAGTCACATGTTATTAAAACAGTACCACATCGGACACATAAGTAAAAAATGATCCCACATGGAGACATAAGAAAATAATGAAGGACAAATATCGAAAATTGTGCATCTACCTATCAACGTAAACCAAGATTATGTGAGGATCAGTTTAACTTCCCATAGGACCCAATCATATTCTAACAAATATAACATGTGCATATTTGAGCATCCAACTGACTGTTTTATGCATGAAAGCCCATCCTAGCAAGTGGTTGCAACAGTTTGCTACCTTGCCAAAGAGTAGTCATATGAATGCTATCTGCCATTAAAGCAAATTTACAGTAAAGAAGCACGTCGGAGTTAGGCGCATTTCTGACCCCTAAACTAAGGAACAGTCATATATAAAATATATGTGATTGTTGGAAATGTATGTAAGCTAAAGACTTACAGTTATCTCGGATGGTTCAGTCATCTTACATGGTATTAGACTTTGTTCATCAGATTTAGCATTACTGTCTTTTGCCAAGACTACTGAAGATATCGATGTTTCCCTTTCTTCTTCATATGTGATGGAAACAGAATTCAGTTCAAGAATCATGGAACTCTCTGTCAGCTTTAAGTGATGAAGAAATGTCATATACGACTCATCCATAAAGGGCAATTCAGATCGTTTCCTAGGAGAAATGCCAGCACCTTCACCAGACTCTGAGCAAGAATTTCTTGACTGTTCTCTTTTGGCTACAGAATTGTCTCTTCTTCACCCAGATGAAACGCCACCTAAGCTGGTCCAAGTCTCTGCCATATTCTCTTTAGATGTATCATTTTCACCTTCATATTTTACGATCGCAGGCATGCCGTTATTCCCATTTATCATTTCGAAAACATACGACTTTATAGACAGGATCATAATATAGACATGATCAAATGTTCAAGACATGATCAAATGTTATAGACATGATCAAATGTTCAAGACAGGATCAAATGTTATAGACAGGATCAAATGTTCAAGAAACACTTTATAGACAGGATCATAATATGTATCAATCATGAAACGAATGTAGTCTTGATCCTCCAACTTGATCACCATTTTTAGGCCTGGTGTATTTTTCTGGAAGACTGATCAATAAAGTGAGCAGCAATTCTCTTACCATAATCAAATACCATAATCAAATACCATACCATTACAATTCTGTAGCCAATAAGAAAATATTAGACAAACAAACAATAAATCAAATATTTAAGTTAAAGCTGCTAGTCAGAGTGCCCTCCCTTTCTCATACCATAATCACTACATTATCACTACAGAGAAGAAATATATTAAAGTTCATCTAAAAAATCAAATATTTCATCAAGGAAACTGCAAAATTTCTCAAATTGGTAGATTTCGATGTTTCAACAAAGAATTAGGAATTCGCTGTGTAACCCTAACGAAAGCTACAACCGATTTTAAGAACGATCCATCTGCCATATAAACGATCCATCTGCCATGTGTAACCCTAACCAGATCAAGAACGATCAGAAGCTTTGAGAATGCCATATGAAGGGTAAAAGTGAAAAAAATTGAACCTTGTGTACGATCAATCTGCGGGAGCAAAGAGCTCGAGAGCAGCGGAGATCGGATCGATGTGTGTGGAAGTGCGGTTGAGAGATTGGTTTCTCTCCCTCATCTCTGCAGAGTCCGAGGTGAGGGGAGATGAGGGGAGGGGAGCACCGGGGTGAGGGGAGATGAGGGGATCGCCGGGGTGAGGGGAGGGGAGCATCGGGTCTGATGTTTTTTTCACGTGGGGGTCGGTGGAGGTGAGGGGAGCGTCGGGATGAGGGGAGATGAAAAGTCACGGGCTGTGTTTGATTTGGGAGAGATAAGGCTGAGCTTATTTCAAATTTTTTGTTTTCCCCCTCTAAACACATTTCCCCCCAAAAATTTTCTCATCAAGATTAAATCCCAACCAACTCTTATACAAAATACAAAACCCAATTTCTCATCTCCCAATTTCTCATATTCAAATTCTCTTATCCCTTATCCCTTATCCAACAAAATGTATTACACAATACCCAAATTCTCTTATCACTTATCCAAATTCTCTTAACCAAAATCTCTTATCCAACAACTCTTATCCAAAAACCCATGATAACATCCCTGTTTTATAATATATATATATATATATATATATATATATATATATATATATATATATATATATATATATGGTTATAAGTGATATGCTATATGGTTATATAACCATATAGCATATCACTTATAACCATACATATCATATATATATATCACACACATATCAAATATGAAGGGGCACTATTCACCCCTTCATTTGAGATTCCCACCCTAAATTACAAATTTGCCCCTCTATTTAATTAAGAATGATTAGTTAAACGTTTAATATTTTTCATTTCACATAACCAAATTTAATAATTTTAGTACCATTGGAAAGATCGTCATACTACCTATAATATGCGACCAATATTGAATATTTTTCAAGTATTCAGCTGTTTTGTTGATGAAGAGATCATTTGTATAAAAATTAATATTATTTTTACGAACAAATATTAATATTTAATATTTTTCACTAAAATTATTATAATTATAAAATTACAATAATTTTATATTATTTATAAATTTTTTTAATAAATAAATAATTTATTAGATTAACTCATTTTCAAAAGTAATATTTTATTATTATGTAAAGATAACTAAATAGGATAAACTAAGTTTTGAAGGGGGATGGTTACAATTGCTTATTCTTCAAAATGGAATCTTTGAGGAATATTTCATTTTGAAGGGGCATTTTTGAAGGGGGGTTGGAGATGCTATAATACAATTCTAAGTTGTAAACTTTAGGAAATTAGGGCTAGGGTTTCGTCTCCTCCTCCGATTGTTTTGAACCCCAGGGTTAGGGTTTGATTGAGCGTGAGAGGAAGGGATGGAGGGAGGGATGGGGAGCGATGTAGGGAGTAAACTGGGCAGACTTCTGCCTAGAAAACTGAGAAAACTGGGCAGAATTCTGCCCAGAACTAGGTGCACTTTCTGCCCAGTTTTCTGGGCATACTCTGCCCAGTTTATGGGCAGAGTATGCCCGAAAACTAGGTAGAATTCTGTCCAGTTTTCTGGACAGAGTCAGCCCAGAGCTCTGGGAAGAATATGCCCAAAGCGCATGTGCAACCTTCGCTTTCGGCCGGGAAACAGGTGTACTCAATTGCACGCTTGATTTATAGGCAACTCAAATTATGAAGCGTTGCTTGTCAAACTTAAACTTTATAAGTGTTTCTTTTTATTCTCATTTATTATTTTATTTGTTTACATTCTAACTTAATATTTTTTGGTCGGGTCAACCTGGCGAGGGCGGGAATGAGGATGACGGTCCTTCAGGACATGAGGGTGGCGATGGCGATGGCGATGGCGATGGGAGAGGGATTGGGGGCACTGGCGGTGGTGATCGATAGCGACGATGGTGATGGCGGCGATGGCGATGGTGCGTGCATATGGATTGGGGATGCGGCGATGGCGATGGTGCAGGCATGTGGATGGGGGATGCTGTGATGGCGATGGATATGAATAATTTATTATTAAATAATGGCCTAAACTTACTTTTAAACTGCGGCCGTTGGATATGATAATATATTGATACATTGTTTACATTAAATGTTTGCATTTTCTTTTTAATATTTGTTTGCTTTATTTTGTTGTATATAGAAGTACATTTTGTTTTATATTATAAAATATTGTATATTACATGCAGAGAATACTGCAATTTTTTTAAAAATAATTTATACTATCAGCCACGGACAAATCCGTGGCTGATAGCACTATATGGCCACAGAAAAGTCCGTGGCCATTACGTATTGGCCACGAATTTAGTACACGAATTTGACAATTTTGTGCACTAAATATATGGCCAATATCTAATGGCCACAGACAAATCCGTGGCGGATACCTATTTAAGGCCACGGCAAAGTCCATGGCCGATAGGTTTTGCCCACGGTTTGTGTGCATGGATTACGTCAGCTTCGTGGCCATTATCGGTGGCATATACATTTCGGCCATGGACTTTGCCATGGCGTTAAATAGGTATCTGCCACGGATTTGTCCGTGGAGGATACTTTTATATTGTTTTTTATTCGGATTATCTGCCATGGACATCTGTGGGAGATAACCCGTGGCAGATTATCAGACACGGAAGTTTGTGGGCAAAGGGAGTATTAGCGACAACGGTATCAGCAACGGATTTTCGGCCACGGAATTTTTTTCCCGTGGTCGTAAGGTTTCAGCCACGGAAACCCGGCTTTCAACTGGATTTGTTCGTGGCTGAAAGCCAGTTATCTAGTAGTAATAGCTAAAGGTTTTAACGATGCAAACATCACCAACTCAGGATCTTGAAGTATCCACCCCATGTGACACTCCTACAACACTAAGAATCCTGAAGTATTCATGAGCAGAATCCACACTTGCGGCTGGATAAAGGGGAGTGTTGTGAATGGATAATACCGAGTTGGTTAGGATCACGGCTTATCTTATAGAAAGACTGTGTCTATTGTATCTTATCTATGTACGCTCCTCCTCTAATTCTATAAATAAAGAGCCGGGGTTCCTCCCCCGGATGATGATTCATACCAAGAACTTGTTTTTAAGAAAAAAATATTTATTTTGAATTTACAAAGAATTATTCAAAATTTTTTCTTGAAAATACGGGTTTTGGAAAACCTAATAATTGAAAAAAAGAGAAACATTATGAAGGGATAATACCGAGTTGGTTAGTCGGTTGGGATCACTACTTATCTTATAGATAATACCGTATATATTGTACCTTATCTGTATACGCTCCTCTATATGCTATAAATAAAGAGCTGAGGTTCCTCCCCAGATGATGATTCATAACATGTTATCAGTACGGGCCTCTAAACAAATATTCCATACAAAATTGATCGTTGCGAAAGAGAAGAAAGGCGAGAGATTCACGCGCACAATGTCAAGCTTCATCAAACGAGCATTGTCAACCGCGTAGGCTTCGTTCAACCGTCGCTATATCCAGAGGATTGATGGATATATAGATAAATCTGGCTAAAATGTCGTTTTTATCATACGTATGATAGTATTTTACATAAATCTCGCAAGAGCGAAGTGGAATCTGGGCTAATCGCCCAAAAATCATGTTTTAACATGTTTTAAAATCTGTAAATAATTGTAAAATAGGGCTTTTACCCTATCCTAGCCCCGCCAGGGGCCTTACCGTCGGCTGCTCCCCCACCCCTGGCCCGTCCCCGCGCGTGCCCCACCCACTACCTGAAGCAAGGGGGCCGCCGTCGGTGCCCTATCTACTCCCCCTGAAGGGGGACGGTGCTCTTACCACCGTTGACCTCCCCCCGAAGGAGATCGATGATCTGGCCGTCGTCGACCTCCCCCCTGAAGGGGGACAGTGACTGGCTGACATTAACTTCCCCCCAAAGGGGGACGGTGCTCTTACCGCCATTGACCTCCCCTGGAAGGGGGACGTCGATCTAGCCGTCTTCAACCTCCTCCTCGAAGGGGGACGGTGACTGGCCTCCATGGACTTCCCACCCGAAGGGGACGACGCTCTTGCCGCCGTCGACTTCCCCTGAAGGGGGGCGACACTTAAGCTAATGCTGATGGCCCCACCCCCTTCGGGGGTGCTGCTGCATCCCCCTGAAGGGGGGGCATCAATCTCCCACCCACCGCCACGACGGCGGACGGGGTTCAACTCCCTTGCCGCCCTTGCTACAGTGGGGCAGCCACCCCTCTTTGGGGGCACAATAACAGGCGACAGCGGCAGCGGCAAGCCCTAGCCGCCACCGCCCCCAGCCCAAATTCTTTTGGGCCAGAAGCCCAGAGAAGAGAAAAAAAATTTCCTAAGAATTGCGGGACTGAAGCCCGCAAGCAAACTACGGGCCTCCGGCCCGCTGGCCTATTTTTCAAACAAAAATTTTTTTAGACTGCAGGCTTGAGGCCCACAGGCCAGTTTTCTTTTCCGAAGAAAAAAGAGGGGGATGACTAAAATAAGCTTTAAAAGGCTCTTTGGGGGCTAAAAATTGATTTTAATAAGGGTATTTGGGGGCCAAAAAATTCATGAAAAATCATGATAAATTATGGGGCAATGAGAGGACATAAAGGGGACTTTTAGGGACATTTGGGGATAAATTGGAGATGATTTAAAAAGGAAAATTTCTTCCTTTTATGAAGAACATGTCAAATATTAGGTTCTTTTTAAATCTTTTTGAAACACCCTAGCACAACCTTTGCATTATACGATACCCTTTGTAGGATCATAAATATATGCTTCGCATCATTTTGGCCTATTCTATGGATAAACTATGTTAGTTTGTGCAAATATTAAAACTTAATAATTAGAAAGATCCTACGGCCGCTCTACCGTTAGTCAGCTAACCTAACGGTATATGACGTTGCCCAATGGTCCAATAATTATTAGATAATTAAATTGTTTATCCCTTTCTGCGAATATAAATTCATGTGATGTATGTGATGAAAATGTCTGCTGAAAATGTTTGATGAGCACAAATTTTTGCATGGATGGCTAAATTGCGGTTTTGGATCAGCTGTTTAAGTCCCACATTTTATTTCCAACACTTTTCTTTTACTTTTGAGAGAAATTGTAGTGAGGAATTTATGTAAATGTCTAAGACAGAAGACCACTTCACATGGAGACGGAGGCCATAATTGAAGCTGAAGATCTTATATGGGACCCCCAGGGTTTTCAAAGTTGTAATTTCTTTTTAAGGCTTTCATTTGTGTAATATGGACTATAATGGACTGTCAACTTTTTATTTATATGGGACTGGCCGATCCACGCAATTAGCTCTGCATATAAAAATTGCCTCTGCATGAAAATGTTTATTGTTTAAATTATTAATTCATGCAAATTTGTGCTCTACTGGATAAAATGGCTAAAATCGCAAGTGTCGATTTCGAAGTACTGGATGCATCAGGAAGAAACTATCTGAGCTGGCAGCTCGATGTGAAGTTTCATCTGCAGGCAAAGTCCCTCATTTCTGCTGTGACTAATAATGAAAATGTAAGCGATATAGAAAAGGCGCAAGCCATTATCTTTATTCTCTGGCATTGGACGAGACCCAAAAGGCTGAATACCTTACGATCGAAGATCCATATGAGCTGTGGATTGTCATTGAGAATAGATATGAACATCAGAAAGATTTTATACTACCAAGGGCACGATATGAGTGGAAGAACCTGAGACTGTAGGACTTTAAGTCCTTAACTGAGTACAACTCAGCTCTATTTAGCATTACCTCATGCCTGAAGTTGTGTGGTGAAAAGTCTCAGAAGATCGCATGTTGGAAAATACGTACACGTCTTTCCATGAGAAAGATGCGATACTAATGCAGCAATACCGTGAACGCAGATTCACCAAGTATTCTGAGCTGCTGTCATGTTTACTCATGGCTGAACAAAACATAGAGCTTCTCCTCACCACTCACAACATGCACCCCCTGTCACTGCCCCCCTACCAAAAGCTCACAATGCCTCTTCTTTTTCCAAAAAGAAGAGAGACAATAAACGAAAAGAAAGACCACAGAAAGGGAGACAGAACAAAATGGCTAGGGGCCAGTCCAACATCGAAGAAATGAAGGGAGGTGGAAGTTCATTTGGCGCAGAAATGAAAACAATAGAAATATGCACCACACCCAAGGGGGAACGTGAAGACCAGTGCCATAGCTGTGGCATGAAGGCCACTGGTCTAGAGTGTCCCGAACTCTGCAGCATCTCCAGGAACTGTATAAAGAAAATACGAAAAAGAAAACTGAAACAAACCTAGTGATTACAAATGCTCCAGTTAACTTTACATTTGACGACTTCGAAAATGAAGACCTGCTTGATTAGCCTTCTATTTTTATCTTAGCTACTTTTTTTAAGAACATTTCATGTTATGAGAGGTTTTTGAATTATGTAATCTGATTTTGAATGAAAATGATTCTCTGAAAATGTGCTATATGATTCATTTTTCAATTGATGAACTGCTCTCATAACTGATTAGTAGACAATAAATAAACACATACGACCCTTCAAATCAAAGCCCAATATCAGGGCCATATTGAATGTTCTGGGAACGCAAGAATGTTGCTCCCAAATGACATAAAAATTAAGGATGCACTAATCTCTCTGAATTCCAACCGAAACTTAATAAGTTTCAAGGACATCTGTTTCAATGAATTCCATTTGGAAACAATAAATGTAAATAAAAAAGAATTACTGTATGTAACGTCTCAAGAAAAAGGAGTAAAATCCATAATTGAACGTTTTGAGAGTCTTTCAGGCCTCTACCATACAAAGATTCAAAGAGAGGAAGCGAATTTAACGAAGCACATGAAGTGCCCAACATCTGCCAAATTTTTACTTTGGCATGTAGACTTGGCCACCCTGGATTAGTGATGATGCACCACATCTTATCCTATGGGTATGATTTGAAGAGCCAAAAGATTCTTCAGAATGGAGAATTCCCTCGCATCCCTTGCTATAAAGGAAAACAAATTACAAGGTCATCTCTACTAAAAGTTGACAAAGAATCTCCATGCTTCCTCAAAAAAGAATATAAGGAGATAGATGTGGACAAATCCACCCTCCTAGTGGACCATTTCGGTACTTTATTTTACTCATAATTGCATCCTAAAAATATTCGTATGTGTGTCTACTATCGACCAGTAACCTAGCTTTTTCAAAGCTATTGGCACAAATAATAATATTGCAGGCACATTTTCCAGACAATCAAATAAAGAAAATAAGTCTGGCTAAGGTTGGAAAATTTACCTCCTAGTCATTTCAAGAGTACTGTCAAGCAACGGGAATAGAAAATGAACATACAGTACCGCATGTTCATAACCAAAATGGGTCGTCAGAGTCACTGATAAATAGACTCCAATGGATTACACGTCCATTGTTAATGAAATCCCGATTGCTGGTAAATGCATGGGGACATACAAATTCTACATTCTGCATCGTAAATGATAATAAGACCCTCTGGAGGTCAGAGTCTCCAATGACTTGCAAATGGAACCAAACATTTCTCACTTGAGAATATTCGATCGTGCAGTTTAAATCCCCATCGCACCACCATAGAGGACAAAAATGTGTTCTTAACGTCGCCTAGATATCTATGTGGGGTTTAACTCACCCTCAATTATAAGATACCTAGAACCCCAAACGGGGGACGTATTTAAGGCACATATTAAGGACTGTGATGAGACGAGTTTTCCCAAAATAAGCCTAGATATTGAAAAATCTGGTGCAAAGAAAATTATAATGTGGGATATAGAACGTTTGACCCACTATGATCTGGTAACAATACAATGTGATGATGAGATCCTGAAAATCCTCCACATACAGAACACTGTTCACCAATTACCGGAATCATTTACTGAAAACTAGAAGATTGTCAGATCACACATCCCTGCTGCAAATACTCCAGCTAGGATTGACATCCCCGAGAATTGATGCAATCCACCAGCAGCAGAAGTGGCTGATCCTCAACAGAAAAGAGGTAGACCACTAGGCTCCAAGGACAAAAATCTAAGAAAAAGAATAATACCTGGAGACCTTGAGACAATACTTCCACAGGACAATGAGCTCAGGTCCACAACCTCAACCTTCCCGAAATCCACTGCAGAGGAACTGTCGGGAAAAACTGAAATGAAAGTAAATGTTGTACGTACTGGGGAGGTGTTGGACAGAAAAAACATAATTGTCGACAATGTATTCACGTTTCTTATTACCATATTACATTGCAAAAGCGATGATATTTATATAATATCGTTCCATACCTCGTTGCTAAAATGCAAACGTAGAGATCGACCAAATATGGAACGCGACAATAAAAGATGAGCAAGAGTCACTTATGAAACGTGAAATGTTCAGACCTGAAGTCCAGACACCAAAAGGTGTCAAACATGTGGGTAAAATAAGTATTGCACACATAAGAAAAATAAATACAAGATCGTATGCTATAAGCTACAACCTATAGCCCAAAGAAAATTTCGCTGAAACTAGGGATCGAACAAATTAAAATGAGCATGACTCATAAATGATGCATCAGTCTCCCTAAGTTATCAAATGCGAATACCTTACGAATTGACAAAGGAAAATTTGGATATACTGTTATTGGATGTTGTGACGGCATACCTTTGTGGATATCTTGGTAAAGATAAATTCCACATTTCTTTAAAATGCCTGAATAGACTTTGGGACGTCTATTCTATTGAAGAAAAAAAATAAGAATAATAAATAATGTACAACCAAGAGAATCACTTGACAAAGCAATGATACCAACTGAGGGTTGTCTTTGCATTTAAGCAAAGAACATGATTTGAGATCATAGTTGTAAACAACTTAAATCTCATCGGATATCCTGAAGAGAAAATTGAAATATCTGTTCAAGCTTGACTCTTAAACATGAAATGAAAGATCTAGTCAAAAATAAATTAAGTCATGGCTCACAGATTTATTATCTTTATAGAATCATGTTACATACGCCCAGAAGTGCATTGAAGAAATTAAAAGGACAATTGTCATCCAAAGTACACCTATGGTAGTACACTCTTTGGCTGTACAAAAAAAACCACCTTTCGATCGCTAGAAAAGGGGGAGGATATAATTGGTCCTAAAGTCCCTTATCTAAGTGCAATCAGGCACTCCTGGCTAACTGCATGTGTCTCGATAAAACGGGAGCATTAAATTCATTAGCCAGAGATGGTTGGCACCTAAAAAGGGCCATTAGACCAGAGTTAAGCTTTCTACGCTTCCTCCAAGGGTCGAAAGATTTGGGCTTACTGATCGCGTCCGAGTGTACACCCGAAAAACGACGTGTAGTTTTACCGAAGCGCACGGTGTAGCGGCAAGTGGGTATCAAACTCAGGGAGGACAAATGACAGTGTCTCTTTCCAATCACCTAGCTATCAAGAGAATCGAGAATAGTTTGGGGTATAACAGTCACAATTGTTCAAATATCAAGAGAAATATCAATTTAATAAAACGTCTAGGGATAGGGAATCCCCGCTACGGACCGTCTCTCATCCCTGTGATTCATAAGTTTCATCGTTGCTAAACTTGAATATAGGTGAACTAGTCGTGACTTAATGTAGAACCAAGCTCACCCTCTCGCGCTATTACCGGTCTATAGCAAGCCTAGGATAGGGCCCACTCTCGTGCAAACCCTAGCCTAAGCCGCTAGCGTGAAGAGCGACATCATTGTTCAATCGTATCTCGAGCCCACTCTCGTGCAAACTCGAGCTACGACCTAGGTTATAATAGTTCTTATCCGTCCAATCTATTGCAAAAGAATATTAGTATAGATTCACAATTAAAAATCCTAGCATTGGTCCAATCTCTTGCAAACCAAATCTAGAGAAATCCAATTGTCAATCTAAATCGAATATCTAGGCCTTCCTATCAATTGGGATCCAATCTCTTGCAAATCCCAATCGATATGAATTCCTAGCTATCCGTAATTAATCAATTACAATCTAACCCTAATCAATTCTAGCAACAATTCTACATATTCATCACAATTTAGAAATAGGGTCCATAGGGTTCATCCCTACGCCCTAAGACGACGGCACTACTCACTAGACATCATGCAAATCTCAGAAAAATCAACAATAATATCGGCACAATTCATTGCAAAATAGAAATAATGCATAAAATTGAGTTTTTAATGGGAATAGACAAACCAATGTAGATGCCAATGATTTCCAGCTAAGAATTCACCAAAGAGTAGCCGTCAAAATCCTAAAATAAAGTCTAAAAATTAATTGTTCAAAAGCTCTCTAAACTAGGGCTAAAACTGGGTTTAAATACCCTCTAAAATCGTCCAAAAAATCGTTACCAAAATGCCCCTGCACAGCCCAGAAATCGCAACCCTAGTAGCTGGTTGAGCGGTTCACTCGGCCGAGTGACCCTTGTCACTCGGCCGAGTGACAAACCCTATAAAAAACAGTAACTTCGGATGTTTCAGGGTCTGTCTTCGGGGGATGGCTCGGCCGAGTGGCTTTCATCATTCGGCCGAGTGAGCATTCGTACTCGGCCGAATAGGCCTCCAAAGGATCTCTGAAAATTGCAGCAACTTCGGCCTTTTCTTTGGATAAATTCCCTGTACCATTCGGGCGAGTGAGCTTTCTCACTCGGCTGAGTAGGATTTCTTCGTTCGGCCGAGTATACGCTGAAAAACTCCGTGTGCGTATCCATTCTGGTCGACCGAGTGGGACTTCTTGTTCGGCCGAGTGGCTGTTGTACTCGACCGAGTGATGTGCTACTGTGCTTGTTTTTTCTTCTTTTTGCCTCCTCGTCGCTCCTATTGATTTCCTTCTTCTTCCGCTCATCCTCCATCGCTGATAAGCCCTCAAATGAGCCGTGGGTGACACTCCTAAGCGCTTGCAAACCCATTGATCTCAAAATCGCTCAAAATCGATCCATATTTCCTGAAATACGACAAAAACAAGAAATAGTGAAAAGTATCGCAATATTGTCGAATAATCATGAAAAACGTAATATGTGCTATCAAAGTGACATGCAAACATGCAGAAAAAGGGTATAAAATATGGAGTGAACAAAATCCCCCAAGCTTACCTCTTACTCGTCCTCGAGGAAGATAAGTAAAAGGCGAACCCGACGGGAAAAATAATAAAAAGAAAATAAACGGAAGAGATAGAAAATAAGAAAGAAGGCAAAGAGAGAGGTGCTAGATTATTTTCTTAGGACGTGGGCCTTGCTTACTCATATAGCATACGTAGAATATAAAACACATGCCAAAGATTTTCATTTTGATATCACAATCATATGGATGCATTGAAAATAGAAAACCCAAGAATAACAAAATAGTATGAAATATGGAATCGTTCTAGAATTAACATCGTCTGAAGCATCTAAAGCGGTATACATAATCATAGACCACACACTTATCAATTGAATGCTTTCTATTTGGAGTATAAAAGATATCACATATCATGGATCAATAAGAATAGAAAGGTATGGTTTTCATGAAGTGCATGCTATGTATCAATTTCTGGATTTCGTAAAACTTTCAGTAATCTCACCGAGTATTGAAAATTACCTAGCCTAGGTTGTCATGCACAATCAAGTAGTCTCTCTCTCTCTCTCTCTCATCATTGGATCCTCTCCCCCCAAGCCTATCTATAAGCGTGGTGGCATAAGTAAAATCATAAGTACATTCCCCATTTTTGAAGCTCCAATAAAAATAAAAACAAAAGAGGGAAGAAAGAGAGAAAAAGTGTGATATGTGATCATGTATAGGCTTCTTTTCTCTTTTCTTTTCTTTTTTTCTCTTTTTTAGTTGCCTATATACATCTGAGATCCCAATTCAAAAGATAGAAAGATATTTATATTTTTTTCTTTTTAATTTAGGGGAATTGGAGCGTGGAATTTAATAGCGGGAGAAATTCCAATGATAGAATCGCTAAAGGGAGATTCACCAATGAATATAAGTATAGAAATAATGCTCAAGATATGTGGAGAAAGAAATAAATGTAACACTCGGTTCACTCTATAGGACATGCACGACAACTTTCAGCAGAGTAATGTAATCTACTCAGTTTAATCTCAGAAAGTAAACTAATCCAGTTATATCAATCTGACATACATCCATTCAACTTGAAAGTGAAGCGTACAATTTTCATGCAATAAGAATTGATATAAGAAAGGAAAGCAGTACTCCAGATATAAGCAATCAATGCGTGAAGCTTGGTGTGTTTTCTACAAAGAGTATACATATAAATTATCAGATTCAGCTAATAAAAGAATTTCATCCATATTCATACATGAAAGTGCGGGTTACTATTTCAAATGCATAGCAAGACACATCATATTATATCTGAAATAAAAACTATGTCATGACAAAGTAATATGCAAAATAGAGATATGCTAGCACCACGTCATCATCATCACAGAAAATTCATCTCTAGCAAAAGATGAAAGAAATAAGGATAAAAAGAAAATAAAAACTACTACTGTACAATACAGCTGATCGCGCCTGGGCGTACACCCTAAAGAGCGACCGTGTAGTTTTATCGCAAGCGCACGGTGTAGCGGCGAGTGGGTATCGAACACAGGGAGGACGTATGATAGTGCCTTCTCCGAACAACCTGGCTATAGGGACAAAAAAGTAGGAAATTGCCTTTCGGCGATGTTGTCACAATCGTCAAACAATGTAAAGAGATATAAAATCAAATAAAGACGCATAGGGAATAGGGAATCCCCGCTACTCACCATATCTCGTCGTTGTGAATCATCGGTTTCACAATTGCCAAGGTAGAATGTCGGGTGAACTAGTTGCAACTGAATGTAAAACCTAGCTCACGCTCTCTCGCTGTTGCCGGTCTATAGCAAACCTAGGATCGGGTCCAATCTCTTGCAAACCCTAGCCTAGGCAAGCTAGCATTAGGATCAACGTCATTGTTCAATCGCATCCCGAGCCCACTCTCGTGCAAACTCGGGCTACGACCTAGGTTGGGATAGTTCCTACCCGTCCAATCTCTTGCAAACTGGTATCAGTATAGAATTGCAACCGAGGATCCTAGTATCGGTCCAATCTCTTGCAAACCGATACTACGGAAACTCAATTTCAACCCAATTCAGATTTCTAGGGTTTCCTATCGAAATGGGATCCAATCTCTTGCAAATCCCAATCGATATGAACACCTTGCTATCCGTATTATATCAATCCCAAACTAACCCTAATAGCAATTCTAGCAATAGTTCTACCAAATCATCACAAATCGGAAATTGGGCTCGTAGGGTTCATCCCCACGCCCTAAGACGTTAAGACTACTCACAAATCATATCGCAAATGGAAGAACAATCAATTGAAATAGCAATAGAATTCATGGTAATACTAAAATTAGCAATAAAAATAGGGTTTTTAGTGAAGAGGGAGACAAACCAATGTAGCTTCCAAAGGATCCAACAATTAACAACTCAATTCTCCTCTCCAAAGATCTAAAACAAAACTCTCAAAATCTAATCTAAAAAGGCTGCCAAAAGCAATAGAAAAGCCCTCTAAACTAGGTTAGAATCTGGGGTTAAATACCCCCCAAAACTGCCCAAAAATTCGTGACCAAAATGCCCCTGCGCCTCTTCAAAATCGTGTTTTCCGCTACAGGCGTGCGGCTTACTCGACCGAGTGACAAAAGTCGCTCGGCCGAGTGAGAGACCCTGAGAATTTACAGTAATTCCGGGGTCTGGGGGGTCTTCACTTTGGGGGTCACTTGGCCGAGTGAGTTATCGTCACTCGGTCGATGGGCTTTGTTCACTCGGGCGGACGGCAATTGCCACTCGGCAGAGTGGGGCTTCTGATCTCAGACTGACGAAAGACAGTAACTTGGGAGTTTTTGATGTCGTCGTCTGGGTGCCACTCGGGCGGACGGGGTACGTCACTTGGCCGAGTCGGCATCTGATGCTCGGCCGAGTGCACGCTGATACATTGCTTGGAGCGTGTCCGATCTGGCCGGCCGAGCGGTGTCTCGATGCTCGGCCGATTGACTCCTTCACTCGGCTGAGTGAGATGCTAAAAATGCCCAATCTGAATGTTCTTGCCTCCTCTCGCTCCTACAACGTTCTTTCTTCTTCCGCTCCTCTCCAATCTCAAAATACCCCTCAGGGAAGTCGTCGGTGACACTCCGGAGTAGGTGTATCTTGGAATCACTCCAAATCGCTCCAAATCTCCTGAAATACGACAAAAACAACAAATCGTGAAAAGTATCGCAATATTGTCGATAAATCGTGAAAAACATGATTTGAGCGATCTAAATGGCATGCAAACATGCAGGAAAAAAGGTGTAAAATACGGAGTGATCAAAATCCCCCAAGCTTACCTCTTACTCGTCCTTGAGGAAGATAAGTAAAAGGCGAACCCGGTGAATTTAGAAAATGAAAACGATGGAAAAACGGAAAACGAAAAACGAAGAAGAAAGAAGAAAGCGAAGAGGGAAGCTGCTAGATCATTTTTCTCAGGACGTGGGTTTTGCTTACTCATATAGCATGCACCGAATGTAAAACACATGTCAAAGACTTTTATTTCGATATCATAGTATAATGGTGCAAATAGAGATAGAAAACCCAAGAATATTGATATAGCATGAAAAATGGAATAATTCTAAGATTAACATCGTCTGAATCATTTAAAGCGGTATACAATATCGCAGATCACACACTTTTCAATTGAATGCTTTCTCTGAGGAGTATAAGAATATCACGCAATAGAATAGAAAGAATAGAAAAGCGTGGATTTCATGAAATGAATGCTAGGCGTAGATTTCTGGATTTTGTGAAGCTAAAACAATCTCACCGAGTATAGAATATTACTTAGCCTAGGTTGTCATGCACCGTCAAGTAGTCACTCTCTCACACATCATTGGATTCTCTCCCCAAGCTTATCTATAAGCGTGGTGGCATATACAAAACTGTATTTACATCCCCAATTTTATGAAGCTCCAAAAGTCAAAAATAAAACAAAAGAGGTAAGAAAGAGAGAAGGGGTATGAGATGGGATCGTTTTGAGTTTCCTTTCTCTTTTCTTTTCTTATTCTCAAATATTTTTCTTTTTTTTCTTTTTTTTATTTTTTTCTTTTTCTCCTTTTTTTTAAATAGCAATATATACTCAATGATCCCAAATCAAAGAGAAGGATATACAAGTATTATTATTATTATTTTTTCTTTGGATTTCAGGGAATTTGGAGCTAGGAATTTAGTAACAGGGGAAATGCCAAATACTAGAATCGCTAAGGGGAGATTCACCAATGATTTTAAAATAGAGAATTAATGTTCAAGATATGTGGAGAAAGAAATGAATATGTCTCTCAGTTCACTCTATAACGCGCATGACAACTTCAGGAGGGTAATTTAATCTACTCGGTTTCGATCACAAAAAAGCAAACTAATCCAGATTTATCATAGCTAACATCATTCAATCATCCTGAAGTGAAGTGTACAAGTCATGCAAATAGAAGTGATATAGGAAAAGAAAACGGTACTCCAGATATAAGCATTCAATGCGTGAATCTTGGTGTGTTTTCTACGATAGCATACATATGAATATTCAGACTCAGCTAATAATAGAATTTCATCCATTTTCATACGGAAAAAGTGTGGGTTACTATCTCTAAATGCAAGGCAAATCATAGCATATGATATCAGAAATAAAAGCTAAGACATGACAAATATAGCATGCATATATAGAAAGCTAACTCCACGTCATCATCATCACAGAAAAATCATCTCTAGCATGAGATGAAAGAAATAAAGATAAAAAGGGAAAATAAAACTATTTACAATGCGGCACACGAAGAAAATAAGAAAACCGTGATGCATGGTAAAAAAGAAAAAGTGATGAAAATGAGTGCAAATGCGAAAATGGCGGGGAAAAAAGAAAAATAAAGGTGGTAAATCGAAAAGCGTGAGAACTCACTCCCCCAAGCTAAAGTGCACAGTGTCCTCAATGTGCGAAGTGTGGCACACCGAGAGACGTGTAGTGGTAGGGGTAGGTGAGGATGCATGCATGATGAAAAAGAAATAAAAATAACAAAATGAAAATATGATGCGGACATGATGTATGCAGATATAGGAGTGAATCAGATATAAAAGTGTCACACCAAAAAGTCTCTCCCTCTCTCCCAAAAATGATAAATATAGATATGATCAAAATGTGGACCCAAAACAATGAGGGGAGGGGGGGCAAAAATTATCAGGACCAAGCAGAGACGGGCAGCAAAACGACAAAAAATCAGAGGCATCAAGGGTGTGCCTAAGCAGGTGGTGTTGCGCCATCTCCGTCCTGAGGCGGAGGTGGGGGGGTGGTGGTGGACGTGGAACGGTCTGTTGGGCGGGTGGTGGTCGTGGCAGTCGCTCGAGAATCTGGGTCAAGCAGTAGTGAATGCTAGGAAGTAGCTCGAGGCGGTGCTGCATGGCGGTGACTGTGGAAGACAAAGCCCTAAAATCACCCGGGAGTCCACTCAACCCCCCCTCAAGAGCGTAAACGCTCTGAACTAAGGCGTCAGGGGGTGGTGGAGCGGAGGGACAGACAAGTCTAGGCTGAGCTGGTCGGGGCTGTCTAATACGGGCGGTGTAGGTGATCGGGACAGCAGGCATGGGTGGTACGGGTGCTGTGCTCACTAGTGGATGCCCAGCCTCAGGGCGAGGCTGGGACGCAGGCTGGTGTGAGGTGGAAGCAGCAGCAGAGGGAGTGGAAGGCAAAATTGGTGACGAGGCGGTAGGAGAGGTCAGTGACACAGAAGTGGGGACAGACGTCACGACGCTCTCAGATAGAACGGCTACGGTGGAGACAGAAGTGTCAACCGCTGGGGAGGCAGTGTGGGGTCCAAAAGGTGAAATCCCAACGGAGATCATACTGGCCATGGTCTCCATGACAGCAGCGAAAGAAGGCTCTCCGCTCTCAACAAAAGTAGGTGGGCGCTCGGGTAGTGCGGAGCAAAGGGGCTCAACGAACAGAGGGCCAGCTGTGGTGGGAGTGGTGGTAGTGGAGGTGGTCTCAGCAAGTGTACTCCTGACACCATCAGAAGTGTGGACAGTGGTGTCAGGAGCAGCAGAAATATCAGGCACAGGCTGAGGGGCCACGGGGTCAACGGGTGCAGCGTGTGCAGCGTGGGCCTGCGCAGCCTCCTCGGCCTCAAGCACGTAGGCGAAGGGGATCAGGAGATCCATCGCCGGAAGCCAGTCCACCTGTGCTAGTCCTATCTGTGTCCGAGCTGGGCTCGGAAGGATCTTGTAGTTAGCACCGTAGGGACCGTGCAACCAAACCCAGTGCAGTTGGCCGTGCGGATGAAGCATCTTCATCTGGGCCATGACGTCTATAGATAATGCAGTGGGGCCCGGGGCTCGTCGCAGGTCAGCAGGAAGGTCCTCGTCGGTCATCAGGGCTAGCAGAGTGATCAGACCGCCGTAACATATTGGGGAGCGAGCGCCCGTCGATACGATGATGCGGTCCAAAAACCAGCTAGCGACGTCGATCTCAACGGTGGGGACCAACGTGATTCCATCCCTATCAAGAACTCTGGTATGAGTCATCGCGTATAGCATATAGAGCTCAGGCGTCGACATCGTCCCAGGCTCGTACCTCGCCAGAAAGGTGGTCGCCATAAGGCGATGTGCTATGCGGAGGCAGGGGTTGACTATGGCCGAGGCCTTGGCCCTACTAGGGTCAAAGGCCGGTGGTAAACCTGTGATCCTGGCCCAGAAGGCGTGTGAATCGAAGGATGGGGGAGGGATGTGTGTGGGGGCGTAGGCTCGGTCGGGTGTGGGGACAGTGGGCCACTGAAAGAATGCCCTAAGCATATCGAGAGTGATCTGACACTCTCGATCCATGAGTCGGTAGGTGCATCCCTCAGCGGTCCGGGCGATCGAGCTGAGGACCTCGAATGTCAGACGGACGTAGGTGTCCGCCGACACAAAAAGAAAGTCTCGCCAACCCACGTTGTCATACAACATGAGCAATCCCTCGAGTACCCCCAGGCGGTCTAGGTCAGCAAGGTGTGCGAACCTGGAGGGTACTATCGAGCGCTGGGCGATACGCTCGAAAGCGACACGATGTGTGTCGTCTCGGAACGTAATACCCAGTGGCCCGACAAGTGGAGCCGGTGGTGGCTGTGGGTCGACTGGGAGTGGCTGTGCGGGGTGAACGGGGTCGGCAGGCTGTGGCTGTGAGGGGTGAGGTGGTGTAGGCGGAGGAGAGTCCTCCATCTCGTGGGAGGGGCCGGGCTCATCCGGCCGCTTTCGCTTGGCGGAAGCTCTCCTGGTGCGTGGCCGTGTCCAGGGCGGCATGTGGGCCCCGGGTGCTCACCAAAAATAGAAAAAACGCGGCATGCGAAAGTAAGTGGAACGAGTATACCGTAACATGCCGCGAGAGCAAAATAGTGGATGCGTGCGAAGACGCCGCCTCCACGAAGCCAAAAACGCTCTCCGGAAGCTCCCCTAAGCTCCCCTAAGCTCCCCAATATAGCCTGCACATCAAACAAAGATATCAGTGTGTAAAATTCAAAATACATGGGGGGTTAGGGGTATAATGGATAGATATTGAAGTTAATTTGGGCTAGGGGCTCGATTAGCACATGGATCGTCAAAAAATAGGAGAAAATGGAGAAATGGGAGAAATAGGGGGTACCGGAGCTCGGCTGGCGGCGAGGTGGTCATCGGCGACTCGGTCGGAGGTCCGGCGGTCGTCGGCATCGGTGGTCGGCCGAGCACCGCCGTCGGCGAGGTGGTCGGGCGAGTGGGGGGTCGCAGCGATCGGGAAATGGGATTTTTGGGCGTTTCGAAAAACGCGCCGACTCGCTGCGACTTATATAGGAAAAGTTACGACTCGGCCGAGTGACTATGTCGCTCGGCCGAGTGAACGTAACGAAAATATTTTCGAAAACTCCTCCCCACTTACGACTCGGCCGAGTGGCTTTGCCACCCTCGACCGAGTGGATAAAGTCCATTCGGCCGAGTGGCACAAGCTACTCGGAAATACTCGCCCTAGGAGCGTATCAGTTTCACTCGGCCGAGTGAAGATATATACTCGGCCGAGTGGCAATTATACTGAAATCAATAAAAGAAACAGAGAGTTGGGTACAGCAGACTTCCCTCGTTTGTGCGCCGCTCGGGCGGACGAACTTATGTACTCGGCCGAGTGGATATTCTACTCGGCCGAGTGACCCCTGTTTTCTGTTGTTTGGCTCCGTTTGGGCTCTAATCTCTGTTTTTCTTCCTCCAGTTGATTTCTTCCTCCTCCTAAGCATCGAGCGCATTCCTGGAGCGCTCTTCGTCGCCTTGTTCATCCTCCTAGTGATAGATATCCCTTTCTCCTCTCCTGTCAAATAAAAATAGGACCCGTTATCACGAATTTTTCAGGCAAACGACTCAAAACACTAATAATTTCTAAAACAAAAATAAAGAACAAAGTAAAAATAAAGCGATAACCGTCGGGTTGCCTCCCGACAAGCGCTCGTTTAAGGTCCTGAGCTCGACCCCCTTGGATTTTCAATTTAATGCGGGATATTGGGTGCATATGAGATGCACCCGTCGAATTTATCGGGAAGAACGCTCGGATTTGGATGTTGTGACGGTGTGTTCTTCCTCAGTGCTCCTTCGTCTCAGGTAGTGTTGGGGGGTGGCTCCCCCAAGCTAGTGCTTGCTCCGGTCCTTGGCTTCACCGGTGACACCGATTTTCGTATCGGCGGAGCTTTCTTCAGAGTCTTCATTTTTGAGAGCTTGCAGAGCTCCCGTATCCTTGCGACATCAGCGTCGCCTTCATCAACTTCCATGGAGAGATCGGGGGAGTGCTCCATCTTTTCTTCTTGGCCCAAGTCAGGCCCTTCCTCAAAATCATCCTTGAATAGTGCGCCGATGGAATGGGGGATCGCCTCCTCAATGACCTCGTCAAGGAGGTCCATATAGTCCAGCTCCTCATGATAGGGCATGTGTTTCATTGCCTTGGGTATATGAAGCTCCACCTCGATGTTGCCGACGTTTAATGTTAGAGTCCCTTCACGTACATCGACAATGACACCGGCGGTGGCGAGGAATGGGCGTCCAAGTATTAGCGACGTATCGCCCTCCTCCTTGACATCCATGATCACAAAGTCGCATGGCAAACATATGCCTCCCGGGACTTGTAGCGGGATGTCCTCTGCGATCCCTACCGGCCTTGTAATCCGACCATCTGCTAGTTGTATCCGCATGTCGGTAGGCTTTAATTCTGTGCCGGTGTTTAGTCTTCGGAACATAGAGAGAGGCATGAGGCTAACACTAGCCCCTAAGTCTACTAACGCCTTTTGTAGAGGGACACCGCCTAAGGTGCAAGGAATTCGGAAACTCCCTGGGTCTTTGAATTTGGCGGGCTCCTTCTCTCTCTTGGTGAACAAAGTCCCCTCCTCAGCGAGCATTATTTTCTCCTTCCTCTTTCTTCCCGTAATCAAATCCTTTAAGAACTTGGCGTATGTCGGGATCTCCATGATAGCGTCGAGGAAAGGAATATTGAGGCTTACCCCTCTCAAATATTCGAGAAACTTGGCTAGTCGTTTCTCTATCTTTGCTCTAGCAAGCCTCTGAGGGAATGGGATCGGTGGCATAAAACGCCTCTCTTCAATCAGCTTCTCCGCTCTGGACTTTTCTTCCCCTTGCGGCTTTTTCTCTCTCTCAACTTCAATGACCGGCTCACTTGGCTCTACTCTCTCCACCACGGGCTCCTTTGTTGGAATCATGACGGGGGTGGTATCCTTCCCGCCTCTCGTAGTAACTGCAACCACGGCGTTGATATGTCCGGTGGTGCCCCGTGGATTTTGCTCGGGTTGAGCCGGCAACTGTTGACTATTTCGATTGAGCAACGCAAGTTGCTCCGAGATTTGGCCTACAACGGTTGCAAGGGAATCTTGGCTCGCCTTCAAGGAAGCATTAGTCTTCTTTTGCTCGACCATAAACTCCTCCACTCTATCTTCAAAATCGGAACGTTGTTGAGCTTGTGAAGGGTTTGGATTTCTCCACCCTTGATTGTATCCAGGCGGCCTATAGGGTCCCACTTGTTGCCTTGGTGGGTAGTTTTGTTGCGGAGGCCCCCTCGGTGGATAATGTTGTTGTTGTTGTTATTGTTGTGGTCGAGCTTGGTGAGGTGGTTGTTGCGGGGGGTTCAATGCTCCATCATTGTTTGCATAGGAGAAACCGGGATGGTTTCTAGCGGCCGGATTGGCCCAATATCCTTGGTTCCCCGCGACATATTGGACTTTCTCGAAAGACCGATCTCCTTGTTCTCCTCCCAAATACGTAGCTTGGGATTGGTCTTGCCAATCGCACATTTGACTTGTTGGTGTGGATGTGGAAGGGGCTCCTTGGGGCTCCGTGATATATTTCTCCAGTCTCTCCACCACCTTGTGGAGAGAGTCGAACTTGTTGGTCAGCTCCGCCATGGCCTTGGCCTCATAGATGCTAGATGGCTTCAAGGAGGACGAAGAGTGTCCTCGCTCGTTGCCCCATTGTTGATTGTTCGAGGCCATCTCCTCAATTAAGGCCGTAGCTTCGTCGGGAGTCTTCGATAGGATGGCCCCATTTGCCGCGGCATCAATAATCTGCTTGATCCCCGGTTGGAGACCATTGTAGAAGCTATGGACTAGCTCCCAATCTTCAATGCTATGGTGGGGGCACTGATGTTGCAGGTCTTTGAAGCGCTCCCATGCCTCGTAGAGTGTCTCTTGAGGTCCTTGCTTGAAGGACATGAGAGCACTCCTAATCTGTACCGTCTTGGAGGGCGGATAGAACTTGTCGATAAACACGCTCGCCAACTCATCCCATGTGGTGAAGACTCCTTCAGCTTGCGTCCTCAACCAATAAAGAGCTTTATCCTTTAGTGTGAAGGGGAAGAGGCGCAGTCTGATGGCATCTAGGGTGACGCCCGGCATCTGGAAGGTGGCGCACTTTGATAGGAAGAGCTGGATGTGGTAGTGGGGATTTTCATGGGCGTGCCCATGAAATGGATCCTGCTGCATCAGAACCACAAGTCCGGTCTTCAACTCAAAATTCTTGTCGGCTGCCAACTCCGGCATGGCTATGGACGAGGTCGTGGAGGAAGTCTTAGGCCGGAGCCTATCTCGAATGGAAATAATCCTCGCCATTCTTGCCGCTAACTCTTCAGGCGTCTCCCGAACATTCATTAACCTCCCTTCCGTATCGGGTCTCCTCTTCGCTCTGATTCTCTGCAATGTACGCTCGATCTCATGATCAAACAATATATCTATGGGGTCCGCTGTGGATCTCGTGTACATGCACGAGAAAACAAAGTTTCAAAGAAGTGATTAGCACAATGGAAGGGTAAGAAAAAAAAATGAAGAAATAAAACAAAAAGAAAGAAATAGCTAGGGTGGTAGGATCAAACACAATCGCCTCCCTGGTAACGGAGCCAAAAACTTGATCACGCTCAGGTGTACACCCTAAAGAGCGACCGTGTAGTTTTACCGCAAGCGCACGGTGTAGCGGCGAGCGGGTATCGAACACAGGGAGGACGTATGATAGTGCCTTCTCCGAACAACCTAGCTATAGGGACAGAAAAGTAGGAAATTGCCTTTTGGCGATGTTGTCACAATCGTCAAACAATGTAAAGAGATATAAAATCAAATAAAGACGCCTAGGGAATAGGGAATCCCCGCTACTCACCGTATCTCGTCATTGTGATTCATCGGTTTCACAATTGCCAGTGTAGAATGTCGGGTGAACTAGTTGCAACTGAATGTAAAACCTAGCTCACGCTCTCGCGCTGTTGCCGGTCTATAGCAAACCTAGGCTCGGGTCCATTTTCTTGCAAACCCTAGCCTAGGCAAGCTAGCATTAGGATCAACGTCATTGTTCAATCGCATCCCGAGCCCACTCTTGTGCAAACTCGGGCTACGACCTAGGTTGGGATAGTTCCTACCCGTCCAATCTCTTGCAAACGGGTATCAGTATAGAATTGCAACCGAGGATCTTATTATCGGTCCAATCTCTTGCAAACCGATACTACGGAAACTCAATTTCAACCCAATTCGGATTTCTAAGGTTTCCTATCGAATTGGGATCCAATCTCTTGCAAATCCCAATCGATATGAACACCTTGCTATCCGTATTATATCAATCCCAAACTAACCCTAATAGCAATTCTAGCAATAGTTCTACCAAATCATCACAAATCAGAAATTGGGCTCGTAGGGTTCATCCCCACACCCTAAGACGTTAAGGCTACTCACAAATCATATCGCAAATGGAAGAACAATCAATTGAAATAGCAATAGAATTCATGGCAATACTAAAATTATCAATAAAAATAGGGTTTTTAGTGAAGAGGGAGACAAACCAATGTAGCTTCCAAAGGATCCAACAATTAACAACTCAATTCTCCTCTCCAAAGATATAAAACAAAACTCTTAAAATCTAATCTAAAAAGGCTGCCAAAAGCAATAGAAAAGCCCTCTAAACTAGGTTAGAATCTGGGGTTAAATACCCCCCAAAACTGCCCAAAAATTCGTGACCAAAATGCCCATGCGCCTCTTCAAAATCGTGTTTTCCGCTACAGGCGCGCGGCTTACTCGGCCGAGTGACAAAAGTCGCTCGGCCGAGTGAGAGACCCTGAAAATTTACTGTAAGTCTGGGGTCTTGGGGGTCTTCACTTTGGGGGTCACTCGGCCGAGTGAGTTGTCGTCACTCGGCCGATGGGCTTTGTTCACTCGGGCGGACGGCAATTGCCACTCGGCCGAGTGGGGCTTCTGATCTCAGACTGACGAAAGACAGTAACTTGGGAGTTTTTGATGTCATCGTCTGGGTGCCACTCGGGCGGACGGGGTACGTCACTCGGCCGAGTCGGCATCTGATGCTCGGCCGAGTGCACGCTGATACATTGCTTGGAGCGTGTCCGATCTGGCCGGCCGAGCGGTGTCTCGATGCTCGGCCGAGTGACTCCTTCACTCGGCCGAGTGAGATGCTAAAAATGCCCAATCTGAATGTTCTTGCCTCCTCGTCGCTCCTACGACGTTCTTTCTTCTTCCGCTCCTCTCCAATCTCAAAATACCCCTCAGGGAAGTCGTCGGTGACACTGCGGAGTAGGTGTATCTCGGAATCACTCCAAATCGCTCCAAATCTCCTGAAATACGACAAAAACAACAAATCGTGAAAAGTATCGCAATATTGTCGATAAATCGTGAAAAACATGATTTGAGCGATCTAAATGGCATGCAAACATGCGGTAAAAAAGGTGTAAAATACGGAGTGATCAGCAGCACACTCAAGAAATAGAAAAAAACGTGATGCATGATAATAAAGGAAAAGGTGAGTGAAAATGGGTGTAAAAACAAAGAAAAGGTGGGAAAAAATAAAAATAAAAGGTGACAAAAAATAAAAAGTGCGAGAACTCACTCCCCCAAGCTAAATTGCACAGTGTCCTCAATGTGCAAAGTGTGGCAAACCAAGAGACAAAATAGTGGGTGGGGAGGGTAAGGATGCATGCATGATGGAAAAAATGAAAGAAAATGATATGAGAATGCAGGTGATGCATGCAGAGATCAGAATAATGCAGATATGAGTATCCCCAAAAAGTACTCCCTCTCTCCCAAAAAGATATATACGGATATGACCAAATGTGAACAAAACAGTGTGTGGAGGAGGGGTGCAAAATAAGCAGGCTCACAGAAAGTATCTAGTGTATCGACAGCAAAAATGTGGAAGGCATCCAGTGTGTGCCTAAGGGGGTGGGGGTGCACCAGCACCGTCATGTGGCGGAGGTGGTGGGCGAGGTGGATGCTGGGTGGGTGCGGGTGGCGGAGACAGTCGGGCAAGGATCTGGCTCAGGCAAGCCTGAATACCAGGCAGTAAAGCGACTTGCCTCTGCACGGAGCTGACAGTAGCGGAGAGAGCCCTAAAATCTCCTCGAAGTCCACTGACTGCCCCCTCTAGAGTACGGAGGTGCTGAACTAGAGTTTCGGGGGGAGGTGGAGAGGAGGGACGAACTGGAGAAGCGCGGGGCTGTCTCACACGGCTATTGTAAAGAATGGGTGTGACGGTGGGGTGGTGAAGAGGTGATGTGCTCACAAAGTGTTGCTCAGCCTCCGTGTGAGGCTGAGACACGGGAATGGTAGGCGAGGATGGAGCGGTAGCAAAAGTGGAAGTGGTGGCTAACGATGAGGCGGGTAGAGAGGTCGGTGACACAGACATGGGGACAGACGTCACTACACTCTCAGAAAATACAGCGGCGGTGGAGGCGGTGAGGTCGACGACTGGGGAGGGCGTGAAATGTGAATGGAAAGACTCCCCAGGAGTCGAGAACAAAAGTGAGGACATGGTCTCTATCGCGGAAGCAAAAGAAGGCTCGCCGCACTCAACTATGGTGGGGGGACGCTCGGGACTCACGGCAGAAATGGGATCGACAGAAATGGGCACAGAGGTGGTGGCGATGGTGGACGAAGACTCAGCAAAAGTGCTCTCGACACTAGCAGAAGTGTGGACAGAGGTGTCGGGAGGCGCAGACAAAACAAGCGTGGGGTGAGGGATCACAGGGTCAAGTGGTGGAAGGAGGGGCTCCTGCTGAGCGCCCTCAGGCTCTAGCACGTACGCGGCAGGGATGAGAAGATCCATCGGTGGAATCCACTCCCCGCCCGCGGGTCCAATATGCATCCGAGCAGGGCTCGAGAGAATCATGTAATCTGCGCTGTGGGGACCGTGCAGCCAAACCCAGTGGCGCTGACCATGAGGACGAAGCATTCTCATCCGGACCATGACATCTATGGAAAGTGAGGTGGGGCCCGGTGGTCTACGCAAGTCATCTGGGAGGTCAACTCCGCATAATAGGGCCAAGAGGGTAATCAGACCGCCGCAGCAGATAGGCGTATGAGCGTCGACAGAAATAATGATGCGGTCGAGGTACCAACTGGTGATATCAATCTCTACAGTGGGGACCAGAACGTCAGCTCCATCAAAAACCCTGGAACGTGTCATCGCATAGAGCATGTAGAGCTCTGGCGTCGACAACGTCCTGGGCTCGTACCTTACAAGAAAAGTGGTTGCCATAAGGCGCAGTGCAATGCGGAGGCACGGGTGGAGGAAGGCAGAGGCCTTGGTCCTACTAGGGTCAAAGGCAAGGGGTGATCCTGTAATCTGGGTCCAGAAAGCGTGGGTTTCGAACGACGGGGGTGGGGTGTGCGTGGAAGCATAAGCGCTGTCTGGGTGAGGGACAGCGGGTCATTGGAAGAATGCTCAGAGCATGTCAAGAGTGACCTGGCACTCCTAATCCATCAGGCAAAATGAGCATCCTCCAGCGGTCCGCTCAATAGAGCTAAGGACCTCTAGTGTCGGGCGGATATAAGTGTCTGCCGACACCAACAAGAAATCACGCCACCCCACGCTGTCGTACAACTGGAGTAGCCCCTCTAGGACCCCTAGGCGCTCTAAGTCAGCGAGGTGCGCGAACCTCGTGGGTACGATCGAGCGATGGAAGATACGCTCGAATCTGGCGCGCTGGGCATCATCTCAAAACGTAATCCCCATCGCATCGAACGCGGGGGCAGGCTGTGCAGGTGGTGGAATGGGATCGACAGGAGGCGGCTGTGTAGGTGGAGGTGGGCTAGGTGGAGGGGAGTCCATCCTAGCAGAAGAGGAGCCAGGATCACCTGACTTCTTCCGCTTGGAAGCGAGCTCCTGGGTGCGTGGCCTAAGGCGAGGCGACATGAGTGCCGCGAGTCGTGCCCACCCGAAATAAAAATGCGACGTGCTATGTAATGAAACAAGTATACCTGAGCATGCCGCGAGTGCAAAATCTGATGAGTGCGAAGAACGCCTCCTCCGCGAGGCTCTGAGTGCCTCCAAAAGCTCCCCCAAGCTCCCCCAAGCTAACTTGAAACGCAAACAATAAAATCAGAGAATGATAACCAATATACATGGGGGAGGTAGGGGATAACAGATATATATAGGAGTTGATTTGATTTTGGGGCACAATGGGCGTACAAAATGGGAGAAACAAGGAGAAAATCGAAATTTGGGTGAAATGAGGTTGACCGACGGCGGGGGAGGGCGGCACCGGCGGCAAACGATGGCGGGGCGATGTCGGCGCCGGTCGGAGACGGGTCGTCGGTCGACGTCCGACGGCGGGGCGAGGGGAGCTGCGATTTGGGCGAAGGGAGGTGAAGCGGCAGCGATTCGGGCGAAATTTGGGTTTTTTTGTGTTTCGAAATTCGTACAGCCCGCTCAGATTATATATAAGGAAGTCGCGACTTGGCCGAGTAACTATCTCACTCTGCCGAGTAGAAAAAATTTCGAAATATCTTCGCAACATACGACTCGGCGGAATTACTTTTCCCACTCGGCTGAATGGATAAGTTCCATTTGGCCGAGTGGCATAGCCACTTGGCAATATTTAGAGCGTGCATGGTATCTGATTCACTCGGCCGAGTGACAAGTCACTCGCCCGAGTGTCAAATTATACTGTAAATCGCAAAAATAACAGAGAGTTGGTCAGAACGATCTTTCCTGATCTGTACTCCACTCGGCCGAATGGAGTCTTTGCTCGGCTGAGTGACATATGTTACTCGGCCGAGTGGCATCCTGTTTTCTACAACGGCTCTCTGTTTTCGCTCCATTCTCTACTTTTTCTTTCTCCAGTCAGTCCCTGCCTTCTCCTGAGGCCTGAGCGCATTCCTGAAGCGCTCTCCCTTGCCTTAGTCATCCTCCATATGAATGATCTCTCGTTCTCCATATCCTGTCAATAAAAATAGAGCCCAATGTCACGATTTTTATAGACACTAGACTCTAAACACTAAGAAAAAAATAAAATAAAAATGAAAATCAACTAAGAATGATATGAAACCATCGGGTTGCCTCCCGACAAGCGCTCGTTTAAGGTCATGAGCTCGACCCCTTATAATTTTCGTTTAGCGCGTGATGTTGGGCACATGCGAGATACGCCTATCAAACTTACCGAGAAGGCCACTTGGATTTGGTTGTTGATGCTCGTGGGCTTTCCTTGGCGTCCCCTCATCATGGGTAAAGTTGGGGGATAAGTCCCCCAAGCTTGAGCTAGAACCAATCTTCTTCCTCACCGGTGACACCGACCTTCTATTCGGTGGAGCTTTCTTCGAATTGTTGGCCGTTGAGAGTTCGCAAAGCTCCCTTATCCTTGTGACATCAGCGTCGTCTTTATCTTCAGCCGTAGAGATATCCGGAGGGTCCTCCAACTTTTCTTCAATACTAGAAATTTGGCCTTCTTCAAGCCCATCATCATGGAGGGCGCCAATAGAATATGGAACGGCTTCGTCGATTACCTCATCAAGGAGGTCCACATAGTCCAACTCCTCTTGGTAGGGCATATGCTTCATGGCTTTGGGTATGTGGAGCTCAACCTCGATGTTCCCGACATTCAAGTATAATGTACCTTCTCTTACGTCGACTATAACACCAGCGGTGGCTAAGAACGGGCGTCCAAGTATAAGGGAAGTATCGTCCTCCTCCTTAATGTCCATAACGACAAATTCGCAAGGCAAGCATATCCCTCCCAAAACCTGAAGCGGAATTTCCTCCGCGATCCCCACCAGCCTAGTAACCCGACCATCCGCTAGTTGTATTCTCATGTCGGTTGGCTTCAAGTCGGTCCCCGTATTCAATTTCCGGAACATGCTAAGGGGCATTAGGCTCACACTTGCTCCCAAGTCAACTAAGTCTTTTTGTAATGGGACTCCTCCAAGTGTGCATGGGATGTGAAAGCTTCCGGGATCCTTGAATTTCGCGGGCTCCTTTTCCCTCCGGGTGAACCAAGTTCCTTGTTCGGCAAGCGTTATTTTCTCATTCCTCTTCTTTCCCGATATTAAGTCTTTCAAGAACTTTGCATACGACGGGATCTCCACTATAGCATCCAAGAAATGTATGTTGAGGCTTACTCCCCTCAAATATTCAAGGAACTTGGCGAGCCTCTTCTCTATTTTGGCTCTCGCCAACTGTTGTGGAAAGGGCACCTGCGGCATGTAGGTGCGCTCCTTATTAGGCTTCTTCATTTCAGAATTTCCAACTTCTTGCGGTTCCTTTGTGCTCTCCTCTTCAATAGCTGGCTCTTTCTCGTTCAAAATCTCGTCCACGGGCTCCTTGGTTTGGACCATGGCGGGAGTGGTATCCTTCCAGCCCGTAGTTGTGACCGCCACTACCGCATTTATGTGACCGGTATTGCTCCGTAGATTGGGCTCCGGTTGAGCCGACAATTGTTGAGTGTTTTTGTTTAGCAACGCAAGTTGCTCTCCAAGTTGCGCGATGACGGTATTTAGCGAATCTTGTTGCACCGTCAACCTAGCATTGATTTTTCTTTACTCCACCATGAATTCCGCCACCCTAGCTTCATGATCCGATCGTGGTTGAGCTTGTGGTGGGTTGGGAGCTCTCCAACATTGGTTATAACCGGGCGGCCTATACGGTCCCGCTTGTTGCCTAGGCGGGTAGCTGTGTTGCTGTCGCCCCCTCGGTTGGTATTGAGGTTGTGGAGGTGGCGGCCTTGCTTGAGTTTGTTGTGGCGGCGGTTGGTTTAGATCCCCTTCATTATTTGCATACGAAAATCCCGGATGGTTTCTGGCGGCCGGGTTGGCCCAATAACCGGAGTTCCCCGCAACATATTGCACTTGTTCCAAGGCTCCCTCTTCATGCTCTCCTCCTACGAACATGACTTAAGATTGGTCTTGCCAATCACTCATATTGCTCCCCGTCATAGGTGTGGAGGTTGCTCCATGTGGCTCGGTGATATACTTCTCCAATCTCTCTACTACCTTGTGGAGAGAGTCGAACTTATTGGAAAGCTCTGCTCGACCTTGGCCTCATATATGCTCGTTGGCTCCAAGGAGGTAGAAGATTACCCTCGCTCGTCACCACATTGTTGATTATTAGAGGCCATCTCCTCTAATAGGGTCGTAGCTTCATCCGATGTTTTGGAAAGAATGGCTCCGTTGACGGTTGCATCTATGATTTGCTTAGTGCCCAGTTGGAGTCCATTATAAAAACTGTGAACTAGTTCCCATGCTTCTATGTTGTGATGGGGGCACAGATGCTGTAGATCCTTAAAGCGCTCCCATGCCTCGTATAGGGTCTCTTGCGGTCTTTCTTAAAGGACATGAGTGCACTTCTAATCTTCACTGTCTTAGATGGCGGATAGAATTTATCAACAAAAGCGCTAGACAACTCGTCCCAAGTAGTGAATATCCCTTCCGCCTGCGTCCTCAACCAATATAGAACCTTGTCTCTGAAGGTGAAGGGGAAGAGTCTCAAACGGATCGCATCGGCGGAAACACCCAGCATTTGAAAGGTGGCGCACTTGGACAAGAATAGCTGGATGTGATAATGTGGATTCTCATGGGAGTTTCCATGGAATGGGTCTTGTTGCATTAAGACCACTAATCCCGTCTTGAGCCCAAAATTCTTATCCGTCGCCAACTCCGGCATAGCGATGGAAGAAGTAGTGGAGGAAGTCTTAGGCCGAAGCCTATCTCTGATGGATATAATTCTTGCCATACGTGCCGCTAGTTCTTTCGGTGTCTCCTGGCGGTTCATACAATTATCCTCTATATTGAGTCTCTTCTCGACTCTGATCCTCCTCTCAGTACGTTCGATCTCCGGATCAAATATTATATCCTCTGGATCCGTCGTCGATCTCGTGTACATGCAAAGAAAAACAGAGTTTCGATGGAATTGTTAGCACGATAGAGGAGTAAAATAAAAAATAATAAAATAAAAAGAAATATCTAAGTAGAGAAAATAAAACACTGTCGCCTCCCCGGCAACGGTGCCAAAAACTTGATCGATCCAAAATGTAACCCTAGAGAGACCTAGCTATGGTGCAAATTACACGGAGATAAATCCCCGACAATGGCGCCAAAAACTTGATCGCGTCCGAGTGTACACCCGAAAAATTACTTGTAGTTTTACCGCAAGCGCACGGTGTAGCGGCGAGCAAGTATCGAACTCAGAGAGGACAAATGACCGTGTCTCTTTCCAATCACCTAGCTATCAAGAGAATCGAGAATAGTTTGGGGTATAACAGTCACAATTGTTCAAATATCAAGAGAAATATCAATTTAATAAAACGTCTAGGAATAGGGAATCCCTGCTACGGACCGTCTCTCATCCTTGTGATTCATAAGTTTCATTGTTGCTAAACTTGAATATAGGTGAACTAGTCGCGACTTAATGTAGAACCAAGCTCACGCTCTCGAGCTATTGCCGGTCTATAGCATACCTAGGATAAGGCTCACTCTCGTGCAAACCCTAGCCTAAGCTGCTAGCGTGAAGAACGACATCATTGTTCAATCGTATCTCGAGCCCATTCTCGTGCAAACTCGAGCTACGACCTAGTTTATAATAGTTCATATCCATCCAATCTCTTGCAAAAGAATATTGGTATAGATTCACAATTAAAAATCTTAGCTTTGGTCCCATCTCTTGCAACCAAATCTAGAGAAATCCAATTGCCAATCTAAATCGAATATATAGGCCTTCCTATCAATTGGGATCCAATCTCTTGCAAATCCCAATCGATATGAATTCCTATCTATCCGTAATTAATCAATTACAACCTAACCCTAATCAATTCTAGCAACAATTCTACAAATTCATCATAATTTAGAAATATGGTCCATAGGGTTCATCCTTACGCCCTAAGATGACGGCACTACTCACTAGACATCATGCAAATCTTAGAAAAATCAACAATAATATCGGCACAATTCATTGCAAAAGAGAAATAATGAATAAAAATTGAGTTTTTACTTGGAATAGACAAACCAATGTAGATGCCAAAGATTTCCGGCTAAGAATTGTCACGCCCCGCTTCCCTAAAATGGAGGCGAGACGTAAAAAGGTCCGCACGAGAGTGGAGCTGTGAAGCCCCAAACCCGATAAGCGTCAATAAAACATAAGCAGGTCCCTGTAACCACAAATGGAACAACAATAATAACACAAGGAGAGACAGAAATAAAATCTCAAATCCCAGAATTTGTCCAACATTAAAATTAAGTCTAACATCCAGAAAAGCCACCAGGCTAAAAGAAAGAGTCTAAAGGCCCAGAACAAGGCCAAACAAAGACAAACATAAACAGAGTATAGGTGCTGCGCACCGATAACTACAACAGTCTAAAACAAAAGGGAAAGGTCAACGAAGACACTAGGACAGGTCCCCAGTGTCCACGTACTCCTCCACAGCAACTGCGGGTCCTGACTCAGCGTCAGCGAACACCACATCCTCAACAACGAACTCTGGCTTGGGATCTAACATGTGTCACCCAAAAGAGTAAAGGGGCACATGTCAGCAAGTCTAAAAGACTTGGGCAAGGAAACTGAAAGAAAGGTAAACTAACAACCTAGCAGTTATAGTATGATGCTCAGCATGGAAAGTATAAAATGGAAGTGACAAACAAGGTAGGGTGCAAGTAACAAGTATGGCATGGATGACAAGTTTTACAAGTATAAACACGGACAAGTACAAGTCAAGTAGTTCATGTCAAGTGAACACGTCAAGTAAACAAGTTGTGCACAGAGATTCTGCCTGTTGGCTAGAGTGGCTGATCGGGCCAACTCCTAAGCTCAAGTGACCGTTTATCTCTACACATCCACGTGTATCGAGCCAGGGCATTACCCCGAACACGGAATGCTCGCTTCTGGAACACGAGCCAGGAAATGTGCTTAACACGTATATCGAGCCAGGGCATTACCCCGAACACGGAATGCTCGCTTCTGGAACACGAGCCAGGAAGTGTATTTAACACGTATGGCGTAGGGTTATGCCTGCAACACAGGTGCCTAGCCAGAAACAAGTAGATCGGGCATTGGCTATCAACCAACTCATGTAGCCCGCTTCTGGAACACGAGCCAGGAAATACAAGTATTGTAGCGTGTGCTACGAATGCGACATTCAACATGGATAGCATGGATGAAAATTAATTCGTGTACCGTTAATTAAAATTAAACATGACATTGTAGTTATGCAACATGATAAATGACGGATCTAGCTTCGTTGTCAAGCTAGTTCCTGAAATTGCGCCTAGGCGAGTATCATTTCGTCGCCTAGTCTCTTTTACGCCTACAACAAGCAAATGGCCTAAGACATGGCCCAAAACCCTAAGTGGCAAGTTTCACTTGCCTAGCACCGAGGATGACGATCAACAAGGTAAGCCACAAAATGTTAACTACTGAGATGAGATCGCTGCCATGGCAAAACAACATTAGAACAACATCCAACCTAGCTCATTATTAGGGTTTCAATAAAATCACAAGGAGTGTTATGAGAATATCAAAGGATCGAACCTGACCGTATAGAAGCGGAAGATCAATGCCGAGCAAGCACGGCAACGGAAGAAACGATCCAGGGAACCTATGGTTCAGATCTGGAATGGATGGAAAAATCTGGAGAAAATGAGATTTTGGGGGTTTTGGGGGTTTTCCGGCGACCTAGAGGTGATGGCCGGCCTAAATGGAGAGGGAGAGGGGCTCTTGATGAAGGATGAAGGCTAGGGGAAGGTGGATAATTATTTGGGGAAGAAGGAGGCTCAAGAGAAATGAAGGAAGAAAGAAAAACGTTTGGGGGGTTTAAATAGGCACAGCCGGCGGCTGCCCAAAAATTAGGGTTTCTGGGTTGATTAGTCGGTCAAAGAAGGGTTGTTGACCGACTAGTTTAACAACTAGTCGGTCGGTCGACCAACTATGACCGACTAAAAGCAAACAGTAACTCAGGTCGTCAAAATGGTCAATGAATTAGTCGGTTAAAGAACGATGGATGACCGACTAGTTTGACATCTAGTCGGTCGAAAGATGTTCTTTGACCGACTAACGATAAACAGTAACTCAGGTGAAATTTATCAAATGGACTAGTCGGTCTGAGAGCAAGTTCTGACCGACTAGTTTCACATCTAGTCGGTCGGTGGTTGTTCTTAAACTGACTCAGATTAAACAGTAACTCATGTACAATTGATTCAATGAACTAGTTAGTTTGAGTAGAGTTGCCGACCGACTAGATCTCAATCTAGTCGGTTGGTTCCCCTTCTTGAACCAACTAACGTGCACGATAAGTGCCGAATTGAAGCGCAAAGCTTTGGGAAGATTCCTACGGCATCTAAGATCACTTTAACTCTAAAGTATGAGCGATTTGAAGTTCGTCATGAGTGACTTACTCCAAGATCAACGATTCTAAGGAAGAAGCTAGAAAATCACGACGAAACGAATGAAAACAAAAGCTACGGGGACGAAAACCACACATAAGGAGAAAATCCATTCAAAACATATATATAATATAGATAATCCAAAATACATGAAAACCAGTCGTTACATCCTCCCCAACTTAGAATAAAGTCCGTCCTCAGACTTCCTAACATATCTAGTCGCTCTAGTAACTACCCCAATCATATCACATTCAATCAGGTATAGTCATTACAAGTGCTTATATTCGCACTAGGTAATCAAACATTAACACTACTAGCATGTATCATCCACGCACATCATACTCTTATACCTATCATAGCCATTCATACTCATACATGTATCGCAATCATATATATTTACATCCCCTATATAGTTATTACTTACCTAGCACAAAATAATAGTCCATATACTCACAACCAATTAAATAGTTCACACTAGTTAATACCATCGTAACACTCTACGTTAGGTAGCTACCTATGAACAAGGCAATAAGAATACACTACTCCCTATATCTCCTAGTATACATCCAATACCAAACACGTCAACACACGTAATCACACCACTCCATCTAAACTCAAGTTATTATACTTAATATACTTCCACCATCATTATAATTTCACAATTTATAGCCATTCCAATACATGCAAATATTTCACTATAACTTCACATCACATACGGCCCTATAATAATACCCACAACACGCCACACATTATAGTCACCAAAACTTATAACTAAGCACTTACTTACCCGTGCATGGTGCACACCCACACACGCTAATATTTCATTCATATATACCAATATATACTCAGCCCATAAACACACTTAGTTTTAGCTAGCACATATATATATTCACGCAGGCAAGCCCCCTAATAAATAACTATACCACAAGACCAACACCTATAATTATATACTGGTTTAGTGACCCACAATCATGTGCGTAACACAACCGAACACAAACAATCCAAACAGTATACATACATCATCCAACACCTCACACCAATCACAGACAAATACACCAATGTACATAGAGTATACCCACTCAAGCTTGAGTGAGACTCAAAATCATAGCAGAATATTCTATATACATAACACAGTGTCCATACATATATCAATACTATTCTAATGCATACACATCTACCAACACAACCATATACATATCATAATGTCAAACACCCTTAATATTTAATCAGGTAATATCACGTATTTCAATCAATTTATATACCACAATAATATTACATTCACCAGCACACTAATAATTACACACTCCCCCTAATAAATGCATTCATTGTATAGTCACATACAAGTATCATATATATTCACACCATATCCTACTTCTTATAATTAGTATACTAATACATCTACACTTACATAGTTACGGTATGCAATAGTTGTGTATACTTCGGGGTATACACGCATACGACATCCCGTAAAAGCAAGCAATACCAATCAAAATTATAATCCTATTACCATATGTATATTACCTATAATTCATGCAGCAATCCATAACTACTTACGTCTAAGCACAATACGTATCTACGTACGAGTACGTACTCACATGTACAAGCACACAGGTCATATAATAGGCCTACTCGTTAACTATACGTACACCTATTATTATTGCCCCCATCAACACATAGCTTACCAACACATTATTTCGAGCATTATAAGCATCTCCGACTACATACGTCTCATTAAATAACCCAACACTTATCAATAAATACTAACAGACATACAGATTCAACATCATGAATAACTCTGAGTAGATATATATCACACAATAGGCAATCATTTTATACTGCAGGGGAGTACACTCATTCAAGCCCACATACACAACTTAGGTACAAGCACCACGACAGCATCACAAAGGTCCAAGGCCTACTTAACAAATTAGGGTTGACACAGACATAGACGGGCACTAAAGCCTAAACAATAGAGGAAGACCTAGGTCAAAAGCGTGACGAGGGAAGGATCGATATGTAGGATCCTGTCAAAACAACGTTAGGATCGATAAATGAAGTTGAGACTTACGCTTGCGTACGCAGCACGGTAATCTCGGAACTTCGCCCTCGGATTCGCCACAACGGTCGATACTTCGTCATGGAGGATCGAAGCAGAGTTTCACCGCCTAAATCTCTAACTAGAAGAGGATTTTAATGGAAAGGAGAAGAAGAACATAAGATGCCTTATGCAAACTTATGGCATGGAAAGTGTGAATGAATGCCTTACCCTAGGGTCCTATTTATAGGCTTTAGGGGTGGTTATTGTAGGAAATAACCAATTATAAGCTTATTAGCCTATATTAGCACATTCATTTATCTTCTTCTTTATCCACTTATCAAGTGCCATTTTGCACTTATAAAGTGGCTTTTTCCACTTATCGAGTGGCTTTTTCCACTTATCGAGTGGTCCTTTTCACACGAGAAAAGGTTCCCTTCGCGCACGACTTCGTGCACGCGACATCTGAGGTCCGTATACCCTCATACATCCCCTCATGGGTGTATTTATGTCGTCCATATCTAACATCTTCCACTCACACTTGAGGGGATTGTGAGGAAACTTATTTTCCTCTAACTCTTCTGTTTATCATACCGAGAAATAGGCCGTGTGACCGTCATGCGCATAGAGTCCGCTGTTGTGCACTTGTTAGAGATACACAACACTCCTCGAGGTGCAAAGTTGAGTAGATCAACACATGCTTTACCCTAGATTATTTCTTCACATTTCTTATACTTTATATTCAACAATTGAATCCCATCTGGATTGCAATTGGCTAGCCAGCTTTGAATCTTTAAAGTCCAAATGTGAATGCAAAATTAATCTTCCTCTTCTTGCGATCCTTTCGATCTTGACTTGACTTGCTTTTCTAACATGCCCCGCCGGACCGAATTAACCATAGTCCATAAGTAACATGCTAAGATAGCAATCACCCGGTAAAATCTAAAGGAACCAATTAGAGTCCATAAGGGTAATGAATTAAGACCCATGTGGTCTTTGGGTCTCACATAATAGTAAACTTATTTACTATTCTAACCCAATGGTCAAAAAATGCATACGTAGTATGAATACGTATTACAACATCGCTCCTTTCCCATGGAGTGTATGTCTCAATGATGTTGTAAGGATGATGATCAGACACCATAATGTCTGACTTTGAGTCCCTTTTTCTACTCAAATAATCCTTTGGACTCACATCCCGCATTTAGACAGATAGGATTTCAAAATCCTCTCAGATCTTCTGTAAGCACCCATATGATGCAGATCTTTCATGCGACCATTTTGTTTAAGTCATGACTCTAAATCATCCGTCTAATGATTTTGACTTTAAACAAGTCTCATCCCTATTCTATCCGTCTGATAGAATAAGGCGGTTGCTCACGTAAGAGAGCCAACCTCAATCTGTCCGACATACTAGAAAGTATAGCTGAGATTTCAAAAATGTACACAAACATTTCTCAAGAAATTCATATGCAATGTTTGAAAAAGAACATATTCTTTTATTAAATTTGATCATTTACAGACATGGGAATTTACATTGGTACAACTCAGCTCTTACGCAATCCTTGGGATGATAAGTGTTTGTAAAACACATCTCTGGGGATCGCCTTCATGAGCGGATCCGCTATCATCTCATGCGTAGATATGTACCTTATGTCCAGCTTCTTTGTCTTATCATAGTCTTTTGCACATTTGTAGCGGATATCAATGTGTTTGGTCTTACAATGAAATTTAGGATCTTTGTCATAAGCTATAGATGCTTGACTGTCGCTGTGTATAGGTACAGCACCTGAGTCACTTGCATCAATTAGCCTGTCTAAGAATTTCCTAAGCCAAACAGCCTCTTGGACTGCCATGCTAAATGCTACAAAATCGGCTTCCATAGTTGAAAGTGCGATGCAGGATTGTTTCTTGCTACTCCAGGATATTGCACCAGATCCGAGTAGAAAAACATATCCTGAGGTCGATCGTCGCTCATCGAGATCACCCGCCCAATCAGCATCAGTGTAGCCTTCGAGCCTCAAGGAATCTCCTTGATAGCATAAAGCAAAGTCTGCAGTTCCTTTGAGATACCGCATTATCCTCTTAACCACTTTCCAGTGTACTTGCCCTGGGTTGGATTGGTAACGACTTACCATTCCAACGGCAAAACAGATGTCCGGTCTTGTACACATCATAGCGTACATAAGACTACCAACTGCATAGGAATATGGAACTTTTTCCATAATCTCTTTCTCCTTTTGGTTCTTAGGACATGATTTCAGACATAAATTATCGCTTTTGCTTATAGGAGTATCAATGGACTTGCAGTCCTGCATATTAAATCGTTCTAGAACCTTCTTTATATAAGTCTCCTGTGAAAGAGAAAGAAGTTTCTTCGAACTATTCCTTGAAATCTTAACTCCAAGGATATATGCGGCTTCTCCCATGTCTTTCATCTCAAAAACTGATGAAAGCCAAGCCTTGATATCCATCACAAAGCCCTTGTCATTTCCGGCTATTAAAATGTCATCTACATATAGAGACATGATAACATACTTGCTTTTAATTCTCTTGATATATACGCAGTTATCTTCATCAAGCATGGTAAAACCATTTGATAAGACAACTTCTTGAAATCGTATATACCATTGCCTCGAGGATTGTTTAAAACCATATATGGATTTAAGAAGTTTACAAACCTTATGTTCGTTTCCTTCTTTTACAAACCCTGTTGGTTGTTCCATATAGATTTCCTCGTCCAATTCTCCATTGAGTAAGGCAGTCTTTAAATCCATTTGATGTAATTCGAGGTCTAAGCAAGCTACCATTGCCAGAATCAGGCGAATCAAGGTAAAACGAACAACATGTGAGAAGGTCTCTTCGTAGTCTATCCCTTCCTGTTGCGTAAAACCTTTTGCGACAAGGCGAGCTTTATATCTGTCAATAGAGCCATCAGCCTTATGCTTGATCTTGAGAACCCATTTGTTCCCAATAGCTCTACGTCCTCTGGGTAAGTCAACTAAGTCCCAGACTTGGTTAACTTTCATGGATTCTAACTCCTCTTGCATCGCTTCCATCGATTTGTCTTTAGCAGGGCAAGATACGGCCCGTTTGAAAGTAGCATGCTCGTCATCTTCTTGTAGTAAAGTCATAAAGGTTTGCGGAAATTCATCCTCAAATCTTAGAGGAGCCAACCTTGTACGACTACTACGTCGTATTTGAGATTCTTCAAGTCCTTGTTGACTCGAATTTAGATCTATTCTAATATCACTCCCACATGGAATGTCGTTAGAATTGCTCCCACTTGGATCATTATTCCCGTATGGAATAGGATAATCGTCATTCTTATAATCCATTGGTGAAGGTTGAAACGTATTTTCGTTTTCACCAAGAATTCTCCCACTCGAATGAGGTAATCCTTCTTGATCATAAATCTCAAATAGAGATAAGTCCTGACTTATCTCGCCCTGTCTTGGAAATTCGTTTTCCAATAAAGTGACATCCCTCGACTCAAACTCAATTAGCCCACCATTGTCTTCCTGACTAACAAAAACATAACCTTTGGAGTTTTCTGTGTATCGTATAAAGATACATTTCCTTTCCCTTGGCCCAAGTTTGCCATACTTATGGGAGGAAATATGTGCGTAGGATGCACAACCCCAAGGTTTCAAAATGTTTAAGTCAGGAGACCTTTGGTTCCACAACTCATAAGGAGTGGAGCTAACTGATTTCGAGGGTACGCGGTTTAAAATGAAAGCGGCCGTCAATAATGCATCACCCCAAAAGGTGATTGGCAAGTTAGCTTGTGCCATCATTGAACGGATCATTTCCATTAAAGTCCTATTTCTCCTTTCTGCAACACCATTTTGTTGAGGAGTATAAGGCATAGTTACCTGATGTACTATGCCCTTTTCATCACAAATTTCCTTAAAACTTGTTGATTGATATTCACCGCCCCTATCGGTCCGCAAGACCTTAATCTTGCGATCTAATTGATTCTCCACTAAACTCATATAGTTTTTAAAGCAAGCCAATGCTTCACTTTTGTGGGATATCAAATAGATATGTCCGAATCGGGTGAAATCATCAATAAAAGTGATGAAATAGGACTTCTCGCATCTTGTCTTGACATTCATCGGACCACATATGTCTGAATGGATAAGCTGTAATGGAACCTCAGCCCTTATGCCGGTTCCAAACGGCTTGCGACAAGATTTCCCCACTAGACAATGTTCGCAGGTCGACATTTCAACCGTTGAAACATTGGATAGAAGGCCACGTTTGGCAAGTCTATCCATACGCGTTGGTCCAATATGATCAAGCCAACAAATCACATCAGACTCATAAGTCTTAGAATTTGCAATAAGGAAATTTTCATTACACGAGGAATCATACATTGTACTCGTTACAATAAATCCTTTAAATACAAACCCAGTACCAATAAGAGTATTATTACAACTTAAGTCCACATTACAATCATGAAAAAACCAGTTATAGCCAAGACCCATTAACACGACCACAGAAATTATATTCCTTCGAATATCTGGAGCGAAGAGGACATCATGAAGTAGGAGAGTGCGGCCGTTGTCCAAGACTAGCTTGCAAGTCCCAACGCCTTTCACTTCAACACGTGTGTTGTTTCCTACATAGATCTACTTCGTTCCTTGGGGTATCCGGTGATACTCCACGAAGGACCGTCTGTCCCTTGCTATGTGGTCGGTGGCACCTGAATCAATTATCCAAAATGGATTAGATTCCACATGAAATATTGAACTAGAAACACATATGTAACTAGTATATTTACAAGTTACCTCGTCGCCTCCACTCGTACATGAACGAGCATAGTGACCGAGCTTGTTGCACTTAAAGCACTTGATCCTCTTCAAGTCTTTCTTCTTGAGCCATTTCTTGTGCCCACCCTTATGTTTGGGTTTCTTGGTAGACTCAGGTTGCTTATTACGTTCATTGGTAGACTTCAAACGATCTTTCCTTTTCTTTCCCACGTGTGAGGAACTAGCAACCATGTGCACTTCTGCACTTGGCTTGGCAGCCGCAAGCCGCTCTTCCTCTAATTCGAGGTGCTTGGAAACATCGCTGAAGGTCTTGATGCTCTCATTGTGAGTGAGATGCATCTTCATTTGGTCCCACCCATTTGGTAGGGAACATATGACAGCTTGGATTTGTTTCTCATCAGTGAGCACATGACCCGCATCCTTTAACTCTGAGATAAGATTCGCCATAAGTCGCAGATGTTTCCCCATGGAATGATCTGGACGTTTCTTGTATGAATCAAATCTTATAGTTAAGGCTCGAAGTTTGGACACCGATGTGCCACCAAACTTTTCCTCAAGCTTGGACCATATGTCCATGGCTAAGTCATGCTCTCGAAAGATGTGCATTATGTCATCAGCCATATTACTTAATAACGTAATGCGTGCTATCTTGTTCTTCCGAGACCAAGCATCAAAAGCTTCCTTGTCTCGTCTGTGTTGGGCCGTAATGCCCGACTCGGGTTCAATCATTACGTTCTTTAGAGTTTCGAGCACTTCTTGCTCCTTTAAAACGTATTGTATCTTGATGGACCAAAGTTTGTAATTATCGTCGTTGAGTTTTTCACCTCTGTTTAACTCAACGATGATATTCTTTGAAGCGGAAGACATTTTACTTTTAAAATGCTGCAAAAGACACAAAACCGAAGGTTTGATCAAAAACATTGCATTGAAAAATTCTTAAAATATAATTCCCATTTGAAGTGATAATAGAATATCCCATTTGGATAGTTCTAATTTCAACTCCCACTTGGAACGACATTTATAATTTGATAAGTTACTTTCGAAAAATACTGAAGATGTTACCCTAGAATCGGAAAGGTCACTTCGTTTCCAATCACCATCTAGAGTAACTTTCAATATTTCCCCATCACTTTATCAAATGTTAGTACTCTTATAGTACTTCGCAGCGGAAAAGCGTTTTTTTAAAAACGTATTTTTCAAAACGTATGAAAACGTATTTTTCAAAATTGTATATTTCGACTTAGTACCCTTATGATACTAGCGAAATATTTGGCACTTCCTGGCCATTTGCCGGGATGAGCCGTAGCCATGCCAACGCCGGATCCCCCTAAGGGGATTTTTCTGCAAGCCATTGTCGTCGGTTCCCGTATGGATCCAGGCGCTTCCCCCGAATGGGAGAATTTCGCCGCAGACGACTATCGTTAGCCCCGTATAGGCTAGTCGGCACATTCGTGTTCGACCAAAGCCTTTTGCCACCCCGTATGGGCTAGTCGGCATGTTCGTGATCGACCAAGGCCTTTTGCCGGATTGGTCGACCAAAACTCCTAGATTGGTCGACCAACCAATGATCTGCACTCCTCCCGGCCAGGGCCTCTGCCCTGGCCGAGGCTGGCCAAGGGCCGGCCAAGGGCCTCTGCCCTGGCTGGCCAGGGGCCCTGGCCCCTCGGCCAGGGCCTTTGCCCTGGCCGAGGCCAGCCAAGGCCTGGCCCTGGCCTCTGCCAGGGCCAGCCATGCCCCTGGCAGAGGCCAGGGGCGGCCAGGCTCTGCCCTGGCCTCTGCCAGGGACGGCAGGGCCCTGGCCCTTGGCCAGGGCCGGCAGGGCCCTGGCCCTTGGCCAGGGCCGGCCAGGCCCTGGCCTGAGGCCAGGGCGCCGGCCGGCCAGGCCCTGGCCTGGCCGCGGCCAGGGCTCTCTGGCCCTGGCCGAGGCCGGCCAGGGCCCCCTGGCCCTGGCCGTGGCCGGCCAGTGCCGGCCTGGCCGTGGCCGGCCTTGGCCCTTTGGCTGTGGCCGGCCATGGCCCATATGGCCATGGCCGGTCACCCCCTTGTATGGGGTTGCCGCACACCCCGCCGGAGGGGTGGTCGTGGTGGTTATTGGCCGTAGCCAACCCCCTCCGCATGGCAGGGGGGTGCATTGCCTTCATAGCCCATTTGGCCATGGTGATCATGCACCAAAAATCATCTTCTCCGATGGCCATCATCTTCCTCGATGAAGCACCCGTTCATCGATGAAGCACCCGTTCGTCGAGAAAGTAGTTATCTTCTAATGGCTGTGTGCCAAAATGAAAAATAAAATACTTTAAAGTTCGTAAACTACACGCTCCACATGAAGAGAGTTTCACATTCCCTATGAATGGAGACTCGGCATCCATGAAGAGTGCGAGCTTGACGACGTGAACGGTCGGTTCTTCCCGTTACGGGGAGTTCCTGCCATATCTGTAATGGTAGGAGACCCTAACGTGAAAAGAACAACCGCTGCGTTCTCTCCATCACGAAGCGTTCCTACCATATCCGTAATGGTAGGATACCCATTCGTGAAAAATACAACGCCTCGTTCATCGATTCGACGGGGCGGCGGTTTGACCGGGGCGAACCCGTATGGCTCTGATACCAATGTAGGATCCTGTCAAAACAACGTTAGGATCGATAAATGAAGTTGAGACTTACGCTTGCGTACGCAGCACGGTAATCTCGGAACTTCGACCTCGGATTCGCCACAACGGTCGATACTTCGTCACGAAGGATCGAAGCAGAGTTTCACCGCCTAAATCTCTAACTAGAAGAGGATTTTAATGGAAAGGAGAAGAAGAACATAAGATGCCTTATGCAAACTTATGGCATGGAAAGTGTGAATGAATGCCTTACCCTTGGGTCCTATTTATAGGCTTTAGGGGTGGTTATTGTAGGAAATAACCAATTATAAGCTTATTAGCCTATATTAGCACATTCATTTATCTTCTTCTCTATCCACTTATCAAGTGCCATTTTGCACTTATAAAGTGGCTTTTCCACTTATCGAGTGGTCCTTTTCACACGAGAAAAGGTTCCCTTCGCGCACGCCTTCATGCACGCGACATCTGAGGTCCGTATACCCTCATACATCCCCTCATGGGTGTATTTATGTCGTCCATATCCAACACGATAAACACGAGTTCAGATAGGACGAATACAAGGAGACAGCTTGGTTAGGAACAGCGACCCACTTGTGAATGTTTAGGTAGAGGAAAGGGAGGTGTAGCGATACTTATATAGGATACAGAAACAAAATTTTGTAAGTAACATAAGCTAAAATACGGGGAAATTGAAACTGCCGTACTTCAAATGTTGGAGTCCTCATCTGTATAAAAATATTTAGAGATCGATAAAACAAGTTGTTCGAAACAAGTTTAAGTGAAATATACATAGTGAGAGAAAATGGTGTATTGGCTTATCGAAAGCTATTTTAAAAAGTAAATCATTCACACGAACATTAAGGACGTAGTTTTAGAAAATATTATACGGCAGTAATTTAATAATGTTGGCAAAAGTTTTGAAATGAAATTAAATTAATTAAAGAATTCTAACTCGTGTTAAATACTTTCAAAGTCTTTAAGCCCGGAAAACTTAAATAATCAATATTGAAACTACTTTTAAAGTAACCAGGATTTACCAAAAAGAAATCGTTTTACACAAAGCTCGTAACATACGAGCTAACGAGCCTAGTACGGATATATAAAAATATTTGAAATTCAATTTAGTTTAGAAATTATTCTAAAAGCACGTATGGTGAACGGAAAACTTAGTTGTAGGTTTATCAAAATTCGTAATAAGCTTTAAAACCAAATTATGGAAGATCCAGATCAGAAAATGGTTACGAAATAGTAATTCCACAATAATCTGAAATAGGGGAAACGACGAGCACAACTTAGGCTTGTTGGAAGCTGAAATCATATGTGACTTGAAAAGTATATTAAAGGAAACGTGATGAGTCATGTGTATGGCATAAATAAGAAAGGGAAATTACAAATCGAATTGGGCAAGATAAAAGTATGGTTCAGAATAAAATTTATATAAGAAGGGACAATGTGTTTTCATGGGTACAGAAGGTATAGGCTGGCAAAATACAATGGGTTAGTATTCCAAATTTCGACAAAAATTTTAGAGATCTTTAAGTCAACGAAGGAGCATGAAGTATAAATATATAAATATTAAAATTTCGAACGAATTTAAACTTAGGAAAAAGGAAGACGAAAAGGTACTTTAAGAAAATTCAAGATTTGCAACAGAGAGGTTTGAAAATATTATACGGCAGTAATTTAATATAATATTTCGACAAAATTTCGAAATTCAAGAATGAAATCAGATCAACTTTAGTGTGAAAATTTAAGCCCATGCTAAATGCTTCCAAGTTTTAAAACTGAAGAGAATTTCCAAACAAATAATATTTAAAATACTTTTTAGAGGGACCCGGATTTGCCAAACACTGATTTATACAAGATCTTAAAGTACGAGTTCAATGAACCTAGGACTGATATATGAAAATAATTGAAGTTCTATTTATATTGGAAGATATTCTAAAGTAATCAAAATTGTAGTAAAGTTTTAAACCAAAATACGAGAAATATTGGTTAGCAAAAACCTACGAGATTAAAATTTCAACCAATAGACTTCAAAATCTACGAAAGGATTTTAACTTGATCGAATGGGGAGGAATTAAATATTTAAGAAGAGGGGGGTAGTCATCGAGAATTGCTTCTACACGAAGCTCCGGGATATAATGCACATTGATGCACCAGAGTCAAGAGGACTCGTGCCAGAAATGTGCAAATCCAAATCACACCTAAAAACTAGCCTAGCAATCAAACCCTATCCTAGCAAACATAACATATTCAAGCAACCAAACATATTCTAACAAACAAGATTGTCTAAGGTAAGAAGGCAACTAGACTGAGGGTTACCTGTAATAACCTCATCCACAGTCTCAGCCTCAACTACAGTCATCGGGGAAGCCTGCCTCCTCAGCAGAAAAGCCTGCCGAAAAGCCTGCTTCTGTGGAACAAGGGCTGCCCCACGTCTAACAGCTACGGGTGCTTTTCGTAGGTGAGCTCCGACTGGTGATTTCCCCAGATGCCTAGCTCTCGGACATTCCTTTACGGTATGCGCTGCGGCGCCACAAATCAAGCACTGGCCCAGCTTCCACCTGCACTGCTCCTTCTTATGACCAATCTTGCCACAATGATGGCACACCTTTCGACTCGGCCCAGCTTCCGGTGCTTGCTGCTGCGAAACTCTATCCGATGCCTTCCGCAGTTGAATTGCATGCCGACAATCCTTCGCCGAATGAGTAGCACCACCACAAACCAAACACTGACCTAGAAATCTTTTGCACTGCTCCTTGACGTGCCCAGCCTTGCCGTAGAAATAGCAAGCCTTCAGAGGCGATCCACTACCAGCTCGGGTCTGACGTCTTCTACCCATCTAGCGCCATAGAAATGGACTAAAATTAGACTCAAAGCTTAATGACTCGGATGTCGAACTTAGTTTATTGGACATCCTAATATTATTATCGTTATTCCGATATTAGCAGTTACAGAAAGAGAGACCTGCATGGGCCACCAACAAAACCTGTCACGCCCCGCTTCCCTAAAATGGAGGCGAGACGTAAAAAGGTCCACACGAGAGTAGAGCTGTGAAGCCCCAAACCCGATAAGCGTCAATAAAACATAAGCAGGTCCCTGTAACCACAAACGGAACAACAATAATAACACAAGGAGAGACAGAAATAAAATCTCAAATCCCACAATTTGTCCAACATTAAAATTAAGTCCAACATCCAGAAAAGCCACCAGGCTAAAAGAAAGAGTCTAAAGGCCCAGAACAAGGCCAAACAAAGACAAACATAAACAGAGTATAGCTTCTACGCACCGACAACTACAGCAGTCTAAAACAAAAGGGATTGCTCAACGAAGACACTAGGACAGGTCCCCAGTGTCCACGTACTCCTCCACAGCAACCGCGGGTCCTGACTCAGCGTCAGCGAACACCACATCCTCAACAACGAACTCTGGCTCGGGATCTAACATGTGTCACCCAAAAGAGTAAAGGGGCACATGTCAGCAAGTCTAAAAGACTTGGACAAGGAAACTAAAAGAAAGGTAAACTAACAACCTAGCAGTTATAGTATGATGCTCAGCATGGCAAGTATAAAATGGAAGTGACAAACAAGGTAGGGTGCAAGTAACAAGTATGGCAAGGATGCAAGTTTTACAAGTATAAATACGGACAAGTACAAGTCAAGTAGTTCACGTCAAGTGAACACGTCAAATAAACAAGTTGTGCACAGAGATTCCGCCTATTGGCTAGAGTGGCTGATCGGGCCAACTCCTAAGCTAAAGTAACCGTTTATCTCTACCCATCCACGTGTATCGAGCCAGGGCATTACCCCGAACACGGAATGCTCTCTTCTGGAACACGAGCCAGGAAATGTGCTTAACACGTATATCGAGCCAGGGCATTACCCCGAACACAGAATGCTCGCTTCTGGAACACGAGCCAGGAAGTGTATTTAACACGTATGGCGTAGGGTTATGCCTGCAACGCAGGTGCCTAGCCGGAAACAAGTAGATCGGGCATTGGCTATCAACCAACTCACGTAGCCCGCTTCTGGAACACGAGCCAGGAAACACAAGTATTGTAGCGTGTGCTACGAATGCGACATTCAACATGGATAGCATGGATGACAATTAATTCGCGTACCGTTAATTAAAATTAAACATGACATGGTAGTTATGCAACATGATAAATGACGGATCTAGCTTCGTTGTCAAGCTAGTTCCTGAAATTGCGCCTAGGCGAGTATCATTTCGTCGCCTAGTCTCTTTTACGCCTACAACAAGCAAATGGCCTAAGACATGGCCCAAAACCCTAAGTGGCAAGTTTCACTTGCCTAGCACCGAGGATGACGATCAACGAGGCACGCCACAAAATGTTAACTACTGAGATGAGATCGCTGCCATGGCAAAACAACATTAGAACAACATCCAACCTAGCTCATTATTAGGGTTTCAATAAAATCACAAGGAGTGTTATGAGAATATCAAAGGATCGAACCCTACCGTATAGAAGCGGAAGATCAATGCCGAGCAAGCACAGCAACGGAAGAAACGATCCGGGGAACCTATGGTTCAGATCTGGAATGGATGGGAAATTCTAGAGAAAATGAGATTTTGGGGGTTTTGGGGATTTTCCGGCGACCTAGAGGTGATGGCCGGCCTAAATGGAGAGGGAGAGGGGCTCTTGATGAAGAAGGAAGGCTAGGGGAAGGTGGATGATGATATGGGGATGAAGGAGGCTCAGGAGAAATGAAGGAAGAAAGAAAAACGTTTGGGGGGTTTAAATAGCCGCCCCAAAAATTAGGGTTTCTGGGTTGATTAGTCGGTCAAAGAAGGGTTGTTGACCGACTAGTTTAACAACTAGTCGGTCGGTCGATCAACTATGACCGACTAAAATCAAACAGTAACTCAGGTCGTCAAAATGGTCAATGAATTAGTCGGTTAAAGAACGTGTAACGACCACTTTTCGTGGTACGTTGTTCGTGAACGTGCTTTTGTCCGTGCACGTGTTTGTTTTAGACTTTGTTTGTTTGTGAACACTTTCGTGTGATATGCCGTTGTGAACGTCCTTGAGAGTATTAAATATTGGCACTATATTGGAACGACACTTCTCGAGTCGTTTTTCCACAATTTAAACTTACTCGATGAGACGTGACGATTCTCACTCTTGACGGGAGACGTTTCTATTTTTAGTTTCGTCGTCCGACATCGAATTTGAGATCCGTCTTCTTAGTTAGCTCACATTCGTCTTCACGATCACCACGATATTTATTTTATAATTTTTGGAGTTCATTTCACCACTTTAATATTTTTTACAAGTTTTATATTATTTTTAATAATTAATTTATAAATTATTTTCGGCCAAATAAAATTTATTTGAGTTTTAAACGTTTTAAAGAATTTTTGAGCAAATTTCCAGCTCATTTGGACTAGGTCAAACCCTTGGATGAGTTGGAGTAGTTGGATTTCAAATTTTAAATTATTTTAAACTACTAATCCTATTAGATTTAGCCCTAGACCAAGTCAACCCATCTATACTATATAAGCAACCCCTAGGAAGACCTATTTTCGCAAGAAATTAGCCCTAGCCTCTTCCAAAACCAAAATTGGACGTTGCGACGATTCGTCGCAACGTTGCGACGTTCAGCCCCCGATCTGACCGAGAAAACCAACCCATTTTCCCCGCTCCGACCGATCGCCCCGCCCGCATCCGCTCCGCTCTGCACGCTGCAGCACCGCCCGCTCCGTTCGCTCGGTCTGACCGACTGCTTGGCCCGCACCCCGCTCCGCACCCCGCTCCGCACCGACCCGCCTTGTCGCCCCGCTCCGCACAACGTCTCACCGGTCACCCCGCCCGCAACGACCGACGTTGCAACATTGCAACGTTGCAACATCGCCCGCCTCACATCCCAAGCGCACGACCGAAGCCCCCGACCGGTCTGACCGAAGGATCTCCCCGCCCCCGCTGCTGCGACCGACCCAAAGCGCCGCACAGCTCTGTTTCCCCGCAGCGACCGAGAGAATCCCCCGCATTGGCTGAGTACGACCGAGAGCCACTTGTCGCAACCCCGCATCCGTCGCACCACTTGCCTCCGTGGGCCCCCCAAGTTCTCCAGAGTTATTGTGGGTCCCCCAAAGGTCCCTAGGACTACTGTGGGCCCCACCTAGGTGCGTTCTCTTCGACGACTTGCCGCGTACGACGTCGTCGCACGTCGTAGCCCGTTGTCGCACGTGCGAGCTTTGGAATCTGGAATCGTCGCCCCGGTCGATGCTCTGAATTTTCCAGCGAGGAAACTATATTGGAATCTGGACTTGGAGTGCGATCTTTTATTCCAACCCCCGGCGTCGCTACCCGACGCCGGTGTAGCTTTCGCGTCGTGTTGAGGTAACGCTTTGCACCCCTAGGACCCCCCAACCCAATTGCATGCTAATCAAGACTAAAATCAGTATTTTTAAAGTATTTTAAATGTTTTAAATTCACTAATCAAGATTAATAATATGGACTTTAGGCCGGTGGACTTGTGCACGTAGGATAATTGTGATTTTTGGACTCATTGGACGTTGTGCTCAGACGTCGTGCTTGCAGGCAAGTGAAACTTGCCAACTCTTGTGTAGGGCCATGTTTTTAGGCCACTTCCTTGTTCCTAGCGTAAAAGAGACTAGTCAGTGAAATGATAGCTGGCTAGACGCCTTCTTGATCTAGTTTGACAATGAAACTAGATCCGTCACCTAATTGATTTAGCTTGACAACGAAGCTAGATCCAACTCTTTAAACTTGTTGTTCATGCATACTAAACTGTCACGTTTACTTTCCATATCTGTACGCACTCTTAACTGCCATGCATTGCATTCTACATGTCATCCAAGTTGATTGTTGCATTCGTAGCACACGCTACAATACTTGTACTCCTTGAATACTACTTCCGGGGGAAACGGGCCTCATGTGTTGGTCAAAAGCCAATGCCCGGGTTCCCTGGACCGGCTAGGTGCACCCCTATGCCATACTTGTTAAAAACACTTCCTGGCTCGTGATCCAGAAGCGAGCATTACCGTTCGGGGGTAAGGCCCTGGCTCGACACACGTGGAGGGGTAGGGATAAACGGTCAACTGAGCTTAGGAGAGGTCTGATCCGCCCTCTAGCAAGAAGACGGAATCTCTGTGCACGAGGTGCTTACTTTCCTTGTCTTGTACTTGTCTTGTGAATGATTCATGTAATACTTGTCATCCATGCCATGCCATGCTCGTACTTTACTTTACTTTACTTTACCTGCTGCACTCATACTTTAACTGCAATGTCATTGCATCATGCTAGAACTGCTAGGTTGCTCTAACTTGTACTTTCAGTTTCACTTGCACAAGTCTTCCAGACTTGCTGACATGTGCCCCTTTCTCTTTGGGTGTCACATGTTAGACCCTGAGCCAGAGATAGTTGTAACGGACGAGGTTGTTGCTGACACTGAGCCTACGTTCGTCTAGGAGTTCATGGACACCGGAGACCAGTTTTAGAGACTGTTGGCGTTGCTTTTGCTTTAGGTTGCTGTTAGATGTCGGTGCTTGCACCATTACTTTGTTGTTGTACTTTGTACTTTTGTTGGCCATGTTTGGGCCTTTAGTCTCTTTTCCTTTAGCCTGGTGGCTTTTCTGCGAAGTTGGAATTTATATTTATGGATATTCTGAGATTATTCTTTGTCTCATTTCATTATTATTATCTTGTTTCGCTCGCGTTGCAAGGACCTGCAGTTTTAAATCGATTGACGCTTATCGGACTTGCAGCTTTGTAGCTTCAAGTCTGAACGGACCTTCTCACGCTTCGCCTCCATATTTTTGGGAAGCGGGGCGTGACAGGTTTTGTTGGTGGCCCATGCAGGTCCGGTCTTGCAATTGCGAATTAACGGAACAACGATAATAACGGAATGTCCATTAAATAAATTGCAACATCCGAGTAATAAGCCCTGATTTTAGTTGTTTTCTTAGGACACTAGGTGATAAGAAGGCTTAGTTAGATAGCTGTGCTTGCTAATTAGGGGCCCTGATTGTAGTTAGACTCCCTTTTAGCAATTGATTTAATCGTCGTAGGAGTGACCTTAGGGGTTCTTGTCTAACCCTGACCATATTAGACTCCTAGAATTTCCTTCCGTCGTTCGTTTGGGTTCATCGATTTCGGACCAAGCTGAACGCATTTCATTACCGTCTAGCTCCTTAGAAAGTCTTAGCGCTTAGTTCTTAATCTTTAGTTGGTCGACCGTAGGAGTTCCCCGTAGATTCTCCTGATTCATACCCTAGGCGTATGTATGTTTTGATCATCCGACAAATTTCCTTGCCTCGATTCACGAGATCGCCTCATGACGATCGTCGTCAATTTTCAAACATCTCCATTGCAAAACTTGAACCTTCTGAAAGAATTTTTCAATCTTCTCTTCCACTAAGTTTAACTTTGTTCAAAATTTTAATATACTTCATACTCCCTCATTGATTTAAATTTTTAAAACGTTAGTCGGAATTTTTGAATACTAGCTTATAGTATTTTCCCAGCCTATGTTTTTCGTACTTATGCAAATGCGTCGTCCCTTCATATATTAATTTTATTCTGAATAGTAATTTTATTCAACTTGTAATTTTCCCTCCTGATTTATGCCATTCATATACTTTTCAAGACACATGGAATTTCAGCTTTCAGCAAGTTGGTTTTTGCTCGTCGTTCTCGCTATTTCAGATTTTTGCAAAATTACTATTTTCATAACCACTTCCTGATTTAGACCCTCCATGATTTGATTTTAAAGACTTGCTATTCGATTTCGATAATTATCTACTAAGTTGATATTATTTTTCCGTGCATCATACATACTTTCAACTATTTTTATATCCGTGCCAGACTTGTTGTGCTCGTATATTAAGAACTTTATGTAAATCAGTTTCTCATTTCTGGCAAACCCTGGTTCTCTAAAAAGTAGTTTCAATGTTGGTTATTTTAAATTTTCCATAGCCTAAAAGTTTTGAAAGCATTTAATATGAGTTTAAATTCTTCCGTTACTCGATTTCATTCTTGACTTTCCAAAACTTTTTGACAACATTATATTAAATTACTGATGTATAAATTTTCTAAACCATGTCCTTAATATTCATGTAAATGATTTTACTTCCTTTTAAAAAAAAAATTTTCCAATAGACCATTTTCTCTTATTATGAATATTCGACTCAAACTTATTTCAACTCGCTTTATCGATCTTCAAATATTTTATACAGATGAGGAATTCCAATTTTTTTTGAGGTACAACAGTTTTCAATTTTGTGTACTTTAGCTTATGCTATTTACCCTATTTTCTTTTTTTTGTATCCTATTTAAGCATCACTACATCTCCTTTTCCTTCAACCTAAACATCACCATTGAGCCAATGTTTTCCCTAACCAAGCCGTCTCCTTGTATTCGTCCTATTTGAACTCGTGCTTATCGATCCTTCCCTCGTCACGCTCTCGACCTCTCTTTATTGATTAGACCTTAGGGTCCGTCAATGTCTGTGTCAACCCTTAATTATTAGTATGCCCTTGGACCTTGTGAGGTAGTCGTAGTGCACGTACCTAACTTGTGTACGTGGGCTTGAATGAGTATATTCCCATAGTATATTGATGTTTGCCTATTGAGTGATATATATATATACTCGGAGTTATTAGTGATAGTATGAAGTTGTTGTGTGTTAGTAGTTATAGATTTTTGTGTGAATAGCTATACTATCCTAGGGATGCTTGTGTATATAAGAGGCAGCGTTGAAATATCTAAGTTGTGTATGTAGTTAGAGATACTTATAATGGTTGAAATAAATGATTGGTAAAGCTATGTGTATGTTAGTAGTGATAATAATAAGAGTACGTATGGTTAAGAGGGTAGGCCTATTATGTGATCTATATGTTAGCACGTATGAGTGTGTGCTCGTATGTGGGTATGTATTGTGTTTAGACGTAAGTAGTTATGTTTTGTTGCCTGAATATATAGGTGATATGCATATGATAGTAGAATTATAATTTTGATTGGTATTGCTTGCTTTGCGGGATGTTGCATGCGTGCATACCGTGAGGTATACACGACTATTGCACATCTTAATTATGTATGTGTGGATGTGTTAGTATACTAATTATAGGTAGTAGGTTATGGTGTGAATATATACACTACTTATGTGTGACTATACGGTGAATGTTTGTACTAAGGAGTATATTATAATTATACGTGTGCTGATGTCTGTATTATTATTATGGTATATAGAGTGATTGAACTATGTAAGTATTACCTGACTAAATATTAAGTGTGATTGACCTATGGTATGCATATGGTTGTATTGGTAGATATATATATATATATATATATATATATATATATATATATATATATATATATATATATACATATATATAATGGAGTGGTATTGGTATATGTATGAATGCCGTGTTACGTATATAGAATATTCTGATATATGTATTGAGTCTCACTCAAGCTTGAGTGGGTATACTCTAAGTACATTGAATGTATGTCTGAAGTTTGAATATAGCGATGTTTGATGTATGTATAGTGATAGGAGTGTTTGTGCCTGGTTGTGTTACGCACATGATTGTGGGTCGCTACACCAGTATATAGTTATAGGTGTTGGTCTTGTGGTATAGCTAATTACTAAGGACTTGCTCGTGTGAACGTATGTGTACTAGCTAAAACTAGGTGTGTATGTGTGCTAGTTATATAATGGTATGATTGGTGTGCGTAAATGAAAAACTAGCGTGTATGGGTGTGCACCATGCACGGGTAAGTATGTGCTTAGTTATAGGAATTGATGACTATGGTATATGTGGCGTGTCGTAAATGCAGTTATAGGACCGTACGTAATGTGAATGTATGGTGAAATATTTGAATGCATTTGAATGACTATATATAATATGAAATTATAGAAGTGGTGAGTGTAAATTATATATGGTGAATTTGATTTAATAGTGGTATAGTGTGACTATATGTGTTGAGATGTTTTGTATTGGATGAATATTAGAGGGTAGTATACCCTTGATGTTTGTGCATAGGTAGCTACATATAGGTAGAGCAATGATTGTATTGGCTAAGTGTGAGACTATCCTTATATAAGTATCTGAACTGTTGTTTTGCGAGTAGTAGTTATATAAGGGATGTATGTTTATATATATGATTGAAATACATGTATGAATTTGACTGACTATAATAGGTATAAGTGTATACGTACGTGAATGTATATACGTGTTGGTAGTATTAATGTTTGACTACTTAGTGCATATATAAGCACTTGTAATGACTATACCTGGTTGAATTATTATATGACTTGATTGGGGTAGTTACTAGAGTGACTAGCGATATTAGAAAGTCCGAGGACGGACTTTATTCTAAGGTGGGGAGGATGTAACGACCACTTTTCGTGGTACGTTGTTCGTGCACGTGCTTTTGTCCGTGCACGTGTTTGTTTTAGACTTTGTTTGTTTGTGAACACTTTCGTGTGATATGCCGTTGTGAACGTCCTTGAGAGTATTAAATAGTGGCACTATCTTGGAACGACACTTCTCGAGTCGTTTTTCCACAATTTAAACTTACTCGATGAGACGTGACGATTCTCACTCTTGACGGGAGACGTTTCTATTTTTAGTTTCGTCGTCCGACATCAAATTTGAAATCCGTCTTCTTAGTTAGCTCACATTCGTCTTCACGATCACCACGATATTTATTTTATAATTTTTGGAGTTCATTTGACCACTTTAATATTTTTTACAAGTTTTATATTATTTTTAATAATTAATTTATAAATTATTTTCAGCCAAATAAAATTTATTTGAGTTTTAAACGTTTTAAAGAATTTTTGAGCCAATTTCCAGCTCATTTGGACCAGGTCAAACCCTTGGATGAGTTGGAGTAGTTGGATTTCAAATTTTAAATTATTTTAAACTCCTAATCCTATTAGATTTAGCCCTAGACCAAGTCAACCCATCTATACTATATAAGCAACCCCTAGGAAGACCTATTTTCGCAAGAAATTAGCCCTAGCCTCTTCCAAAACCAAAATTGGACGTTGCGACGATTCGTCGCAACGTTGCGACGTTCAGCCCCCGATCTGACCGAGAAAACCAACCCATTTTCCCCGCTCCGACCGATCGCCCCGCCCGCATCCGCTCCGCTCTGCACGCTGCAGCACCGCCCGCTCCGTTCGCTCGGTCTGACCAACTGCTTGGCCCGCACCCCGCTCCGCACCGACCCGCCTTGTCGCCCCGCTCCGCACAACGTCTACCGGTCACCCCGCCCGCAGCGACCGACGTTGCAACGTTGCAACGTTGCAACATCGCCCGCCTCGCATCCCAAGCGCACGACCGAAGCCCCCGACCGGTCTGACCGAAGGATCTCCCCGCCCCCGCTGCTGCGACCGACCCAAAGCGCCGCACAGCTCCGTTTCCCCGCAGCGACCGAGAGAATCCCCCGCATTGGCTGAGTACGACCGAGAGCCACTTGTCGCAACCCCGCATCGGTCGCACCACTTGCCTCCGTGGGCCCCCCAAGTTCTCCAGAGTTATTGTGGGTCCCCCAAAGGTCCCTAGGACTACTGTGGGCCCCACCTAGGTGCGTTCTCTTCGACGACTTGCCGCGTACGACGTCGTCGCACGTCGTAGCCCGTCGTCGCACGTGCGAGCTTTGGAATCTGGAATCGTCGCCCCGGTCGATGCTCTGAATTTTCCAGCGAGGAAACTATATTGGAATCTGGACTTGGAGCGCGATCTTTTATTCCAACCCCCGGCGTCGCTACCCGACGCCGGTGTAGCTTTCGTGTCGTGTTGAGGTAACGCTTTGCACCCCTAGGACCCCCCAACCCAATTGCATGCTAATCAAGACTAAAATCAGTATTTTTAAAGTATTTTAAATGTTTTAAATTCACTAATCAAGATTAATAATATGGACTTTAGGCCGGTGGACTTGTGCACGTAGGATAATTGTGATTTTTGGACTCATTGGACGGTGTGCTCAGACGTCGTGCTTGCAGGCAAGTGAAACTTGCCAACTCTTGTGTAGGGCCATGTTTTTAGGCAACTTCCTTGTTCCTAGCGTAAAAGAGACTAGTCAGTGAAATGATAGCTGGCTAGACGCCTTCTTGATCTAGTTTGACAATGAAACTAGATCCGTCACATAATTGATCTAGCTTGACAACGAAGCTAGATCCAACTCTTTAAACTTGTTGTTCATGCATACTAAACTGTCACGTTTACTTTCCTTATCTGTACGCACTTAACTGCCATGCATTGCATTCTACATGTCATCCAAGTTGATTGTTGCATTCGTAGCACACGCTACAATACTTGTACTCCTTGAATACTACTTCCAGGGGAAACGGGCCTCATGTGTTGGTCAAAAGCCAATGCCCGGGTTCCCTGGACCGGCTAGGTGCACCCCTATGCCATACTTGTTAAAAACACTTCCTGGCTCATGATCCAGAAGCGAGCATTACCGTTCGGGGGTAAGGCCCTGGCTCGACACACATGGAGGGGTAGGGATAAACGGTCAACTGAGCTTAGGAGAGGTCTGATCCGCCCTCTAGCCAGAAGACGGAATCTCTGTGCACGAGGTGCTTACTTTCCTTGTCTTGTACTTGTCTTGTGAATGATTCATGTAATACTTGTCATCCATGCCATGCCATGCTCGTACTTTACTTTACTTTACTTTACCTGCTGCACTCATACTTTAACTGCAATGTCATTGCATCATGCTAGAACTGCTAGGTTGCTCTTACTTGTACTTTCAGTTTCACTTGCACAAGTCTTCCAGACTTGCTGACATGTGCCCCTTTCTCTTTGGGTGTCACATGTTAGACCCTGAGCCAGAGATAGTTGTAGCGGACGAGGTAGTTGCTGACACTGAGCCTACGTTCGTCGAGGAGTTCATGGACACCGGAGACCAGTTTTAGAGACTGTTGGCGTTGCTTTTGCTTTAGGTTGCTGTTAGATGTCGGTGCTTGCACCATTACTTTGTTGTTGTACTTTGTACTTTTGTTGGCCATGTTTGGGCCTTTAGTCTCTTTTCCTTTAGCCTGGTGGCTTTTCTGCGAAGTTGGAATTTATATTTATGGATATTCTGAGATTATTCTTTGTCTCATTTCATTATTATTATCTTGTTTCGCTCGCGTTGCAAGGACCTGCAGTTTTAAATTGATTGACGCTTATCGGACTTGCAGCTTTGTAGCTTCAAGTCTGAGCGGACCTTCTCACGCTTCGCCTCCATATTTTTGGGAAGCGGGGCGTGACAGAACGATGGATAACTGACTAGTTTGACATCTAGTCGGTCGAAAGATGTTCTTAGACCGACTAACGATAAACAGTAACTCAGGTGAAATTTATCAAAGGGACTAGTCGGTCTGAGAGCAAGTTCTGACCGACTAGTTTCACATCTAGTCGGTCGGTGGTTGTTCTTAGACCGACTAAGAGTAAACAGTAACTCATGTACAATTGATTCAATGAACTAGTCGGTTTGAGTAGAGTTGCCGACCGACTAGATCTCAATCTAGTCGGTTGGTTCCCCTTCTTGAACCAACTAACGTGCACGATAAGTGCCGAATTGAAGCGCGAAGCTTCAGGAAGATTCCTACGGCATCTAAGATCACTTTAACTCTAAAATATGAGCGATTTGAAGTTCGTCATGAGTGACTTACTCCAAGATCAACGATTCTAAGGAAGAAGCTAGAAAATCACGACGAAACGAATGAAAACGAAAGCTACGGGGACGAAAACCACACATAAGGAGAAAATCCATTCAAAACATATATATTATATAGATAATCCAAAATACATGAAAACCAGTCGTTACAAGAATTCACCAAAGAGTAGCCGTCAAAATCCTAAAAGAAAGTCTAAAAATTAATTGTTCAAAAGCTGTCTAAACTAAGGCAAAAACTGGTTTTAAATACCCACTAAAATCGTCCAAAAAATCCTGACCAAACTGCCCCTGCGCAACCCAAAAATCGCAACCCTAGCAGCAGGCGGTGCGGTTCTCTCGGCCGAGTGACCCTTGTCACTCGGCCAAGTGACAAGCCCTGTAAAAAACAGTAACTTCGGATGTTTCAGGGTCTGTCTTCGGGGGATGGCTTGGCTGAGTGGCTTTCATCATTCGGCTGAGTGAGCATTTGTACTCGGCCGAATAGGCATCCAAAGGATCTCTGAAAATTGCAGCAACTTCGGCCTTTTCTTTGGACAAATTCCCTATACCATTCGGGCAAGTGAGCTTTCTCACTCGGTTGAGTAGGATTTCTTCGTTCGTCCGAGTATACGCTGAAAAACTCCGTTTGCGTATCAGTTCTGGTCGGCCGAGTGGGACTTCTTGTTCGGCCGAGTGGCTGTTGTACTCGACCGAGTGATGTGCTGCTGTGCTTGTTTCTTCTTCTTTTTGCCTCCTCGTCGCTCCTATAGATTTCCTTCTTCTTCCGCTCATCCTCCATCGCTGATAAGCCCTCAAATGAGCCGTGGGTGACACTCCTAAGCGCTTGCAAACCCCTTGATCCCAAAATCGCTCCAAATCACACCATATTTCCTGAAATACGACAAAAATAAGAAATAGTGAAAAGTATCGCAATATTGTCGAATAATCATGAAAAACGTGATATGGGCGATCAAAGTGATGCAAACATGCAGAAAAAAGGTATAAAATATGGAGTGATCACTTACATTAAAAAGTATCATCCTCCATGTTCATGCAAATGCAGGTCACAGGTCTAATCCCAATACGGAGAAATCACAGACTGGGTACCCACAGTGGGATGGCCAACTACTCCAGATCTGCAAAGAAAATTATGAAGGCAAATCATCCTATCATTCTGAGATCCTCACCATTCCAGAAACACATAAATGGTGAATTTGAGGATGCCTAGTGGTACATTACATCCCAGCGATGACTGAGATAAAGGCTAGTATTGTGGAGATGACCACATAGTCCGAAGACCACATCAGAGGCGGTGAAACTTAGCACATCTCTCCAGTGTTTCTGGATTCAACAGCTGCTTAATGGTGATAATATTTGTACTCTGTGTGTATCTTCAGAATGTTGTAAATAGGAGTGATGAGATAAGCCTATAAGATCTGAAAGCTTAAGGGCTTTTACAGATCAGTAGGAGTTGAGGGAATATTTGTAATCTGTGCACATCCATCCCCTGCAGCAGCAGTCGTCTGCTGAAGGTTTAACAGGTGCTTGTCATATTTGTCAGTCGACTGTATTGACTTCATCAGTCGACTGTCCTGGCTCAGATTATAGCCGTTGGATATTTTCTAGCCGTTGATCAGTTGACTGTCTTTTGATCAACAGTCGACTGTTCCTGTCGTTTTCACCCAGTTTCTAGCCGTTGCAGAATTCTTTCTTTGGCTGTTTCCTTGGGTTTTGAGGCTTGATATGGGGTTCCTATATATATGAGTGTGCTGCCATCACTTGAGAACTTTTGACAACACTTGATAACTCTTGACTCTATAGAAAATCTCAAGAGATCTATAAGCAACTCTCAAGCTCCCTCATTTTCCTCTATTGAGCATTCATCTATCTTTATGCATTGAAGTCCAGCTTAAGGGAAATCATCCAAGTGCTCTCAAGCATATGTCAACACTTGGAGATCCTCTTCCATGCCTTACATTCATTCATGAGTAAGCATCTCAAGGCATAGGTAAGAGTATTTACTTTACTTGGTGTAATTGTATTTTCCTATTTCTCTTTGTGGGATTAGGATACTCTCTTTGTGGGAGTGTGTCTTTTTGTGGGACTAGGTTTATTCTCTTAGTGGGAATAACTCTCTTTGTGGGAGTAACTCTCTTTGTGGGAGTTCTTGTGTCCTAGTGTAGGGCTAACCCTAATTCTCTGAGTGGGAGTTAGTGATTCTTTGTGTGGGAGTCTTGATCCTTGTGTAGGATTGGTTGAGTCCTTGTGTAAGGCATAAATCCTCTTTGTGGGGTATCTCCTTGTGAGATTTGTATTCACTTCTCTGTGTGGGAATATAGTGAATATTGGTGTGGCTGGATGTACCCAAGTTTGGGAAACAAGTGTAAAACTTTGTGTTTGCGTTTGGATTGATTGTGCCTTTTAATTCCTCTTGCATTTATAATTCCGCATTTACAAGTTAAATTTTAATTGGACAATTTTATTGCCATTACACTATTCAACCCCCCCCCCCCCCCCTCTAGTGTGTGTTGTTAATATTGCAAGGGTAAGACGATCCTTACAATTGGTATCGGAGCGAGGTTATAGCATACTGCAACAATGGCATTCAACGCCTCATCCGCGTCTCATAAAGAAGGTCACTCAACCGTTCGACCCCCGCTCTTCAACGGAACCAACTGTTGGATATTGGACTCCCCGGATTTGGTTTTGGATGATGAACAAACATAAATATAACGTGAACTAACACTTTGTGAGCGCAGTTATGGAGATCGTCGCCAAATTCATATGAATATCAATTACGACGTCTCAAGACTTCTCAAAGCACGTGATCGTATGCCTAAAACTTCGTTGAAGCTTATGGACCTTTTTAGAAGTCATGAAGATTCGATTGAAGCTATTGAAGACGGTATCGTCAAGTTTTATTTATAGTCTTTAAGCTTATTTCGTAAAATGTCAAGCCTTGAGTAGGTCTTACGGCTTAAATCTTCATAACGCTCATATCTTAGCTCTAGGATCTTAGTAGAAGTCCATACAATCATTCCCGAAGCTTCGCGCTTCGATTTGCGACTTCTTGTGCATGTTAGTTGGTTCAAGAAGAAGAACTGACCGACTAGATGGTGATCTAGTCGGTCGGCAAAGCTTCTTGGACCGACTAGTTTTTGTCAGTCATTTCCAAGCTCTTTACTGTTTACAGTTAGTCGGTCTAAGTTGACTCACCGACCGACTAGTTTGTGAACTAGTCGGTCAGTGATGCTTCTGTGACTGACTAGTTGAGCTTTCCCTGTACATGCACATTTGAGCCTGAGCTACTGTTTATCATTAGTCGGTCTGTGTTCATTTATCGACCGACTAGTTGATGAACTAGTCGGTCAACTTTCCTTCTTGGACCGACTAGTTTAGCTTTACTGTACATGCCAATTTTTCACCTAACTTACTGTTTATCGTTAGTCGGTCTATGCTCATTTGGCGACCGACTAGTTGGTGAATTAGTCGGTCAACATTTGTTCTTGGACCGACTAAGTCTATTTGTGCTCAGACTTCAGCTTTATCTGTTAGTCGGTCTCAGTTGCGTAACCGACCGACTAGTTGTGAAACTAGTCGGTCCGCTACTCTTCTTGGACCGACTAGTTCCTTTTGTCTGAGCTTTGATCTTTTCTCTGTTCACTCATTAGTCGGTAAACGTTGATTGACCGACCGACTAGTTGATGAACTAGTCGGTCGGTGGTTGTTCTTTGACCGACTAGTTGGGTTCAGAAAAGAGCCGTTGGAGCTTTAATTGAAACGTTTTTCTTTCTCTCTCTCCTCTATCCTATAAATACTTGAAGGGCTACATTCATTGCAGTCAAGGCTGATATTATTGCAAGTTTAGAGATCAAGAGAAATCATTCCAAGCTCATTCAAAGCTCTTTCATTCCATTCAATAATCTCTCCTCACTCTTACTTCCAAAGAGAGATTATTCCAAGTGCTTGATTCTAGGTCACCAACATCTCCATAGCTCTCCATCGCTGATCTACATCTTGGAGCTAGGGTTTGGTGCCACTTCTTCTTCCTCAAAATCATCCTTGCCCTAATTCGTAAGCATTACTCAAGGCATAGGTATTTTGTCGGTAAGAAGTTTCTTATTTCATTTCAATTTCATATTGTAAGTTTCACTCTCGGTTGTGAGAGTGTGGTTGTGATCCCGGGTTGTGGGAGTCACAAATTACTTTGTGTATGATTTGACTTGTGAAGGTTTTTCACAAGTATTTCATAGTGGAAATCTTGAGTTAGGGTTTCTAACTCAAGTATCCGGAGGGGATCCGGGTGGTTGGGACGTAGGATCACCGGGAACAAGTCGGGGAGACTTGGGTGGATCCGAACCCAGTAATATCTATTGTTAGCATTGTTAATTTTGTTGTTGTCATCAATTTAAGCTTCCGCAAATTGATTTGGTAGTTGTTTGCACGATAATTAGGAATTATACTCCTCGTTATTTTTAAAGTACTATTCACCCCCCCCCCTCTAGTACTTATGGAGTAGCTTGTAGGGCATTACATTTGGTATCGGAGCCAGATACTTAGCTATGTCTGGCAACGACAACAAGACCGTGCGTCCACCTTCCGACTATGGCACCTTCAGGAACCGTGAAGGAGCATCTTCGGTGATGGAAGGACATTCCTCAACGAGGCCTCCATTCTTCAACGGTACCAACTACGGGTACTGGAAATGCCGGATGGAAACTTTCCTCCGGAGTGCATCTCTATGGAGGACGACGATGAAGGAATACGTCGAGCCCGTCGAAGAAGACTTTGAGTAATGGACAACCGTGGAGGTCGTCGCGGAGGTAAGCAATGCCAAGGCAATGAACGCCTTGCAATGCGCATTGGAGCCCGAGGACTTCAATAAGATATGCACATGTAAGAGTGCACATCAAATTTGGAACTCCCTCCTCATACTACATGAAGGGACGAGTAGGGTAAGAGACTCTAAACTCGTAGTTGTTAACAAAGATTACGAAATGTTTCATATGCAACAGGGCGAGAAGATGAAGGAGTATTACGCTCGCTTCGTCGACATCATAAACGAGTTGGAGGCTCTCGGCAAAACCTACACCCAAAAGGAGAAGTGTTCGAAGCTTATAGAAGGACTTCCTTCTTCTTGGGAAAAGCGTACCTTCGCCATCGAGGAAGGTAATGATATGAACAAGTACACCGTAGTTCAACTAATGGGTACTTTAATGTCATACGAGGTACGCAAGGATAGCAAGTTAAAATTGCAGGAAAATATGAAGTCCTACCTAAAGCAAGACGAGCCAAAGAAAAATGCTATTGCTTTCAAGGCCGCTCCATCCACATCCACATCAACCGATGATGAAGACTAGGAAAACGAGTTGGACTTGGAGTCCATGTCACTCATGGCCAAAAAGTTCAACCGTTTCTTCCGAAAAGGTAACTATAAGAACAAAGCTAAATTTGGTTCTTCTAACGCCTCCTCCTCTCCTTTGTGTTTCAAGTGCATTAAGCCAGGACACATGAAAGCGGAGTGTCCTCTAAATAAGCAAAAGGAGAAGTGGAAGGTGCCGAAATTCGATAAGTCCAAGAAGTACAAAAAGGGGTATAAAAAGGGACTTGTCGGAGCAACATTCACCGACTCCGAGGATTCCTCAAGCGGAGAGTCGGATGATGAGAAAGTGGAGCAAGCGTACATGTGCTTCATGGCAAGAGAGAAGCATGATCAAGGATCCTCCTCTTCCGATGATAGTGACGACGAAGGCGATGAGGTAACTATGGATGACCTTAGGAATGATAATTCTCAATTATGGTCTAAGTATACTAAATTAGTAAATAGGTATACTAAAGTAAAAGATGACCTAGCTAGCATTCAAACCTCGCCTAAAACTATCATCACCAACAACGACACCGTTGTTAAAGGGTTGAGGACTGAGATTGTTAATCTCAAGACTCAACTTGAACATGTTAGCATTGAAGATCCGGAGGATCACAAGATAGCGGATTTGACTTCTCAAAACTCGACTTTGAGTATTGAGAATGAGAATCTTAAATCTCGTGTTTATATGCTCACATCGCAAGTATCCAATTTGGATACTTCTATGCGTTCTCTCACCGAGAAATATGAGAACACATTAGGTCGAATTAATAAATTCAATAAGGGTAAGGACCATTTGGATAAAATCCTAAGTGACTTACTTTCGGCCAATCACCACATTGGCTTGGGGTATATGATGGGAAGTTCATCCAAATCGGCCACTACTTTTGTTAGGCCAACTTCCGGTGACTCAACGAGTGGTAGCAACCACTCTATTGGTAGTTCTTCTACCAATGGTGCTTCCACCTCGTCCACACCCTCTTTCGGAAATAAACCCACTTTGGGTGGACCTCCAAAGAAGGGGCATGCTTATATGTACACCAATACTATGCCACGTAGGAACACACGTCCTACTCCACCGGCTCACACATATGATGATTTTTATGCAACACATTCACGGGCACGTGCACACCATGTGAGACACCCTCACGCACGTGTTCCCTCACATGCATATGTTCACCCACAACATCATATGAATAATTATCCGCATGCACCATTCCATCATGTTCCTTATGCCTATCCACGACATGCATCACGTAGAAACCAACAACGCATGCATGCATCCAATAGGACGAGGGCTCCCAAGATTTTCACTATTTGGAGCCCAAAGGACACAATCATGGATGAAAAACAAGTCTACATGAATGCTTATTTTTCGGATGTTGTGCATAGTAGAAATTATGTGGGGAAGTCTAAGTCCAATTGGACTTGGCTTCCAAAGGTCTAATCTATTGGACCCAATGACCTTGGGTACCATGATATGAAATTTTCTATCTTTAGGTACTTAAGGAAAAGAAAAAGAAAAGGAGCAACAAATTTAAATTTAGCTCCAAGGGGAATTGGATACTCGATAGCGGGTGTTCAAAACACATGACGGGTGACGCTCAATTGCTCTCCGGAGTGGTTCCCATTGCAAATGGAAACCGCGTCGTATTTGGAGGCAATGAGAGCGGAACCGTCATAGGTGTTGGTAAAGTGGGTAATCCTTCTAAACCCATTATATGTGATGTTTACCTTGTTAAAGGATTAAACCACAATCTTATTTCAATAAGTCAACTTTGTGACAAAGGTTACAAAGTTAACTTTGCGAAAGGAATGTGCCATATTTTAAGAAAAGATAATAATGAATTATTGTTTTCCGGCACACGCCATAAGGATATATATATCCTAGATCTTCCAAAATCACATGAACAATGTCTTATTGCCAACACAAGTGAACAACACTTATGGCATCGACGTTTTGGTCATGTGAACTTTGGAACACTTTTTAAGCTTTCCAAGTTAAATTCTATTAGAGGCTTCCCTAAGCTTGTCTTTCAAAAGAAAAGGTTTTGTGACTCGTGTCAACGAGGCAAGCTTCCAAAATCATCATTTAAACCTAAGAAAAGCATTTCTTCTAAGCGGCCTCTAGAGCTATTACATCTAGATTTATTTGGGCCAACTAGAGTTGCTTCATTAGGTAATGCTAGATATGGACTTGTCATCGTTGATGACTTTTCTAGGTTTACTTGGGTATTTTCATTGTGTAATAAAAATGAAGCTTTTGAAAACTTCACAATTTTTGTTAAGAAAGTACAAAATCTCTTAGGAACCACCATTGTCACTATTCGTAGTGATCATGGAGGTGAATTTGAGAATGAGTCTTTTGAGACATTTTGTGATGAAGTTGGTATTACACACACCTTCTCTTTCCATCGCGCACCTCCTCAAAATGGTGTTGTTGAGAGAAAGAATAGGACGCTAGTGGAGTGTGCTCGCACTATGCTTGATGATAGCCAACTTGGCCATCAATTTTGGGCGGAAGCGGTACACACCGCTTGCTATGTGTTTAATAGAATACTTTTGAGGCCCGGCACTAAACAAACTTGTTATGAATTGTTGTTTGGAAGGTTGCCTCAAGTTAAACATTTTCGTGTTTTTGGTTCGAAATGTTTTATTAAGAACACGTATGGTAGTTTGGACAAATTCGATCCAAGATCCGATGAGGAGATTTTTGTTGGATATTCTTCGCGTAGCAAAGCCTACCGGATATTCAACAAACGAACCTCAACGATCGAGGAGTCGCTTCATGTGTCATTTAATGAAGGATTTGTTCCAACAAGAATTACTAATGATGATGACTCTATGGATGTCTTATGTGATTCAATTGGTAATTCTAACTCTAATGATTCTATTGATTCTATTGAGACTAACCCGTCTAATGAAGTTGTTGAGAATGTTCCTAGTGACCAAGGTATTCCCAAACGGCTTCATACCGTTCGTGACCATCCTCATGAGCAAGTCATTGGCAATATCCATGATAGTGTCAAGACGAGATCGCAAGTGAACTACTTCGCTCATTGTGCCTTTGCCTCCTCGATAGAGCCAAAGAATGTTAATGAAGCATGCGAAGATAGCGCTTGGATCTTAGCCATGGAGGAGGAACTCATTCAATTCAAGAGGAATAAAGTTTGGGAGCTTGTTCCATTGCCATCGAAGAACCACACCGTCATAGGGACAAAGTGGATCTTCAAGAACAAAACCGACGAAAACCAAGTCTTCGTCCGGAACAAAGCTCGGTTAGTTGCTCAAGGCTACCGTCAAGAGGAAGGTATTGACTTCGAAGAATCCTTCGCTCCGGTAGCTAGATTAGAATCAATTAGATTATTATTGTCTTTTGCATGCCATAAGGATTTTAAATTATTTCAAATGGATGTTAAAAGTGCATTTTTAAATGGAGATGTTGTTGAGGAAGTTTACGTTTCTCAACCTCCGGGTTTTATTAATGAAAAATTTCCAAATCATGTTTTTAAACTAAAGAAAGCACTTTACGGCTTGAGACAAGCTCCTCGAGCTTGGTATGATCGCCTAAAGAATTTTCTTTTGGATTTGAATTTTAAAATGGGAGCAGCCGATTCTACACTTTTTGTTAAGCATTCGAATAATGATATAATTTTAGTTCAAATATATGTTGATGATATCATTTTCGGTGCTACTAACTTTGCTCTATGCGAAGAGTTTTCTAATGTGATGAAGGAACAATTTGAGATGAGCCACATGGGTGAGCTCAAATATTTCTTAGGTCTCCAAATTCGCCAAATGGACGATGCAATCTTCATCCACCAAACAAAATATACGGTGGAGTTGCTTAAGCGATTTGGAATGGAGAATGCCTCCGGAAAGAAGACTCCAATGAGCACGACTACGCATCTTGATAAGGAAGGATGTAGACATTCGTCTATATCGAGGTATGATAGGTAGTTTACTTTATCTTACCGCAAGTAGGCCCGATATTATGTTTGTCGTATGCGTATGTGCTCGTTATCAGTCTCAACCTAAGGAGTCTCACTTAGTAGCGGTAAAACGTATTTTCCGTTATCTAAGTTATACACTTGATTTTGGATTACTTTATCCAAAATCTAGCACGTATGAGTTAATCTCATATAGTGATGCCGATTATGCGGGATGCAAATCCGACAGGAAAAGTACTAGTGGAACTTGCCATTTTATAGGAAATTCCCTTGTCTCTTGGTTTTCCAAGAAGCAAAATTCCGTATCACTTTCAACCACCGAGGCGGAATACATTACCGTCGGTGCCGCGTGTGCTTTGGATGAGACACACACTTAAAGACTTTGGAATAAACTGTGATACTTGCCCTATCATGGTGGACAACCAAAGTGCAATATGTCTTTCCAAGAACCCGGTACACCGTTCCCGTTCGAAACACATAGATGTCCGACACCACTTTTTAGATGATCTTGTTGCTAAAAAGGACATCATTTTAGTGTACGTTGAAACCCAAAGGCAAATCGCCGATATTTTCACGAAACCCCTAAAGGAGGACTCCTTTGTGTGGTTACGTCGAGAATTGGGGATTATGGGTGAATCCGAGATATAGGATTCTTGTTTCATTCAATAATCTTGCATGCTATTATATTTCGCAATATTTCGATCATGCTAGACTTATTGGATTTTTCGGGATTTTATGTGATATTTTGAATTTTTGCTCGAATTCATGTTTGAATGTCGTATTTGAGATTTCGATGATTAATGGGGTAGTTTAGATGATTTTTGAGAGGATTACGATGTATCATCCAAGTGTTTTGAGGAAAGAACTTAATTGTCAATTTTGGACTCATCTAGTCGGTCTCAGTTCATCAACCAACCGACTAGATTCACATCTAGTCGGTCAGCTAATGAACTTAGACCAACTAGCTCTATCTCTCAACTTTTGAACTCCTTTAGTCGGTTTCAGTTCAATCTCCAATCGACTAGATTCGTATATAGTCGGTTAGTAAGAGAACTCCGACCGACTAACTCAAGCTATTTTGAGTTTCCTCTCCAGCTTAACTCTTTAGTCGGTTCAAGCTTACTTATCGACCGACTAGATTGAGTTCTAGTCGGTCAGTACTTGAGCATAGACCGACTAATCCTCGTTCAGGAAATCTTCGTCTGGTCTCTGTTTCCACTTAGTCGGTTTAAGCTCGTTAACCGACCGACTAGATCGTCATCTAGTCGGTCAGCCATTGAACTGTGACCGACTAAGTGCTCAGGGGAAGTCATGTCTTTTCACGATTTCGACCGACTTAAATCATTTCTAATCGATTCTTTTCCCGATTAGTCGGTCTCCATCTTCCCTCCAACTCGAAAACCCCCGATCCCTCCTCGAGTCTCTTCGTCTTCCCGTCGACTTCCGGCCATTTTCCGACCCAATCCGCTGTCGCCGACCGTCGCCCTCTCCTCCTAGGTGATCTCTCCTCCCTCTCCTACCTATCTAGGGTTAGTTTCCTGTTCCTAGGGTTAGGGTTAGATATTTTTCAGTTAGGGTTTCTATTGGTTTCGGATTTCCTAGGGTTGTGCTAGGGTTTCTTCGATTCGATCTCGTGTGTCGTGTCGTGCCGCGATTATGGCTCGTATACGTATCCCGATCACTCCCTCTGGCCCTTCGCCCATGACCGTCGATTCGCCACCCTCGGACCCCCCTCCTCGAAACGCCGTTCGAAGCCTACCGAACCCTCTTCCTCTTCGCCTACTCTTAAGCGTAAGAGGACGACGAAAGCGAAGCCCCATGCTCAACCCAAGCCTAAGCCCAAGACCAAGGAACTTGCTTCTCGCTCCTCTTTACATACTCCTACCGATTCCGATACTGAGTATATCCCCGAGCCTGAGACTCATAGGGAACCCACTCCTCCTACCCATCCCGAGTCTAGCTCCCGACCTCGTACGTCCACCCGTAAGCCTAAGGGAAAGGCTCTGATGCCGGTTGGCGGTGTCGATATCTCGTTGTGTCACGACGACCCTATGTGTCTCGCGGCTTACAACCGTATCGAACATTGCCCACTGCTTCTGGAGCATTTCGTCCAGTTCAGTGACTTCCTAGGCCTCGATGATCTTCTTTAGTCCTCCGGTCTACTCGATTACCTTCGATACGACCCGAAGGCGAACCCTCACCCCTACCCTCATTTAGTAAAACTTTTCTATGCCAATAGGATCCGGGGTCAGTACGATGCGACCCACTCTGTTGAGACGACTGTTTTGGGGACTCCTATAGTCCTCACAGCAGAAATCTTAGGAGAGATTTTGGGTATCTCCTCGTCTGGCCTCCTCCCCTCAGAAATTTCTGTTGATGATATTTCTTCCCTTGATCAGACCATCCTCTCTGAGATTTTCCATCAGATTCCTCCCGCCATGATTGACGTGCCCTCCAAATCCTTCAAGCCAAATGCATGGGTCTTGAATTTGATTCTGAAGTCGTGCTTGCTTCCCAAGTACGGCTCCTCATCTCTACCGTCCCAGCCTTTTCTGAAGCTGATTTATGCCATTTTCATGGGGAGCTCGATTAACTGGGCTCGCATTATACTCGATAAGATGGACCCTTTCGAGTGTATTCGCAAGTCCACGAAATCGGCTCATATCCCCTTTCCGTGCTTGTTGACCCTTGTTTTTTGCCACTTCCGTGTCACATTGCCTCCTGACGATGAGCGTCCACTTGGTCCTCCCCTGAACGCGACGGCCATCAAGAAATCACTTGCGGTGCTCCGTCACATTCAGAGGATGACACCTTCAGCGTCTGCCTCTGCCTCTACCTCTGCTGCTCCCTCTACCACTCTTGATTATGTCGTTTGGTTACTTCGTCGTCACGAGTCTCGTTTGGCTCGTACCGAGGAGGTTGTTTGCCGTATGGCTAGTCTGATGGGTATTCAGCTTCCTCCTCCTGTTTCTGAGGATGAGGAGATGGATGATGAGGATATCGATGAGCTTGTCACCTCTTTAGCTCGTGGTGCTGATGCCACTGCTGCTGCTGCTACCACATCTGCTGCAGGTGCTACCACTTCTGGTGCTGCTGTTGCTACTTCGTCTGCTGGTGCCCCCGAGAGCACACTTGTTGCCACCGCTCCTGAGGTGGATACTCCGACTGGTGCTCCCGAGGCCACTATTGTTGCTGCTCCAGAGATTGCCACTTCTGCCGTCGCTCCCGTTGACCTTCCAGACGTTCCTGCTGATCCAGTTTCCACCACTTCTCCTGCAGAGCCTGTTGCTGCTGCAGATCCTGTCGGTTCCTCTTGAGCTTCTTTGAGGACTCTCCGATGCTCCTTGGATGATACATCTAGTGTGAGAGAGTTTGGTAAGGATAGAGTGGGGTTTTGGATCTTTTTGATGATGTATTTTGATGTATTTTGATGATGTATTTTGATGTATTTTGATGATGTTGTACGTTTTGTGTCACTCCGATATCTGTGTGATATGATGATGTATTTTGTGCCCCAATCAGTAGATCGATGTTTTGTATGTCAGTGATGTTTATTTTTGATGTACTCTGGTTCATATCTTTTATATGTATACATCGCAGTTGACATTTCATTCTATTGTGCACAAATTATAATTTCTTTTATGTCTCTGATGTTTGATTTCGTCGCTCGACGAAATTAACTTGGTTTAATAGAAATTTCTTCTATGGAAACATAGAATTGTTTTCCATGCACTAAATTAACCAAGAATGTTGATATTGGAGAGTATATTCCATAACTCAATCCATAAAAATGATTTGAGTTTTGATGAGTTCGTTTTACGATTTTCGACTATGGTTTCATTGACCGCCTTGATTTTATTCGTACTTTTTCCTTTGGTGTCACTTGAACCGTCGTCGTATTCTACGACTCCCGTGCTTTTTATTCTGAAGCCATTATTGTTGTCGTTGTTCTCCTCCCGCTCTTTTTGCTTATGCCAAAGGGGGAGAGATACAATAATAACGATGTGCTAAATGATAATTTAAAGCATTATTCCAAGAATCTAACTTGATATGTTAGATTCAGGGGGAGTAAAGATATATAAATGGATTTTCAAATCTGATATTTCAATAACCTACATTTGGTATTCGATATTTCAATAATCGATTCTCATTTTATATACTTCACTCGTCTGCTTGATGCGTATTATTATTGTTTAAATTGGAATTAATGTGTCATCAATGCAAGGGGAGTAAGTAAATTTCATTTGAATTATTATTTTTGATTATTATTTATGTTGGTTTGTCATCACCAAAAAGGGGGAGAATGTTGGATATTGGACTCCCCGGATTTGGTTTTGGATGATGAACACACATAAATATAACGCGAACTAATACTTTGTGAGCGCAGTTATGGAGATCGTCGCCAAATTCATATGAATATCAATTACGACGTCTCAAGACTTCTCAAAGAACGTGATCGTATGCCTAAAGCTTCGTTGAAGCTTATGGACCTTTTTAGAAGTCATGAAGATTCGATTGAAGCTATTGAAGACGGTATCGTCAAGTTTTATTTATAGTCTTTAAGCTTATTTCGTAGAATGTTAAGCCTTGAGTAGGTCTTACGGCTTAAATCTTCATAACGCTCATATCTTAGCTCTAGGATCTTAGTAGAAGTCCATACAATCCTTCCCGAAGCTTCGCGCTTCGATTCGCGTCTTCTTGTGCATGTTAGTTGGTTCAAGAAGAAGAACTGACCGACTAGATGGTGATCTAGTCGGTCGGTAAAGCTTCTTGGACCGACTAGTTTTTGTCAGTCATTTCCAAGCTCTTTACTGTTTACAGTTAGTCGGTCTAAATTGACTCACCGACCGACTAGTTTGTGAACTAGTCGGTCAGTGATGCTTCTGTGACCGACTAGTTAAGCTTTCCCTGTACATGCACATTTGAGCCTGAGCTACTGTTTATCATTAGTCGGTCTGTGTTCATTGATCGACCGACTAGTTGATGATCTAGTCGGTCAACTTTCCTTCTTGGACCGACTAGTTTAGCTTTACTGTACATGCCAATTTTTCACCTAACTTACTGTTTATCGTTAGTCGGTCTATACTCATTTGGAGACCGACTAGTTGGTGAATTAGTCGGTCAACATTTGTTCTTGGACCGACTAAGTCTATTTGTGCTCAGACTTCAGCTTTATCTGTTAGTCGGTCTTAGTTGCGTAACCGACCGACTAGTTGTGAAACTAGTCGGTCCGCTACTCTTCTTGGACCGACTAGTTCCTTTTGTCTGAGCTTTGATCTTTTCTCTGTTCACTCATTAGTAGGTAAACGTTGATTGACCGACCGACTAGTTGATGAACTAGTCGGTCGGTGGTTGTTCTTTGACCGACTAGTTGGGTTCAGAAAAGAGCCGTTGGAGCTTTAATTGAAACGTTTTTCTTTCTCTCTCTCCTCTATCCTATAAATACTTGATGGGCTGCATCCATTGCAGTCAAGGCTGATATTATTGCAAGTTTAGAGATCAAGAGAAATCATTCCAAGCTCATTCAAAGCTCTTTCATTCCATTCAATAATCTCTCCTCACTCTTACTTCCAAAGAGAGATTCATTGAGTGTGAAGCCTTCCAAGCCAAGTGCTTGATTCTAGGTCACCAACATCCCCATAGCTATCCATCGCTGATCTACATCTTGGAGGTAGGGTTTGGTGCCACTTCTTCTTCCTCAAAATCATCCTTGCCCTAATTCGTAAGCATTACTCAAGGCATAGGTATTTTGTCGGTAAGAAGTTTCTTATTTCATTTCAATTTCATATTGTAAGTTTCACTCTCGGTTGTGAGAGTGTGGTTGTGATCCCGGGTTGTGGGAGTCACAAATTACTTTGTGTATGATTTGACTTGTGAAGGTTTTTCACAAGTATTTCATAGTGGAAATCTTGAGTTAGGGTTTCTAACTCAAGTATCCGGAGGGGATCCAGGTGGTTGGGACGTAGGATCACCGTGAACAAGTCGGGGAGACTTGGGTGGATCCGAACCCAGTAATATCTATTGTTAGCATTGTTAATTTTGTTGTTGTCATCAATTTAAGCTTCCGCAAATTGATTTTGTAGTTGTTTGGATGATAATTAGGAATTATACTCCTTGTTATTTTTAAAGTACTATTCACCCCCCCCCCCCTCTAGTACTTGTGCAGTAGCTTGTAGGGCATTACACCAACTACCCAAGTTGGAAGATCAGAATGATGATCTACATGGAGAGTGAAGACCTATGGGACATCACGGAGGTGCCATTTGATAAGCCCACTACACCCGTGGCTTCAAGGACAAAGGCGGAGAATGACATGATCAAGTTCAATGTGAGAGCTATGAATGCATTACATTGCGCTCTCTCAGCAAATGAGTTCAACCGCATCTCCAAGTGCAAAACGTCCAACGATATTTGGCACACCTTGGAGATTTTCATGAAGGGACAACGAAGGTAAAGAAATCTAAATAAACTGTGTTTAGATCTAAATATGAAATGTTTAAGATGCAGGAAGGAGAAAGCATTTCAGAGATGTTCACAAGGTTCACTGATATCGTGAACGCTTTGGAGGGACTCGAAAAGACGATTTCCCAACAGGATTGTGTAGAGAAGATCCTTGACTCTCTCACACTTCATTGGGAGTCTAAGGCCAACGGAATTTTGGAGTCATATGTCACGTCCAAATATACCGTTGAGGAGTGCATTGGTAATCTCATGGCGTATGAAGTGAGGCTTCAACACAAGAAGGAGATTCAACCAACAAAGCCCGAGAAGCTAGAGAAGAAAAAGGGGATTGCATTCCATGCCAAGGAGGAGCCAATCAAATGGAGGAAGAAATTCCATCGAGAAGCTCCTAGTGAAGAAGATGAGCTAGATGATGCAAGTGGAGACGAAATTGAGGAGCTTGTCGAGCAATTCAAAGCATTCCTCAAGTGTAAGCAAGGTAAGTCTTTGTCAAGTTTGCATCCAATTATAACAAGGTTCCTACTTGTTATACATGCAGTGAAAAAGGTCACTTGTCCACCAAATGCCCTTCCAAACTCAACAAAGAAACTTACAAGGGTAAAGGGAAGAAGTATTGGAAATGAAGGTCCAAGTCCAAGAACCAAAAGAAGGGACTAATCGGGACCTTTGATGATTCGAGTGAGGACACTTCGAGCAACGAAGAAGAGGATGCAAAGGAGGATGCTCATGCATGCTTTGTAGCCTTTGTTGCTCCTACACCAATCCCATCCGGATTAACTGAGGAGTAATCGGATGCTTGGCTCGATAATTACAATTCCTATGAGGAATCGTGCCTCATGGCCAATAAGGAAGAGTCTTCGCTTAATTCAAGCAAGGAGGAAAGCGACGAGGAAGTCAAGGAAGATGTCGTTGATGAGATTGAAGAGAAGATCTCATACGAGGAGCTTGAACATCGTTTCGGTATGGTTTCCGAAAACGCTAGTAAGTGCATTCTCTCTTACAATAAATTGAAAGAAAAATATAGAATTGCGAAGAGTAAGTTGCATGAACTAGAAATTGCTAGTGTAATTCATGATGAAAAGCATGCTTATGACACTAGTGATAGAGAGACACTTCTCTCTCAAGTTAAGGAATTGAGCCTTTCAAATGAAAAACTTGTTGTTCAAAACCTTAGCTTAGATGCTCACAATCAACTACTTACATTGAAATGTGAAGACGTATCCTGTAAGCTCATAAGCTTTGTGTATTCTAGGGATTCACTCCACGATTTGTTGGAAAAACAATATCCGGCAAATCATAGAGGAGGTTTGGTTTATATTCAAAATGTGGTTCCCAAACCTACCTCTAATTCCTCTTGTGGTGCAAATACAAGAAATATTGCTAAAGCACCTAAGAAGAATCATCATGCTTTCTTATACAACAAGAACACCAACAAGAAGCATGTAGACCACGAGGTAATGAGGAAGACTGAAAATCTTTCATTTTTTACTAAGAAGCAAAATCCTCATTCTTTGGATGCCAAGAAACTAGTTTCTACACCTAAGCATCTCACATACATCCCTCTTGCAAAGGCAAAACCCTTGCCTAAGAATTCTTTAAGTTTATGGATTCTCACTAAGGTTAGTGTGCAAGAGAGAGATAGTTACATCAACTCTCTAGTTAGGGATGTGATCACCTCGTGTGATTACGTTAGGAAATTAAACTCCTCTTGGGTTTGGTTACCTAATGTTTAGGTTCCTCACACATATGCATATTGCATGGGTATTGTGCTTCAATGTTTATTTTAAGCATACCCATTGATTGTGTGTGTTTCATGATTCTGAAAATATTTTCAAATTTATTTATTTTCATGAAAATATGGACCTTGGGGTTTATTGACATGCATGCATTTTTAATCCATGTGTATGTCAATGGGGGAGTTAATATGTTATATGTTTAAATTATTTTAAGACATATTTTAACTCTCATTTCGGGGTTGTTTGAGATCATTATTTTCAATTGGTTATTTTGGGTCTCAAACCAAACCTCTTGTTTATTGCCAACATGTTTCATGTTTTATTTATTTTGGCAATATCCTTGTGTATCATTGAAGCTTGATTTTTCCATATCTATTGCTTTGATACACTTTAGGCCCATTGCTCCAATATTTGTATATCAATTGGTAAAGGGGTTTATTCTTCAAAGATTCCTTGTCTACAATTGTATTATCTCAATTATTAGAGATTGTTTTATCTTTACCTCTTAATTGGTATTAGATCCTAAAAGTCAAAAGTTGACCATTTCTATGATCTAGGAGGAGCATGGGATAGTGAATTGATACCCACTAAAATTTTCAATTTGGTATCATACATCTCTTTCGTTCTTGCATATTGTCACATCTTGGTTAAGATGACAAAGGGGGATATATTTGATGTCCACCTTTTTGACGATGTCAAGGGGGAGAGATATATGCATTATGTAATCATATATCTTATAGGGGGAGAGATATATACATATGCATATGGGGAGAGATATCTCTATGGGGAGAGATATATGGGTTTAGATAAACCATTCATGTTTGCATGTTTTATCCTTTACAATTGGTTTATGTAATCCATACCTATTATATGTCACCATGAGTCTTTATTGGTATTATGAGTATTTACCTTTGTATAGCTCATTGTATATTTGGTGCATATAAGTAGGATAGATCATTAGCATTGTGCTTTAATTCTTCATGATTTACATAATGTGTGTCATCATCAAAAAGGGGGAGATTGTTGAGTATTGGTGTTTCATACCAATCTTATTTTGATGATGATCACAACATTATGTTGTTGTTAATGAATCTCATGTTTTAGTCTCACAGTGTAATTCCTAGAATAGTTTTCTTGGAGACTAATCACTTGGTGAAAGGATGAACAACAAGTGGAGAAGGGCTAAAGTTTGGACTCGAGGAATGCCAACGCTTGGAGATGATGGAGAGCAATCAAGGCATCAAGATTGTAGATTTAGACTCTTTGGGAAGAAATGTAATCTATGTAATTTACTTTATTGCTTTCTCTCTCTTTTGAGTCTAGGTTAATGTAATGCCTTGTTAGATGGTTTACTTATCATGCATATGCATTTTACCATCTCAGTGAGCCTTAGGATTATCATAGAATCCAACCCTATAGGTTCATCTTGTCCAAAGACTCATTTGGAGTCTCTGGCTTTCCGTCAATCACCTGCTGAGGGAAACACAGTCGACTGGGTGATTTCCAGTCGCCTGTAGATCCTTCTACAGTCGCCTGATTTGCACAGCTCAAGCAACATTTCAATTGACTCAAACTTGAGTTTTACGCATAGTCGCTTAACGATCGGTTTACAGTCACCAGTAGTTTTACAGTCGCCTGGAAATTGGCCAACAGTCGCCTGTCTAGCGTATGTACAATCTCTGCATCTCTCTGTCTGTTCTCCATATTATGCAGAGTCGACTGGTGAAGAATATACAGTCGCCTGACTATTTGACAGTCGACTGTAGTATTAACATCAGTTGCATGTATGGTCTTCTGGAGAAAGAGTGCAGCTCTCTGTTTCGATCCATCCCTTGTAGCAGTCGTCTGCTGAAGGTTTAACAGGCGACTGTCCTGTTTGTCAGTCGACTGTATTGACTTCATCAGTCGACTGTCTTGGCTCAGATTATAGCCGTTGGATATTTTCTAGCCGTTGATCAGTCGACTGTCTTTTGATCAACAGTCAACTGTTCCAGTCGTTTTCACCCAATTTCTAGCCGTTGCAGAATTCTTTCTTTGGCTATTTTCTTGGGTTTTGGGGCTTGATATGAGGTTCCTATATATATGAGTGTGATGCCATCACTTGAGAACTCTTGACAACACTTGATAACTCTTGACTCTATAGAAAATCTCAAGACATCTATAAGCAACTCTCAAGCTCCCTCATTTCCCTCTATTGAGCATTCATCTATCTTTATGCATTGAAGTCCATCTCAAGGGAAATCATCCAAGTACTCTCAGGCATATCTCAACACTTGGATATCCTCTTCCATGCCTTGCATTCATTCATGAGTAAGCATCCCAAGGCATAGGTAAGAGTATTTACTTTACTTGGTGTAGTTGTATTTTCCTATTTCTCTTTGTGGGATTAGGATACTCTCTTTGTGGGAGTGTGTCTCTTTGTGGGACTAGGTTTATTCTCTTAGTGGGAATAACTCTCTTTATGGGAGTAACTCTCTTTGTGGGAGTTCTTGTGTCCTAGTGTAGGGCTAACCCTAATTCTCTGAGTGGGAGTTAGTGATTCTCTGTGTGGGAGTTTTGATCCTCGTGTAGGATTTGGTTGGGTCCTTATGTAGGGCATAAATCCTCGTTGTGGGGTATCTCCTTGTGAGATTTGTATTCACTTCTCTGTGTGGGAATATAGTGAATATTGGTGTGGCTGGATGTACCCAAGTTTGGGGAACCAGTGTAAAACTTTGTGTTTGCATTTGGATTGATTGTGCATTTTAATTCCTCTTGCATTTATAATTCCGCATTTGCAAGTTAAATTTTAATTAGACAATTTTATTGCCATTACACTATTCACCCCCCTCTAGTGTGTGTTATTAGTATTACAAGTGTAAGGCGATCCTTACAGATTTGACGACGCTGGCGGAGAGCGGTGAGAAGAGCAGTGACCACCGTAAGTTCGAGCCACGAGAAAGAGGAGAAGGTAAAAAACTAGAAGAATCCTCTTTTTACTGGGAAGTATAAAATGAAGGGGATTGAAAAGAAAGATATACCGTCCCTTATTACCTCCCTTATTACACACACACACATATATATAATAAACTGCATATTCAAATGCAGTAAATTCCCAACTCCCTCCGCAACTCTTCTAATCTCCCAGAGGCTAGTGGGTTGGTAAAGACATCTACCAATTGTCTTAATGTAGTAACATACTCCATGACTAGAACTTTCTGCTCTACCAATTCTCTGATAATTCTTGAGGGAGATTCATGAAAATTTGTAGCAGGTTGCTCACATTGATTGTTTTGAGGAGATGTTGGTTTTAGTGTCATAACATTTGCAGCAACATCGTTCTGTGTCGTATCCAATGTTACAACATCAGTCAAAACATGAGGGTTTTTATCGGAAGCTGCAGTGTTCATTTCTTCATTCATACAAGTACTAGAGTCTTGTAGCAGATAGCAGTTGTCAGCAGACCTCTTGCCCATCAAAATACACTCTTTATCGGTATTAAGTATAATTCATTTCTCCTTAGTGAATCTCACAAACAATCCTTGATCACACAGTTGACTGATACTTATTTGATTGGCTTTGAGATCTTCAACAAGGAAAACATTCTTAAGCTTCGGAAGTCCAAATACATTCAAATTACTTTTACCAACAACTCTGCTCCTTCACCATCACCAAAGGTCACATGTCCCCCTGTACTGACTTTGTGGTCATCAAGAAACTCCTTGTTGCCTATCATGTGCCATCAGCATCCACAGTCAAAATATCACATGTTATCTGAAGATGTTCTTAAGGATGTATGAGCCACCATGCTATATTACTCAGTCTTCCTGACCCACTGTCTTTTCACTCTTCTGCCGAGAGAACTAATTGTTCTTCCTTCCATAAAGTGACACATACGGCTGAAACAATTCCTCTCAGAATGACAATCATCATGCAATATTCACAAACTAGACTGCTTCCTCTGACATTTCTGGTAAACTTCTTTTTATCATCATTAACTCTGTGCTGGCTAATTTTCTTAACCTCCCTCATGACCTGAACCCATTTTGTAGTAATACTATTAGAATTGGATCCTCCATGATACCCTACTCCATGACGATCTCCTGCAGCTTTACCCATGCTCAAGATGTCGTCCAGTTTTGCTTTTCCTGAATTCAGCTTATTTAATGTGGCCTCAACTTTCTGTACTATGAGAAGAGTATTCCTGAAACTGATTTACAGCTTTAGAAGTTTTCATCAACATTCATGTATTTGCTCTTTGACTTCTTCCTTTTCTTTCTTCAACTATTCATTTTTTTTCTTTCAACACTTTATTAATGCTAAAGATCTGCATCCACTTTTCAAACATCATCTAGTATGCGGCTCGGATATCTTCTTCACTTACTTCCTCATCATTATCAACTTCAGAATTTGATCAAGTTGCAGATGTCATGATGATGTCGTAACACTGGATCTGACATTGTCTGGTTTGTTGACAGATGTCATGACTGATGTTGTAACATCAGATCTGACATGACTGCCAGTGTTGTAATAAGATTGCTTCTTCAGAGAGGTCGCAAAGGCAACATAATTACTAGAGATTTTCTCATCTTCAACACTGCCCTCTGACTCATCTTCACTCTAGGTACTCGTCAAAGACTTCCCTTTATGTTTCTGTCATGACCCGCTTCCCTAAAATGGAGGCGAGGCGTGATGAGGTCCGCTCAGACTTAGAGCTGTGAGGCTCCAGTCTGTAAAGCGTCTGGAATAACCATGTAAAGGTCCCTGCAAGTGCGTAGCATAACAAAAATAATAAAAAAAGAAGGAGACAGATAAACAAATTATTCAATCTCAGAATGTCCATAATAAATTTCAACATCCCAGAAAAGCCACCAGGCTAAAAGAAAATAGTCTAAAAGGCCCCAGCATGGCCAACAAAAACAAACAACGTATAGAAAGAAAGGTGCTACTCACCAACAACCTAACAACAGACTAAGCAAAAGTAACGATGAAGGAAAACTCTACGACTGGTCACCGGTGTCCTCGTACTCCACGTCTGCTGTGGACCCAGGCTCAATGTCCACGAACTCCTCGCTCTCAGCAACGGACTCTGGCTCGACAACTAACATGCGGCACCCAAAGAGACGAGGGCGCATGTCAGAAAAGTCCACAAGGACTTTGTGCAAGGAAACTAAAAGGAAAGTAAAGCAACATAGCAGTTCTAAAATGATGCGATGACATGGCATTTTAAAGTATGCATGCACCAATTAAATAAATGCGACAAGTTTGACATGGCATCAAGTTTAACAAGGCACAAGTACATCACGGCATGGGTAGCAAAGCTACTAAACATTCACATGGATTTAACAAGTCAAGTAAACATGTCGTGCTCAGAGATTACGCCTTTTGGCCGGAGTGGCTGTACGGGCCAACTTCTAAGCTTAAGTGATCGCTTATCCCTACCCCTCCATGTGTATCGGGTATTGGCTTTTGACCAACACATGTAGCCCGCTTCTGGATCATGAGCCAGGAAGTGTATTTGGCATAGGGTTGTGCCTGCAACGCAGGTGCCTAGCCTGAACAAGGAAGTACGTAGCGTGTGCTACGAATGCAACACTCAAACATAGATGACATGGCATGGAAAGTTGTAATTTAAATGCGTACAGATAAGGAATTTAAACGTGACAGACAGAGTACAAGTAAAGAGCATGCAGTTACGAAAATTAATCGTGACAGGTAGAGATGCAAGAATGACATGGTAGGGTGACAGATCTAGCTTCGTTGTCAAGCTAGATCTTAAAATTGTGTCTAGGCGAGTATCATTTCGTCGCCTAGTCTCTTTTACGCCTAAAACAAGAAATGGCCTAAAGCACGCCTAAACAAATATCTGGCAAGTTTCACTTGCCAGCAAACAACCGTTCTACAAACATCGTCCAACCCGTCCAGTCTACCTATGTGCTCAGATCCACCAGCCTACAGTCCCAAATTAAGTTATCTTTATTAGTGAATTATCAGACAGCTAAAATACCTATTTTTATCTTGTTTAACATGGATGGGTTGGGTGTCCTAAGTGTTCAGAAATTTACCCTTACACCACACGAGAGCTACACTAGCGACGGGTAGCGACGCCAGGGGTTTGAATAAAAAGAACGTGCTCCAAATCCAGATTCCAATTAACATTCCACGCTCGCCAATTCTCGAGCAGCGTCCAGATCAGCGATCAAGATTCCAATCAGCGGTTAAGCGGTCGGTAGACGTTTTTTACGACTTCCGAAAAGCCGTATCAACGAACCGGGATGAAAGGTTCGACGCACGCAAAGTCTACGAAGTTGAGTGTCGTAGGAGATGTTCGTGACGTCGAAAAACACCCCTAGGAGCAGTAGGGGGCTGATGGAAGACCCCAACAGTGAGAGGGTACGGTGAGATCTCCGCGACACGCCGATACGTCAAAATACTCGCAAAACAGCGGATGTTCTCGCTGTTTCAGAGCAAGGGGGCTTACGGCTGCTGTTAACGGCATAGGGGAGGTCCAGAGGGTTGACGACGGAGGGGAGCGGTGGCCTGCGGCGGCAGCAGCAGCGGCGCGATGCTTGCAGCAGCAGCTGCAATGCTGCAACGCGAAAAAGCGGCGCCCGGAGCTTTTGCGGCTGTTTTCGGCGGAGTTACAGAAACCCACGGTGGCCTGCGGCAACGTGGGAGGGAGGATGTTGGTCAGAGATGGTCAGGGACCGGTCGGCGTCGAGCTACAGGTCGGAGAGCACAATAACGGGCGGTTTAGGGTTTTCCTGTGGAAAAATGTAGAGGGCGACGGGTTTGCGTGAGTTGTTGTGAAGAGAAAGCTAGCCTATGTCTTTTTAAATAGGCTAGGGGGGTGAGAACGTGGGTAAGGCTGTAGGGTTAGGTTAGGGTTTTAGTTGATATAGGTTTTATTTGTTAATAGATAAAGATATAAAACTATTAAAACCAAGTTCCTCACTCCCCCTCTCCACCTGCGTGTGTTGTGTGGGCAAGGTGGGGATATAAAATAGGCTAAGTCCAAATCTGATGTAAAGTTTTATAAATCAATTATTAGGGATTAGTCTAGGAAAACTTAGGGTTAAAAATACAATAGGTTGGGCCAAAAAGTGAAAGTAGGTCAAACGAAGCCTAAAAATTGTGAAATAAATACTGGGGTGACCGGGACGACGAGAGAAAGAAGACAGAGAAGACGGATCATAATTTTGACGACGAGAAACGAAACTAAAAATAAAAAGGCCTCGCGACAAAAGTGAAAATCGTGACGTCTCTTCAAACAAGGTCAAATTGTGGGAGAACGACCCGTGAAATGACGTTCCAAATTAATACCACAATTTTAATACTCTCAGAGAGGGTCACAACGACATATCACACCATAGGGTTCGGTTACAGACAAAGTCTAAAATAAATACGTGCACGTACAAGACTACGTGCACAACAAAGCGTACAATCGAAAACAGACTGTTATATCCTCCCCACCTTATGAATGATTCCGTCCTCAGAATCAGCATCAATCACTGCTCGGAAACAAGTGCGGGAAGCGCTCTCTCATATCATCCTCACGCTCCCAGGTGGACTCCTCCGGGGAACCATGACGCCACTGCATTCTAACCAAGTCGACGGTCTTATTCCTCAGCTGCTTCTGCCGTCGATCCAGAATCTCAACTGGCTGCTGATCATAAGACAGATCCGGATGAACCATGATCTCTGAGAAATCCACAGCATGGAACGGATCACTGACGTATCGACGTAACTGAGATACGTGAAATACGTCGTGAACACCCTCCAGTGACGGCGGCAACACCAAGCGATAAGCCATCGCTCCGACTCTCTCCATGACGTCAAACGGCCCAATGTACCTCGGACTCGGATTGCCTCTCATCCCAAATCAGATAACTTCGCGGTTCGGAGAAATCTTCAGAAAGACATGATCTCCAGGCTGAAACTCCAGAGGCCTTCATTTAGCATCTGCCCAATGCTTGAAACGGTCCTGCGCGATCCTCAGCTTCTCCCGGATGTTCCTCACAATATCCACAGCCTCTACGATCATCTCCGGTCCTAACAGCTCCAGATCTCCAATGTTATCCCCCACTCAGTGGCGATCGACATTTCTTCCTGTATAGCGCGGCAAATGGCGCCATGCCAATACTCGCCTGGTAGCTGTTATTGTAGGCAAACTCAATATGATGGAGATGATCCTCCCAAGATCCCTTAAAGTCCAACATGCACGCTCTTAGCATGTCCTCAAAAATCTGAATCGTCCTCTCGGACTGGCCATCCGTCTGCGGGTGGTACGCCGTACTGAAACTCAGACTCGTACCCAAGCTCTTCTGCAGACTCTGCCAAAACTGAGATGTGAATCTCGTGTCTCTGTCTGACACGATACTCACGGGGACTCCGTGAAGTCGCACGATCTCCTGCACGATTCACGTTACATCACTATCTAAACTAGAGAAAAGGAAATAAAACGAAGAGTAAAAGAATTTTACCTCCATATATCTCCTCACTAGCGTCTCAGTGGACTTTCCTACTCGGAAGGGAATAAAGTGCGCGGATTTGGTCAATCGGTCTACGATCACCCAAATCGCGTCATTATGCCTCGGACTCCGAGGTAGTCCAGTCACGAAATCCATAGTGATGTGTTGTCACTTCCACTCCGGAATCAGAAGCGGTTGTAGCAACCCTGCCGTACGCTGATGCTCCGCCTTTACCTGCTGGCATACCAAACACTTGGCTATGCTCCGAGCCACACTCCGTTTCATACCATGCCACCAATAGTTCAGATGAAGATCCTTGTACATCTTGGTGCCACCAGGATGTACAGAATACGTCGAACTGTGTGCCTCAACCAATTACTCCTCTCAGATATCTCCAGCTGGCACAAACAACCTGGCTCCAAATCTCAATGAACCATCTCCATGAATCAAGAAGTCAGTCCGCAGACCGGCTTCTACCTGCTCCTGAATCTTCACCAGCTTCGGATCTCTTGCCTGACTTGCCTTGATCTGATCCACGATCGTCGACTGTATCTGCATACACATCAACGACGAAGCCTCTCCAGGAAGCACGATCTCAATACCAGACTCGCAAAAATCTTGCTGCAACCTCCACTGCAACGTCAACATCATCACCGCTGGAAGCCTGCTCAACGCATCCGGAACCACCTTCACCTTGCCAGGGTGATACTGCAAGTCGATTTCATAGTCGGCCATGAGCTCCAACCATCGACGCTGTCGCATGTTGAGCTCCTTCTGCGTAAAGATATACTTCAAGCTTTTGTGATTGGTGAAGATCTTCACCTTCTCACTCAACAAGAAGTGCCTCCAAATCTTGAGCGCAAATACGATTGCAGCCAACTCCAAATCGTGTGTCGGATAATTGTTCTCATGAGCCTTAAGCTGACGAGAAGCATACGTAACCACGTACACATGCTGATGCAAAACAAAACCGAGACCTTTGCCAGAAGCATCGCAAAAGATCTCAAATCCTCCACTCCGATCGGGCATAACAAGAACAGGGCAGTCGTCAATCTCTCCTTCAGAATAGAGAAGGCCCTCTCACAATCATCGGACCAGACGAAAGATACATCCTTCCTCGTCAGTCTGGTCATTGGCTCAGCAATCCGGGAGAAGTCCTTAATAAAACGCCGATAATAGCCTGTAAGCCCAAGGAAACTCCGGATCTCAGACGCTGATTGCAGAACAGGCCACTCTCTGATAGCCTTAATCTTCTCAGGATCCACCGAAATTCCATCTCCTGACACCACGTGTCCAAGAAAAGCAACCCTATTAACCCAGAACTCGCACTTAGAATACTTAGCATACAAACGATGCTTCCTCAAAATCTCCAAAACTGTCCTCAAGTGCGAAGCATGCTCTTCCTCCGACCTTGAATAGATCAAGATGTCGTCAATAAAGATAACAAAAAACTTATCTAGCAAGTCGTAGAAGATCAGATTCATCATGTTCATAAAAACTGCAGGTGCATTGGTTACACCGAAAGGCATAACCATGAACTCGTAGTGACCATACTTCGTCCTGACCGCTGTCTTCTGAATATCTTCCTTCCTCACCTTCAGCTGGTGATAGCCACTCCTCAGGTCCAACTTAGAGAAGACTCTCGATCCTCCAAGCTGATCAAAGATGTCATCTATACGAGGCAGTGGATATCGATTCTTGACGGTGATGACATTCAGCTCCTTGTAGTCTACGCACATGCGACGCGAACCGTCCTTCTTCTTCACCACCAACACTGGTGCTCCCCACGGAGACACACTAGGATTAATGTAACCCTTCTGCAAAAGCTCATCCAGCTGCCTACGTAACTCCTCCAACTCAGCTGGAGCCATACGATATGGAGCCTTCGAAATGGGCTGCGCTCCCGGAATAAGATCGATCGAAAACTCGAGAGCTCGATCAGGCGGCAGTCCAGACATCTCCTCGGGGAAGACGTCGTCGAATTCTCGCACCACAGCTGGTCTAATCTGCTCGATCTGCGTGGCAACAATCTCCACCGGCTTGGCCCGAAACCTGATAGGACGAAGTGAACTGCTGCCTCGGCTGAACTCGAACACCGGATGACCTAGGATCTCGAACACCACCTTCTTTCTCCGGCAATCGATCGTGGCATAGAAACTCCCAAGCCATTCCATCCCAAGGACAACATCATAGTTGATGATGTCGTGGACAATAAAGTCAGCGTAAAGCTCATGTCCACAGACCACCAATGGACAAGACGTGCAACCACGATGCACCGAGATCACGCCATTCCCTGTAACGATATCCCAACTCTTGGGAAGAGGGGAAGTCGACAAGGAATGCTTGTCCACGAAGCTCCGAGATATAATGCACATCGATGCACCAGAGTCGAAGAGGACTTGTGCAGGAAATGTGCAAACCAAAATCACACCTAACAAACAATCTAACAATCAAATCCTACTCTAGCAATCATAACATAATCAAGCAGCCAAACAAATTCTAACAACAAGATTAACTAAGGAAAGAAATAAACTAGGCTGAGGGTTACCTGTAATAACCTCGTCCTAGGTCTCAGCCTCAACTGCAGTCATCAGGAAAGCCTGCCTCCTCTGCTGCAAAGCCTGCTGTAACGCCTGCTTCTGAGGAACGAGAGGCGCTCCATGTCCAGCAGGTACAGGTGCTCTCTGCTGCAACGGCTGAGCTGCAACTGGTCCTATCCAAGGCTGTTTAGACTTCGGGCAATCCTTCATGACATGAGCAGGATCACCACAAACAAGGCACTGTCCCAACATCTTCCTGCACTGCTCCTTGACATGCCCAGTCTTGCAAAAGAAATGGCAAGTCTTCAGAGTAGGCCCACCTGGCCTCTTGAACTGCACCGACTGGTTAGGCTTGAACCCAGGCCTAACCACTGCTCTGACCTGCTCCATAGGCCTCTTTGTCACGCCCCGCTTCCCAAAAACGTGGAGGCGAAGCGTGAGAAGGTCCGCTCAGACTTGAAGCTACAAAGCTGCAAGTCCGATAAGCGTCAATCAAATTTAAACTGCAGGTCCTTGAAACGCGAAACGAAACAAAGATAATAATGACGAAAGAGACAAAAGAAACATCTCAGAATATCCATAATAATAAATCTCAACATCGCAGAAAAAGCCACCAGGCTGAAATAAAAGAGTCTAAAAGAGGCCCAGCATGGCCAACAAAAGTACAAAGTACGAAAACAAAGAAAAGGTGCAAGCACCGACATCTAACAGCAACCTAAAGCAAAAGCAAGTAAAATCAGTCTCTAAGACTGGTCTCCGGTGTCCTCGAACTCCTCAACGAACGTAGGCTCGGGCTCAGCGTCAGCAAACACCTCGTCCTCAGCAACTGTCTCTGGCTCAGGGTCTAACATGTGACACCCAAAAGAGAAAGGGGCACATGTCAGCAAGTCTGAAAGACTTGTGCAAGGAAACTAGAAGTGGGAAAAGTAAAGCAACCTAGCAGTTCTAGCATGATGCAATGATATGGCAGTTTGAGTAATGAGTGCAACAGGTAAAGTAAAGTAAAGTAAAGTAAAGTACGAGCATGGCATGACATTCACAAGACAAAAACACGACAAGAAAAGTAAGCACCTCGTGCACAGAGATTCCGTCTTTTGGCTAGAGTGGCTGCGCGGGCCAACTCCTAAGCTCAAGTAACCGTTTATCCCTACCCCTCCACGTGTATCGGGCATTGGTTTCTGGCCAACACATGAGGCCCGCTTCTGGGCCACGAGCCAGGAAGTGTGTAAACAAGTATGGCGTAGGGGTGCACCTAGCCGGACAAGTAGTACGAGGACAAGTATTGTAGCGTGTGCTACGATGCAACATTCAATGCATGGATGACATGGCATGGCAAGTAGTAAAGCGTACAAGTAAGAAAAGTAAACGTGACAGTTTAGCATGCATGAATGACAAGTTTAAGGGTTGGATCTAGCTTCGTTGTCAAGCTAGATCATTTAGGTGACGGATCTAGTTTCGTTGTCAAACTAGATCAAGTAGGCGTCTAGCCAGCTATCATTTCACTGACTAGTCTCTTTTACGCTAAAAGCAAGGAAGTGGCCTAAAAACATGGCCCTACACAAGAGTTGGCAAGTTTCACTTGCCTGCAACTATCACGTCAAGAAAACACCGTCCAACGAGTCCAAAGTCACGATTCCTACGTGCACAAGTCCACCGGCCTACATCCGTTTTATTAATCTTGATTAGTGATTTCTAAAACATTTAAAAATACTTTAAAATACTGATTTTTAGTCTTGGTTAGCATGCAATTGGGTTGGGGGTCCTAGGGGTGCAAAACGTTACCTCAACACGACGCGAAAGCTACACCGGCGTCGGGTAGCGACGCCGGGGGTTGGAATAAAAGATCGCGCTCCAAGTCCAGATTCCAATTAGATTCCTCGCTGGAAATTTCAGAGCAATCAACCCGGGCGACGATTCCAGATTCCAAAGCTAATACGTGCGGCGACGGGCTACGACGTGCGACGACGTCGTACGCGACGAATCCTCAAAGAGCAAGCACCTAGGTGGGGCCCACAGTAGTCCTAGGGGCCTTTGGGGGACCCACAATAACTCTGGAGAACTTGGGGGGCCCACGGTGGCACGCGGTGCGACGGATGCGGGGTTGAGACGAGTGGCTCTCGGTCGTACAGCCTCGGTGCGGGGAGATTTCTCGGTCAGACACAGGAAAGCGGCGCTGTGCGACGATTGGGGCGTGCAGCAGCGCGGGTGGCTGTGGTGTGAGGCTTGCTGTCGGTCAGATCGGTAGGGAGCCTCGGTCAGACGCTTGGATGCGGGGCGGGGCAGCGTTGCAACGTTGCAGCGCTTGGGCGCTCGGTCACAGCGGCCCGGAGCGAGGGGATCTGTCGGTCGTGCGGGGTGCGGAGCGGGGCGACAAGCGGAGCGCTGTGCGGAGCGGGGCGACAAGGCGGATGCGGGCCAAGCGGTCGGTCAGGTCGATGGAACGGAGCGGGTGGCTGCTGCAGCGTGCGGAGCGGCTTGGGTGCCGGCGGGGCGACCGGTCAGAGCGGGGGAACGGCGGTGTTTTCCTCGGTCGTGCGGCAGCTGAACGTCGCAACGTTGCGACGAATCGTCGCAACGTCCAATTTCAAGTTTGGAAGAGGCTAGGGCTAATTTCTTGCTAAAATAGGTCTTCTTAGGGGTTGCTTATATAGTATAGATGGGTTGACTTGGTCTATGGCTAAATCTAATAGGATTAGAAGTTCAAAAAGATTTAAAATTTGAAATTCAATTACTCCAGCTCATCCAAGGGTTTGACCTGGTCCAAATGAGCTGGAAATTGGCTCAAAAATTATTTAAAACGTTTAAAACTCAAATAAATTTTATTTGGCCGAAAATAATTTATAAATTAATTATTAAAAATAATATAAAACTTGTAAAAATTATAAAAGTGGTCAAATAAACTCCAAAAATTATAAAATAAATATCGTGGTGATCGTGGTGACGAATGTGAGCTAACTAAAAGACGGATCTCAAATTCGACGTCGGACGACGAAACTAAAAATAGAAACGTATCCCGTCAAGAGTGAGAATCGTCACGTCTCATCGAGTAAGTTTAAATTGTGGGAAAACGACTCGAGAAGTGTCGTTCCAAGATAGTGCCACTATTTAATACTCTCAGAGACGTTCACAACGGCATATCACACGAAAGTGTTCGCAACGAACAAAGTCTAAAACAAACACGTGCACGGCCAAAAGCACGTGCACGAAAAACGTACAATGAAAAGTGGTCGTTACACTCTTCCCAGCTCCAGAAGTCTGTCCTCTCTTCTGGCTCGCAATCTGCTCCTGCCTCCTAGCAGCTACCCACAACTTCTGATAAGATTCCAAATCCGACGAAGACATCAGGCTCTGCAAGTCTAAGGAAAGACCCTGCAGAAACCTCTGAGCTTTCTCCTCAGCATCCTCCACCATCTTCGGTGCAAATCGACTCAACTTGGTGAACTCCTGATGATACTGGTCCACCGAGAGATCTCCCTGCTTCAGATCAATGAATCGCTGCAACATCTCTCTCCTGGCAGCCTTCGAAAAATACTCCTCATCGAACCTAGCCTTGAAAGTAGCCCAAGGAATAGGAATCACCAACAGCGCTTCCTCTGCATCCCACCAGCTGCGGGCATTATCCTTGAGCTGCTTCTTCACCAAATCAACCCATTCAGCCGGGTTGTTCTTCGACATCCTCAGATTATCCTCAGTATTTCTGATCCACTCCTCTGTAGCCAATGGTCCTTCAGATCCATCAAAATAAGTCGGGCCCAGCTCCCGAAACTGCTTCGCTCCCGGCTCGAGGCGAGGGGCATTCTGGAGCATGCCCTGCTGCACCTGCATCATCTGATGCATCATCCTCATAACTTCAGCATTGGTGGGCCCTCTATCCGGCACAGCATCGCAGGTGGGCCCACCACCAGCTCGGGTCTGTCGTCTTCCAGCCATCTAATGACATTGAAAACGAATAAAATTAGACTCAAAGCTTGAGACTTGGATGTTTTAATTTATTTAATGGACATTCTATAATTATTACCGTTGTTCCGATAATTCGCAGTTGCAAGAGGACCTCATGGGCCACCAACAAAACCTTTCACGACCCGCTTCCCTAAAATGGAGGCGAGGCGTGATGAGGTCTGCTCAGACTTGGAGCTGTGAGTATCCAGTCTGTAAAGCGTCTGGAATAACCATGTAAAGGTCCATGCAAGTGCGTAGCATAACAAAAATAATAATAAAAGAAGGAGACAGATAAACAAATTATTCAATATCAGAATGTCCATAATAAATTTCAACATCCCAGAAAAGCCACCAGGCTAAAAGAAAAGAGTCTAAAAGGCCACAACATGGCCAACAAAAATAAACAACGTACAGAAAGAAAGGTGCTACTCACCGACAACCAACAGACTAAGCAACAGTAACGACGAAGGAAAACTCTACGACTGGTCGCCGGTATCCTCGTACTCCACTTCAGCTGTGGACCCAGGCTCAATGTCCACGAACTCCTCGCTCTCAGCAACGGACTCTGGCTCGGCAACTAATATATGACACCCAAAGAGACGATGGCGCATGTCAAAAGTCCACAAGGACTTTGTGCAAGGAAACTAAAAGGAAAGTAAAGCAACCTAGCAGTTCTAAAATGATGCGATGACATGGCATTTTAAAGTATGGATGCAACAATTAAATAGATGCGACAAATTTGACATGGCAGCAAGTTTAACAAGGTACACGTACATCACGGCATGGGTAGCAAAGCTACTAAACAATCACATAGATTTAACAAGTCAAGTAAACACGTCGTGCTCAGAGATTACGCCTTTTGGCTGGAGTGGCTGTACGGGCCAACTCCTAAGCTCAAGTGATCGCTTATCCCTACCCCTGCACGTGTATCAGGCATTGGCTTTTGACCAACACATGTAGCCCGCTTCTGGATCACGAGCCAGGAAGTGTATTTGGCATAGGGTTATGCCTGCAATGCAGGTGCCTAGCCTGAACAAGGAAGTGCGTAGCGTGTGCTACGAATGCAACACTCAAACATGGATGACATGGCATGGCAAGTTGTAATTTAAATGCGTACAAATAAGGAATTTAAACGCGACAGGCAGAGTATAAGTAAAGAGCATGCGGTTACGAAAATTAAACGTGACAGGTAGAGATGCAAGAATGACATGGTAGGGTGACAGATCTAGCTTCGTTGTCAAGCTAGATCTTAAAATTGCGTCTAGGCGAGTATCATTTCGTCGCCTAGTCTCTTTTACGCCTAAAACAAGAAATGGCCTAAAGCACGGCCTAAACAAAGATCTGGCAAGTTTCATTTGCATGCAAACAACCGTTCTGCAAATATCGTCCAACCAGTCCAGTCTACCTATGTGCTCAGATCCACCAGCCTACAGTCCCAAATTAAGTTATCTTTATTTGTGAATTATCAAACAGCTAAAATACCGATTTTTATCTTGTTTAACATGGATGGGTTGGGGGTCCTAAGTGTTCAGAAATTTACCCTTACACGACGCGAGAGCTACACTGGCGTCGGGTAGCGACGCCAGGGGTTGGAATAAAAAGAACGTGCTCCAAATCCAGATTCCAATTAAGATTCCACACTCGCCAATTCTTGAGCAGCGTCCAGATCAGCAATCATGATTCCAATCAGCAGTTAAGCAGTCAGTAGATGTTTTTTACGACTTCCGGAAAGCCGTATCAACGAACCGGGATGAACGGTTCGACGCACGCAAAGTCTACGATGTTGAGTGTAGTAGGAGATGTTTGTGACGTCGGAAAACACCCATAGGAGCAGTAGGGGGCTGACGGAAGACCCCGACAGCGAGAGGGTATGGTGAGATCTCTGCGACACGCCGATACGTCAAAATACTCGCAAAACAACAGATGTTCTCGCTGTTTCAGAGCAAGGGGGCTTGCGGCTGCTGTCAACGGCGTAGGGGAGGTCCAGAGGGCCGACGACGGAGGGGAGCGGTGGCCTGCGGTGGCGGCAGCGGCGGCGCGATGCTTGCAGCTGCTGCTGCAGTGCGAAACAGCGGCGCCCGGAGCTTTTGCGGCTGTTTTCGATGGAGTTACGACAACCCACGGTGGCCTGCAGCGACGTGGGTGGGAGGAGGTTGGTCAAGGATGGTCGGGGACCGATCGGCGGTGAGCTACAGGTCGGAGAGCGCAAGAACGGGCGGTTTAGGGTTTTCGCGTGGAAAAATGTAGAGGGCGACGGGTTTGCGTGAGTTGCTGTGAAGAGAAAGCTAGCCTAGGTCTTTTTAAATAGGCTAGGGGGTGAGAACGTGGGTAGGGCTGTAGGGTTAGGTTAGGGTTTTAGTTGATATAGGTTTTATTTGTTAATGGATAAAGATATAAAACTATTAAAACCAAGTTCCTCACTCCCTCTCTCCACCTGCGTGTGTTGTGTGGGCAAGGTTGGGATAAAAAATAGGCTAAGTCCAAATCTGATGTAAAGTTTTATAAATCAATTATTAGGGATTAGTCTAGGTAAAACTTAGGGTTAAAAATACAATAGGTTGGGCCAAAAAGTGAAAGTAGGTCAAACGAAGCCCAAAAATTGTGAAATAAATACTGGGTGACTGGGACGATGAGAGAAAGAAGACAGAGAAGACGGATCACAATTTTGATGACGAGAAACGAAACTAAAAATAAAAAGGCCTCGCGACAAAAGTGAAAATCATGACGTCTCTTCAAACAAGGTCTAATCGTGGGAGAACGAACCGTGAAATGACGTTCCAAATTAATACCACAATTTTAATACTCTCAGAGAGGGTCATAACGACATATCACACCATAGGGCTCGATTACAGACAAAGTCTAAAATAAATACATGCACGTACAAGACTACGTGCACAACAAAGCGTACAATCGAAAACAGACCGTTACATCCTCCCCACCTTATGAATGATTCCGTCCTCGGAATCAGCATCAATCACTGCTCGGAAACAAGTGCGAAAAGCGCTCTCTCATATCGGGTGCTCTCTCCGGAACCACATTCTTCAAACTACTCAAGCTGAGACAACTCCATCGCCCGCCATCTCTCAAACAATCTCTGATCAGGTACCCATGAACTTAGGATCTGCTTTGACCTAGCTTCATACATTTCCTCCATAGCTCGGTGTGATAACTAGTGAACGACCTCCTAACAGGTCAGACATATTTACTCCAAGTCTCCTTGAGTCACTAACTGACTTAAGCATCGGAGGGGATTATGTCGGACCGCCAGATCCGACCTTCCCCAGCGAGCTCTGTGGTGCAGGAAATGAAAGGAAGTCTCCGGGAACATCTTGGATTATAGCATTAAAAAATCAAGCGATGATGTTCGAGCTCTGACTAGAACATAGATATTTCAAATGTGATTGATATAGCTCGGGCTTAGCTCTGACAACTCGGATCGAGGACCACTCAGCCAGAGATTGACTCACTACTACAAAAAGGACCTTTAATAGCACACTTTTAATAGCGCTTGCCAATTATAAGCGCTGTTAATTAGAGGCACATATAATAGACAGCGCTTCTTTCTGCAAGCACTGTTAAAGGTCGGAGAATAGAGAGCGCTTCTTTCTGCAAGCGCTGTTAAAGGTCAGAGAATAGACAGCGCTTGCAGAAAGAAGCGTTGTTTATTAGAGGCACAGATAATAGACAGCGCTTCTTTCTGAAAGCGATGTTAAAAATCAGTTAATAGACGGCGCTTGTTTCTAAAAACGCTGTTAAAAGCGAGATAATAGACAGCGCTTCCATGTTAGAAGCGCTGTTAAAGGTCATACTTTTTAGGAGCGCTGTTAAAGGTAAGGTGAAATGTTTTCAATAGCCAGGGCGGGCGAGCGCAGCATTTTCTTTTCCCCTCATCCACTTTCGATGAAAGGCCTCACCCTCAACCCCCCAAATCCTCATCAATGGCCTCCCCTCGCCCTCAACCCCCCAAATCCATCCTCGACTCGAGATCACCATCGTCTCCTCCTCTTCCTCCTCCTCCTACGCCGTCGCCTACCTCGATCCCGACCGCCATTCCGCAACTAAACCCGACGATTACGGCTCAACCCGACCTGTTTGGAGCGAGCGCCTCACTCTTCCCCTCGTAGACTCCTCCTCCACCATGATCTTAACCATCGATTCCACTCTAAACCCTCGGAGACCCCCAAACCCTTGGTTGGCACCGCCAGGGTCCCACTTATGGACATCGTCGACCTCGACGATCTGTCCTCCTTGCCGGTCTTGAAAGCCCTAGACCTCCTTTCTTCGATTTCTTCCAGCTGATCCGTGGTGTAATTCCGTGGTGTAATTATTTTGGAGGTATATTTTGTCTTGATTCCTTCGAAATCTTTTTGTTCTGTACCACAGAGCAACCTTCCATTTCACTAAATTTTGCTCACTTGTTGAAATATGTTCAGAACTTTCCTAAAACATTTTTTATTTGTTGTTAAATATGGTGATGTTTGGATAAAATTAAGGCGTCACATGATTTACTACCATTGCTGAATCTTTACATGGATGTTTTTGTAGTTGCACGACAGCTATTGCTTTTAACTGTACTGTTGTGGATCTATGTTATGAAAAATGTAATTTTTACACAGATGCAGCATGCTTTACATAGGTTTCAAATATATTTTGTGTCAACTATAGGGTTGGTTTCTCAAGCAGGTGAATATAACCTCACCTCAGTTTGAGAACCTAGGAGCGATCAGGTCTCTATGAGATGATGACTTCTACTTCTTTCTAGATTAAGTTGCTAGCAATAACACTGAGAATCATTGCATAAACATCTTAAAATGGATTTTCAGTTGTTTGCTAAAAGATATTGAAAGTAAAGTTTAAACCAATGTGTCATGCACGTGGTAAAGTCCACATTTACAGATGCACATTTACATGTCCTGGACATGTAAGTTCATAATATTTACATAATTTCCCTTGAGTTTATCAAATATAAGTTGTGGATAGTGCATTAGATACCGCAAGACATATTCTTCGAGAAACAAGTGCGCTTTCATGTAACATTTGTGTTGTGTCAGAAACAACTTGTTGCGATGGAAGATAAAGGCTACTAAAGTTTGTTTGCACCCATCTGATTTTTTTCGTAATGATGTACATTGGTCAAACTGATGCTTTAAAATACATGGATAAGTAAGTTTCAGGAAAAACATACTATTCTTAAAGGACCTAGGAGCCGTGTGTAACCCCTTCCTGCTTCTACTTTCTTTTGTTATTCCTTTCCATCTAAGTATGCACAAATAGTTTGGGGGAAAATGAGACATTATCTGCATCTAGTTTGTGGCAGACACTTGGATGCAATGTATATGATGGATGCTTTCTTTATGCTTCTACGACTTGTCTGAAAATTTATAGCGTACCCAAGACATATCAAACACCTGTGATAGATGTATCCAAGGCTAATAACCAAAAATTTTGATTATTGAGTGGTACGGCATTCATCTTTGTTCAACATTATTGAGGTTTTCTTGCACAGCACTGTTTTCGCTTTCATTAGTTCTGTATAAAAGGGAACACAATTTGTAGTGTTACTGCAGTTGGAATTTTTTTTTGAAACATGATGTTAACATCTTTGTTTTCGTTGAACTATAATATATGCCTTGTAGTGTTACTGGATCTAACCATCTTATCAGATTCAAATGCAAATGGCTGTATTATTATTCCATTTAGATGATCCGTAGAGAAGCGTGTTGATGGTACGCGTACCAACTCCTAATATCGTATGTCTACTAGTTACATATGGGAGTATGACAAACTGGAGGGTGAGCTCCAGACTCTCCAGGAGAAGGGAACATCATCTCAACTTGCATATGGATATGTCCAAGTATATATAGTAGCTTTATTCAAGTATTAACCGCATCAAAATAGATCTTTTCGTTTTACTTTATGGTTGAAGAATGCTTATCGAGGAGTCAAGTAAGCATTTTAAAATCTGCACAAGGTTATCCAAGGTTGCATGTGGAGTTCGTGTTGAAATACTGGATTACATGTAGGTCGTACATGATGAGGTCAACTATTATTGCCATACGAGGTTTATAAGACTTTGAAAGCTTGAGGACTTTCTTGTGATATATCGACGCTGGAAGACTTCATTTCGCCTGTGCATTGGATGTAGATCTTGTTGCAGATGTAAGCCAAATTCGGAGTGGTCGATATTCTTTCTCAGTTGGTGTCTCTTTCATGTAGTTAACTGCAATCGTGAGTTCCAAGGCATTTGTTGATTCATGAGCTATAGACAGTGGAGAGGTATCAGCATCGCTTCGTTTGGGGATTCGCTTCAGGAGCTATGCATTGTGGAGAAGTGTTTCAGCATGTAGGTAACTGCTATAGATTCTACCAAATCCAATGAAATTTGTAGTGTTACTGCAGTTCTGTCATGACATACATATATGCCTTATAGGACTGCAACATAGAAGAAGTAGATGATGAGGAACCTCCTAAAAGTTCCAAGGAGTCGAAGAAAGCAAATGGACCAGATTCTGGAAAATCTCCAAGTCTTGTATTCAAAATAACAAGCAAGGTTGCTTACAAGACTGTTCTAAAGGGTAAGTGCATCGGTAACATGCTAATAGCTTCATTTGCATGCTGATTGTATATTTATGTTTTCACTTGTGTGTTCCATTAATAAGAAAAGCACTTGTTGATCTTGTAGCTCATAGTGCTCTTGTGTTGAAAGCTGAGAGCATGGCTGACAAAGTTGAGTGGGTCAACAAAATAAGAAATCTAACACAACTTTCTAAGGGATCTGTTAAGGGGACGCTTGGTCCTGAAGTTACTTCATCAATGAGACAAAGCCATTCGGATGGTTCCCTGATGAGTGTAGTGGCTAATGCACTGGTTGTTATGCTCATATTTTATGTTGCAACTGGGATCTGCAGATGAATTATTTCCTCTTATTAGATAAAATTTATTAATTAAGATAAGCATGTTCCCAGAAGAAAAATAAACTATCCAGTGAAATTACAATTTAATTTAACTTCCTACTTAAAGAAAGCAACCTTGTTGACATGATTTGTCTCATTGATGAAGTAACTTCAGGCCATTGATGAAAAGTAAACAGGATTTGATGACATGTACAACATCTATGCCTCACCTGAAGATTTTGAGAGTGCTAAGAAGAAGGAACAAATTAGAGGACTACACTTGCTGGAGTACTTCGTCAGACGCTGCCATGCATATGGGGTAATGTAGTATCTTTTACTTTTGAGTGATGTGAATGTTTATTATCGTGTTCATTAGTACAAACACGGACGAGGTAATTTGGATTTACGGGATCATAACCATATTTGTTTGACTTATCGTGGATATCAGACTTAGGTCAGATGTTCAATCTGTCATACTCATCTCAATCTATATTGGATTGGGCTAATTTAATTAGCACATTCTTAAACAAATTCAACATAATATAATAATGATATTTTTTATTGAAAATTCTTCATGCGGACAATTTACAAACCAAAATGAAATGAGTTTATGAACTTCCCTTGTACAATAGGTATTAGCTGTCATCGCTGTTAGGTCTTGGTATATTCATTTCTGTTTCTACCAATCTCCGAACGAGCTAGATATTAACAATTAAGTTGCATTCATCAAGCAGTTTTTTCTTCAAGCTATAACAAACTCTAAAGTGAAAAATACATGTTTGCATGGATTTGTGCTGAAAAATACATGTTTTATGGGAGGGGATGCATTTAAGTTAGATTTGGTTAGGACAAAAACCAAAGCCATCAAACTAATAGGTTTCAGGTTGACAACTAGATATTTGATATGCTGGTTTTCCCTACGTTGTTCCATCATATCATATATTTTTCCTGCACTTCTATGGTTATGTGGACCACTTCATTTAGCATTAATAGTCTGTGCCTGGGAGGAGGGCATTGCATGTGCCGTATTTTGTTTGATTTATTTTTTGTTTTTTTGGGGTTGTTTTGTTTTGTTTTGTTGGGCTATTTCATGGTGTATATTTTTTTAGACCACAGTTGAAATTTAAGGCAACCAGGCAATTTGCCTACGTATATGCAATCTTCATAAGTTTACTAGTTGTGCTCTTACTTTCTATTGGTCATGTTTTTTATCTCCATGCACACCATAGTCGATAGGGAACTAATAATTTTCCAGACAATTACAATCATGTTTAACACCCTGCATATTGACGTTGATGTTCTTTCTGCTCTTTTAACTGTTATAGGTTGCTTGTGAAGCATGGATTAAGAAAGGTGACCCAAAAGAAGTAATCTGCAGTGAGGTGAAGAGGGTTCATCCTGATCCTCTGGTTGTTGGAAGCCGTGAATCCATCGTATTGTGATAGCTGAGAAATCTATATGGTTGTCATACATCACATATGGCGTAGGGAAAACCAGCATAGTTACGAGTGATGTAACATATAGATAACCTGATATGTTTTATAATCACATTTTGCTTTTTATGTTCATGTTTTGGAAAGATCAGAAACATTTCTTGTAACTACCTTGTGTCTTCCAGCTGTCACAGATTACGTGCAACACGGTTATTTTGTAACACCTGCTACCATATGCCATTTCAGTACAAAGTTATTTTGTAACACGGAACAACGGTCTGGCTGCCCATCTGGGCCAGATGCTCCTGATGATTAATGTATACAAAAGCTTTACACTCTTGGATAAATCCACAGCCTTCTCTGCCTGCTTCTATTATATATCCCTGATGATACTATGTATACAATGCAACTTTACTTTTATATATCCCTGATGCAATATATTATGATGAATTCGAGCTCTGCAACTCTTACTTGTATATTTTATTAGAGATTGGGGGGTATCCTATTGAATTGTTTGATGATAATATATTTTTTACAGGTATCCTTTGAGGGTCCGGGATGGCTTCTTCACACCTTGGACCATTTGATGATGTATTCAATCAACAGAAGATGAATTCAATCCATCACATCTCTCTCCACCAGATGATGTATTCAATCAACACTATTGTTCTTCATTTTTACAATGCTGAAGCAAATCATTTTGTTCTGATTCAACTAAAGAATGTTCATAACAGGGTCTCATTCTATTCTATTTTTAAGGGAAGGGGATGGGAAAGAAATCTTATCATCATTTTCATTGTTTTGGGACTCCCTTTGTATTTTTTGTCGACATAAGTGTATGTTATTGTTTGTTGGAATACGACTATTGCTTGTTCCGTGAGATTATCGTTAATGCAATAAAAACTAAATTCGAGAGCATGTTATACAATTATACTCTTGAAATTCAAGAGCATGTATGTTCACATGTGTTGTTATTCGAGAGCATGTTATACAACTTAGTTTCCAGTTGTTTACCATTGTGGCCACCCTGCACATCACTGTTACCACTCGTCGGACTGTCGTTATTATTACCAACACAATGAGCATCCTATCAGGTTGAAGACCTCGTGTGCTCCAAAGGTGGTGAAAATGAACTGAAAGAACATGTCGCTGTTCATGATCAGAACTCAGAAGCTAAGAGGAAGTTTCTTGAGCCCGAAAATGGAGCTCCGTCCGAAGGTCCTAAGAAAAAGGCCCGAGCCTCAGCACAGGTGAGAATATGTAATACATTGTTATTGCATTGCAGAACTTTTATAGTTATTGAGCAGATGCTGATCAATATCATTTGCATGCAGGTTCAGAAAAGCTTGAAGAATGCAAGATCAAAGAAGGCTCAGAAAAATGCTGGCAGTACCGCCGAGGAGGCATTGATCATTGATAGTTGTAGCTCTGAGGACGAATGGAATACTTCACATCAACTGAACGACGGTTCGGGCTCTAGCGATAAAGGGAAGACGAGGGCCAGTCGTGGGTCTGCCACTGATCCTCAAAGCTTGTATGCAAGGGTATGCATTTGATTCAATATTGCCTGCAAATATTAATCTTCAGACTGTTCTTGTTTCAGAATTCTGATAATGTTGCCACTCTGATGCCTTTTAACAGAAGAGAAGAGAGAGGATCAATGAGAGACTGAGAACACTGCAGAAGATGGTACCAAATGGAACCAAGGTAATTCCTCGATTCGACGAAAAATATTTCATTTTTCTACAAAAATGTTTTGGATAAAAACTCATGGGCTTCACCTGACAGGTTGATATAATTCACAATGATGTCAATTGTCAGTTGCTTAATAGGGTTGCAGTTTGGGCATGTTATCATTCATTTTGAGGTACACCTTCGATTTTTCTAGATGCATGTTGATGTAACAGATGATTTTAATCTTTGTATTGAGAAAGTTTCAACAACTGCAGGATCACAAAGATAGGATTGTTGTAATCATCCCCAAACCACATTTTATGGGTAGTATTAATTTTGTACAAAAGTTTTGTTAAACTTACCTTTATCATATTTAAGAATGCATATAAACAAGGCTATATACACATTCAGTTACACGTGCAGCCCATCCATTTGTTAAACTTTTTTGGTATGAAGCTCAATTCCATTTAACTAATTGCCATGTGCAATTCCTTCTTGATTTCAGATTGGGTCGAGTTGAGCTGGCGCAGTTCCAGAAACCTCAAACTGGAAGCGACTCGCTTTTGGTTTAGATCCATATACATTTTCTGATGTATATTATTTGTTTATTAGTTTTTATGTTTTTGTTTTTATTCTTAAGTTGGTGGGTATATGCTTTATGTTCTAAAATGACGAAAGGATTTCTATCGAGTTCATTTTGATTGGAAAAGTCTGCTTATCTTTGATTGGAAAAGTCTGCGTCGACAGTGAGAAATGTCGGTCGAGTTTCGGAAGGATTTGTGTTATCGAATGCATCATTATCTGCTTATCTGTGAGTCTCGATTGGATATGCGCTGCATCACATATTCTTTCATGTCTTCATAATTTACAAGTACTAAAATCTTGACATGTAAAAAAAATGAAGCGAGCACATTCATATTTTCTCATTTTGACATGTATATGATCAGGTTGTTGTTATTGGCTTCTCTTCCGACATTGGATATGCCTTGGGTGATACAAAGGAGCATTGCCGGTAAAACCCTACATGTGTAGAGTTTTAATACCATTTTTAGAGTTCAACAATTGATCGAACCTCTTTTACCAAACGCACAGTGTTTATCGCGGCTCCTAGACGAAGGCAGCAATTGTATATGTCGTCGGGTTCTGGGTCCTGGATTTCGCTAACAATGCAGTACAGGCAAGCTTCCATTCAGATACTATTCGGGTCTTGCTTCAATGCACAAATGTTTTGTATGCATTTTTAATTTCTAATGTTTTGCAGGGCCCAACTCGAGCTTTGATGGGTGATTTCTCAGGTAATATTTCTATTTCTTCCGTCAATGGAGTATGTCCAAATAGACATCGCTTTTTTATTGTAGTTTGTTCTTGCCCACTTCTTTGGACAATACAGTTATATGAGTTCATGTTAATATGGTGGATGATTGCCTCTGCGTACATCTTTTGTGAGGACAAAAAGTTGAAGAAGAACTGTTGTCAATGTGCACGAGATGTATCTTCACTGCAACAGCAACGGAAATATTGTAGCTTTTGTAAATATGAGCACGAGATGTCTCATAAAGAACTGCTGTCTGTGTTGATTATGTCAGTTAAGATGGGAACCAGCTATAGTTGTGTTATGTATGTATTTCCATGTGTTGTTGTATAGCATTCTTTGTTGACCTTGTAGCCAATGTACACTCGAAATCAATGCTATATATATTGGTCCTTATAATTATCTCTTCTTATAATTATCTCTTCTGGTGCGATTCGTGGCTCTGCATTCTGTTGTGTTATTTGTTTCCACAGAGTTGATGTGCTATTTGTTTATGGGTGGGTGCGAGTCCTAATCAAGGGCTCCACTGAAGTCTACGGAGACTTGGAGACTTGGAACCGTATTTTTCCCCTCCACAAGCACCAAATAGATAGATATACAAGCGCTGTCAAATGTCACAATAGACATCACTTGTTTAGTACAAGCGCTGTGAAAGGTCCACCTTTAACAGCGCTTCTTTAGTACAAGCGCTGTTAAAGGCCCCCCTTTAACAGCGCTTGCAGTAACAGGCGCTGTCAAAGGCTCCCCTTTAACAGCGCTTGCAGTAACAGGCGCTGTCAAAGGCCCCCCTTTAACAGCGCTTGCAGTAACAGGCGCTGTTAAAGGGGGGCCTTTAACAGCGCTTGCGCAAACAAGCGCTGTTAAAGGCCCCCCTTTAACAGCGCTTGCACAAACAAGCGCTGTTAAAGGGGGGCCTTTAACAGCGCTTGCAGTAACAAGCGCTGTTAAAGGCCCCCCTTTAACAGCGCTTGCACAAACAAGCGCTGTTAAAGGCCCCCCATTTAACAGCGCTTGCACAAACAAGCGCTGTTAAAGGCCCCCCATTTAACAGCGCTTGCTACTCCCCCCATTTAACAGCGCTTGCAGTAACAAGCGCTGTTAAATGGGGGGCCTTTAACCGCCTTTAACAGCGCTTGTTTGTGCAAGCGCTGTTAAAGGCCCCCCTTTAACACCGCTTGTTTGTGCAAGCGCTGTTAAAGGCCCCCCTTTAACAGCGCTTGCACAAACAAGCGCTGTTAAAGGCCCCCTTTAACAGCGCTTGTAAAGCGCTATTAAAACTAGCCCCCTTTAGCAGCGGCGAGATAGACAGCGCTTAGAAGCGCTGTTAAAGACCTTATTTAAGCGCTGTTAAATGTCCCTTTTGTAGTAGTGACTCTACCGAGTACTTAAGAGGCTGAATGTGGTCTGGAATAGCTCGAACCTGGCGAACCTGGCTCACGTGGCTCTATTAGTCGGGAACAAGACTCCTTCAACTTGGGGCCAGCTCGCTCAAAACTCAGTCTGAAGTCTACGTCATCCGCATGCCAAGCAACTGCAACATCAGCCCAACTAGGGGAATCATCATCCATTGACGGATCGAGGCCTGCTTTGACCGGGGCCAGCTCACCCAGGACCCAATCAACCGCTGGTAGCTCGGAATGAATCTTGCTCAGCTCAAGCCTAGCTCGCCCAGGATCCAGTCTCGACTGCTGACGTCGTCCAATGACATCTACTACCGCTATACTCTCTTCTAATAAAAATGCGTGGTAAAAAATGCCGGTAAACACAACTAACGCACTTACCATCTTTCGTGAGCATGCATGAAAGCGAAAGTTCCATTCCACCTTCTGTGCAAAACAGCTACCCAAGACCAACCAGCCTACTTGTTAGGTACTGTAAGTACTTGCTATATCATCGCCGTACGCAAAGTCCTTTTGCTATTCTGCCATATACAGTATACTGTATACCAATGCCGATGCGTAAACGATTTGGATTGGACTCAAATGTATAGGTCATTTCCATCTTTATTTTCCTTTCATTATATGGCATTGTTTCGCAGACCTTGCTCGGCAACGTGGGATTTGACGAACGAGGATATAGCATTGATTGATTGGAGGAGAAATACCACTACTCGTGGTTGCATGAATTTCTTCGTCAATGCCACGCGTGCAAGGCATAACGGATCTTATAGTAGTTTTCAAAGGTCCTTTTAACAGACCCGTGTCCTCCACTGATAATATAAATAGTTAATTAAGTAATTAAATAAGCGTGGAATTATGCATGCATCCTTGGATAAACGCGCTGCATGTCGAAATCCGTCGTTGCTCTGGCTGCCGACGAGCCTTCACATTAATATCATTATAACACTTCTCTGTATTTCCAGTTTGCACGGCTCCAATTTCCCTTGTAACTGTATTTCAACATTAAAACATTGTTGAGTGTTGTACGAATTATTTTTATATTCAAACGCACTTTCAATTTGTTTTTGCCACCTTTGCTAGAAAATAGCCAGCCAGCAAGCCCAGCATTATGAGATCCAGAATTTTGATTTATGTTTGTCAACTCGCCCAATATGCAATTTGTTTTCTACTTCAAAAAAGGAATTCGGCGTGGCATTTTTATCAAACATTAGGAGTCTTATGCAATTTGTTTTCTACTTTTTATGCAAGATCAGTAACTTCCTTTTTTTAATACATCGGAAAGCATGAAACATGGGTCGCAGAACACGGATACACACGTCCTAATCGTTTAACCCCCAACACGGAGAAGCCATGTAACCATCAGAGCCCCAAAGCTGGAAAATAAAGAAAAATAAAAGGGGGATATGGTGTAGTGGGATATGGTGTAGTGGGATTTGAACCCGAGTCTCCACCGAGACAGCCGAGTGATTCAACCACTAGGATGAGCACCAAAGATCAGATTAATAACTTCTTGAACCACATTGTATACATTTCCACATTAAATAATTATTCTTTCGGGAAATCGTAACTTGTATTATATATTATATATTACTTGTATTATATATTATATATTACTTGAAATAGTCAATAACTTGTATTATAAATTACGTAGCTTTTATTTTAGACTGAGGTTGGTAAATTTCAACGTTGTTTACGGGTGTTTTCTCACCACTGTTCGTTGTCCGCCAGATGTGTGGTCAACGTGGTCAAGGGGCCGGTTTGGGGGTCCCTTGGGTTCGCCTAGTTTGCTTGTGCTCGGCGTGGGAGAGCTGAGGGGAAGCCTCGGCTCGGTGAGTCGTGCTCGGCCTTGGTCGGGTCGAGCTCGGCCTCGGTAGTACCCGCGTCGAGGGGTAGCCTCGGCGCCTTGCGATTGAGTCGGTGCTTGACCAGTCGTCCTCCGGGCGACTGCGTCGATGATGGCCGGCCGACGCCAAGGGGTATCCTCTGCGTCTCGGATGTCTTTTTCCTTGACAGACGAAGAAACTCGTCAGGGAGGCCGGACCTAGGGTTCCGGCCAAAGCCCCTCCGATGCCTAAGTCAGATCAGGATCTGAAAGGATACTCGGCGGGGGAGATCCGGCTTGTGAAGAAGCCGGAGCGTCAACCCAGGCGTCGCGAGTATTGGGGGGAGGGGGGAAATGGAGTGGCGAAAGCCTAGGTCGTTGATGGAGTACCTCTGTGTGGGTTACCTCAGTTTTTTCCCTCTTGCTTCGTCGTCATGGCCTTCCCCTTATAGGGTTCTTCCTGATTGCCCCACGTCCTGCCTCCTCTCACGTCCCCACGATCCGCATCCGCCTCCTCCCCTTCATGCGACGTCGTGAGGTGGCCCATTAACGGGTCGTTAATAGCCATCATGGGATCGCGGACTTAGGGGGCGGTTAATCCGGCCGTATGGGGGCCGGTCGGGTGTACCCGAGGGCGAGGTGGTTGGGCCTTCCGCTCCATCCGTGGGCCTCCTTTGGGAGGGCCCGTCTTCTCTAACGTGCCTCTCCTTTGAGATTGGGCCGTGGGCCGTTGTGCTTTGGGCTCGCTGACATTAGTCGTAACAATTGCCCCCATCGCCCGGACCGTTCGGCTTCCGGCGGTTCGGTGTGGGTGATGTGACTCTTTCGTGACCTGATGGACGCGTCAGTCGAGGCCCTGCTATTAAATAAATGTCATTATTGCCGCTCCGTTTGAACTTCTGTTGGTGCGGTTTCCGAAGAATCGCCACCGTTTTGATGTCGCCGTGTGCCTTCTCCTGACGGTTCAGATCCCACCGTTGCCCTCTATATATACGTTCCACTCCCTCGGGCTTCAAATCTTTCGCGCTCATTCCTTCTTGATCTCCGTCCCAACAGCTTCTTCCTCCCAACCTTTGTCTTTTCTCCAGCTTTGATCAAGGTAACTCTTCCACCCTTTATCTCCGGCCATGGCCATGCTTAGAATAGGTGATACGCGTCCTGGCGGACCGACGCCTGGTCCCGATCGTGCCCCTCCCTCGGGGCTTGAAGATTCTTCGCCGTCCCCGGGGGTCCCGGACAAAGGAAAGAGAAAGCTTTTTCGGGATCCCATCGGGGACGATGTGGCCTCGTCTTTCGAGCGGTTGGGCATCCCTCCCTCGATCCTTCGGTCGTCGTCTATGGCCACGTTCTTAGTTCTAGGGAAATATTGGAGAGGTATCTGTGTTATCCCTATGACGTCCGAATTCCCTTTGGGGATGAGCGGATCTGCTTCCCGCGGAGTAACGAAGTCGGCGTCTACGTCGAGATGTTCCATCTGGGGCTTCGTTTCCCCCTCCACCCCTTTATCATTCAATTCACTGACTCCTTGAAAGTCGCCTTGTGTCAACTAACGTCGTCCTCTGTCGCGGTGTTAACTGGGTTCATTACTCTTTGCCTCACTCACGGCCTGGAGCCGTCTCTCCCACTCCTCTTTTACTTTTATCGGATCCAGACGGTCGGCCTCGGATCCTGGCTGCACCTCCGGAGCCGTGCGGGTCGAGTGTGCCTTCTTGGTCTGCCACCTGGGTCGGGAAACTAGGATTCTAGCTTTGTTTTTGTTGTTTTCCCCCGGGTTTCGGTGATCTTGACAGGTTGGGGGAGTTCGCAACACACCGACAGGACGGTAACCTTATCCGAGGCCGAGCGAGCTGCGGCCCGTCTCATATCGTCACTTTCTCTCGAGGAGAGTGATCACTCCATATTTTACACCTTTTTTCCGCATGTTTTCACGCCATTTCGATTGCTCATATTGCGTTTTTCAAGATTATTCAACAATATTGCGATGCTTTTCACTATTTCTTGTTTTTGTCAGATTTCAAGAAATATGGAGCGATCGGGAGCAAAAATGAGCTTAATGGATTCGCACCCACTCCGGAGTGTCAACCATGGCCCTTTTGAGGGTTATTCTGCAATGGAAGACGAGTGGAAGAAGAAAGAACGTCGTAGGAGCGACGAGGAAGCGAAAAGATGGAGATTGGGCATTTTCAGCATGCCACTCGGCCGAGTGAAGGAGTTACTCAGCCGAGCATTGAGACCCCGCTCGGCCGGCCAGATCAGACACACAACAGAGATGTATCAGCGTGCACTCGGCCGAGCATCGCACGCCCACTCGGCCGAGTGCGGAGACTCCGTCCGCCCGAGTGGCACCCAGACGACGGCAAGCCAAAATGTCCAACTCTCGGTAATCCGTCAGTCGACTACGAGCTCCGAATCGGCCGAGTTCCAAAAGCCCCTCGGCCGAGTGACATTTGCCACTCGGCCGAGTGATGCCGAGGACACGCAGCGTCCAGATTTTCAGACATTCTCCCATTCTTTTGAAATCTGCTATCATTCCAGTGGGTAAATTATTTTTTTCATATTTTTTATGGATAGTAGACTTCATGACGATTCCAACGCCGCCAAGAACGCACAAATCGGAGGTCAGATGAAATCTGGGGAATTTCTGTAAATCGATGCTGCAGTGCTGGAATTTGCATGTCAGTGTCACTCGGCCGAGTGACATTTCCACTCGACCGGGTGAGTTTTCCACTCGGCCGAGTGACCAGTTTTTGACAGTTTTTGACAGTTTTGACAGAGTGCTGTTTTCTGGAGTTTCTGCAGGAAATATCACTCGACCGAGTGAGATTTCCACTCGACCGAGTGAGCTGTCCACTCGACCGAGTGAGATTTCCACTCGGCCGAGTCGTAACTGGCGCAGATTTCTGGGCACGCGCAGATTCAGTTTTGGGCCCGAATTTCAGGGGCTTTTTAGGCAGTTTTGCTAGGTTTTTGGGGGCTATTTAAGAGGGTTTGTAGCCGTCATTGAGAGGGGTTCCAAGATGTTTTCTTATTGATTATTTTAGAGGTTAGGCCATGCCCTAGGCCCCCTCTTGGATCAAAAAGATTGTATTTGGATTGGAATTCTTCATCAAAGCTAAGTATCTTTGTTCTTATTCTTTGAATCTTTGATTTGATATCTTTTTGTATGCAAGCTATGGTTTTTATTGATTCATATATCCTTATTGCTATGCTAGAGTAGATTTGTTGTTCTAGGGCATGTGGATGAACCCTATGGATCTAATTTCAGATTTGTGATGAATGAATTTCTAAATTGCTACAATTGCTAGGAGGTTATGTTGTGATTGATTTATTACGGATAGCTAGGGATTTCCATCGATTGGGGGTTGCAAGAGATTGGATTCTAATCGATGGGAAGGCCTAGATATTCGATTTAGGTTTACAATTGGGTTTCTCTTGATTTGGTTTGCAAGAGATTGGACTAAAGCTAGGATTTTTAATTGTAAATCTATACCCATATTCGTTTGCAAGAGATTGGACGAATACGAACTATCACAACCTAGATCGTAACTCGAGTTTGCACGAGAGTGGGCTCGAGGAGCGATTGAACGATGACGTCGATCTTCATGCTAGTGGTTTATGTTAGGGTTTGCAAGAGATTGGGCTCTAATCTAGGTTGCTATAGACTGGCAATAGAGCGAGAGCGTGAGCTTGGTTCTATATTCAGTTACGACTAGTTCACCTCAATGCAAGTCTAGTAATATTGAGATTCACTATTTACGATGATGTATGACGATCCGTAGTGGGAATTCCCTAGCCCTAGACACTTTTATTATATTGTATTTGAATCGATATTTGACCGATTTCTTTATCACCAACACCGACATCCACCCCCATTTCCATTATATCATACCATAGCCATCTCCACCAATAAAACATTCGTAGTCAAACCAACCTAGGATAGATTGGAACCGACACCACCTCCTCGTGTTCGATACCCGCTCGTCACTTGACCGTGCGCTTGCGGTAAAACTACACGGTCGCTCTTTAGGGTGTACGCCTGGGCGGGATCAAGTTTTTGGCGCCGTTGCCGGGGAGGTGTTTCCCGTTGGGTGCCAATTTGTCACAATTAGGTTGATTAGATTACATTAATAAAAAAAATCAAAAAAAAATCAAAAAAAAAACATTGAGAGAGATTTTTTTTCCCACCACCTGCTATTATTATCTTTATCTCTCTTTGTACCACTGACGTCTTTTCCCGGTTGTTTACTTTGATTGATCAGGTACAATTGTTGCAGCAATGGTGCTTCCAAAGAAAATGCGAGCGGGCTCTATACAATCCTACATATATCTCGCTGCATTCTATCAGGCTGATGGAGAATCCTTCGGGGAAGCCTTGTCTAGGTTTGAAGGAATGTTAGAAATGTTCCAGACGGAGTCAGACAATGAGTGGAATGACTCCACGCTATTTGATATCTTCACTAGAAGGCTAAAGGGACCCTCACGTGAGTTTTTGAAGAGGATGCAAGTGGGGAAGTTCAGTGATCTACAGTTGGCAGCAGCCTTGGAGCAAATGATAGATGATGCTCGATCTACCGGTTCACTAACCGTTACGGTAAGTAAACCATATGACCATGTATTCATCGATTTTGTTATGGCTAATGTCTCTAGCGCAGGTACTATCGTAGATGGCGTGTATGCTTCACTTGAAGGTGATCATATCCACCTTTACACCATCAATACTCCAAAAATAGAGACATTTGAACTGTCAAAGGAGGACACATATATGGACCTATTGAGAAACATTATTAACGTAGTTCGAGATTCCGGTCCATTGACAATAACGGCAGGTGAACCTTTTGAGCTCGAATTTCAGAACTTTATTACTCATTGTATCTCTTCCACAGGCACAATTGATGATGGAGTCTATGCTCTAGTTGAGGGGCACAAGACCTACTTTTATACCGCGGTCAAGATACATGAGCCCATAGAGCCACCTGCACCTACTATTGAGGAGGCCAAGCCATGCAATCGGGTGCCTCGAGCTCCAGGACAGAAACAAAGAAGGAAGCATGAAAAGGAGATGATGACGTTTACATTGCCTTCTATACCTGAGGAGCCTGAGGAGGATGTCCACGTTCAGCTTGGGGGAGAGTCAGCTTGTGCCATCGTCGCTCCCCCTTGCCACCCACATGAGCCAGAGCTTGCTTTTGAGGAGGCCTTACATGCGGAGCCAGAGCTTGTCACCGAGGAGGCCGTGCATTGGGATGAGGACACAGCCATTCATGAGGATCCCAAGCATTACCATCCTCCTTTCGAGCTACCGCAGCCACCTCTACTTTCTACAGAGGCTGAGCATCCCTCAGAGGACCACCCTTCCACTGACGCCGAGAACAATCCCACAGAGCTTATGGCTCCCCATCAGGGAGATCTCTTTACTCCCTCGCCCTTTATATTTGATTCCCCTCCCGTGTATGATGTTTTTTATAATTCAGATTTTGACGACTCATCGTGCCTTTTGCAGGATTCATGTACATACGATCAAAACGAACGATGGGACGTATACGAGGAGGAGAGCGAGGAGTTAGCACCCATGGACACTATTGAATATGATCAGGAGGTGCGATGGGATAAGTCTGACGATGATGAGGAGCTGCCTGATGAGACCTATGCTTATATGCCCAAGCTACCTGAACAACCTGAGGTGAACAATGAGGAGTTGATCGACGTGGTATACGAGAGTGGAGATTTATTTCCAGGGAAGTGTTGTCACCCATCTTTAATTTTACATACTTATGTTGATGACCCTCTTTGGAATACATTTATTTTGGGGAAGAATTATCCACATCAGATTGATGCGGCTTATCTCTTGTAGGGTACAGGTGGAGTCCTTGGAGAGGTGCTGGGAGCCACATTGCTGGAGTCTGATGGAGTCCGTGGATACACGCGCCTGGCGGAGCCACGGAAGGAGCAGTTGGAGCAGTTGCCTGCACCAGCAACGATACTGGATCCGCCTTTTGCTATAGGTGGTATCAATCCAGTAGTGTAGAAATTTTTATGCTTTAAATAAACTCGAATCCTCTCGACAGCGAGAGGACCGTATATATTTGCTTGAATAAATATCACCTCTTATGACGGCAACAAAAATCATTTAAACCCCAAACCCATTATATATATTAATTCCCCCTCCATATTTTGATACGCCACATCCTTTTTGCTCACCACCCATCGAGCATTTCTTTCAAGTGAATACTCATATTCTTATTCGTTTGACTCAATCTCGCTTAGCAAAGCCATGACATTTTTGATCGAGTCATTTAAATAGGATTGTTTGGTATAAGCTTGGGGGAAGGCGCTCTCATGCATCATTGTATGTGCATGTAGTTGCATTAGGATTTCATGTCATTCATAACATCATTTTTCATTCACCCCCTTATTATTATCGTTGTTCCTCATATTCTTTCATTATGATCACATTGAGGACAAATGTGAAGTTTAAGCTTGGGGGAGTGCATTTCCATGCCATTTAGATGCATTAGTTGCATTTTTACTTTATTTTAGGATTTTTAAAATTTTTCAAAATTTTTGCATCATCTTTTTTATTTTTCCATCTTATTTTCCTTTCATGTGTGTTCATGCATCATATTGTGTGCTTGTTTTTCTTTTCTTTCCTCTCTTTTATTTTATATCTTTATTTTCTTTTCCTCTTTTCGCTAGATTTGTTCCTTATGATGATGTCTCTTATTGATTTGGCAACCATCACGATGCTTATTATTCCTTGCCATGCTACTTAGAGTATTTCATAGTCCTACTATCCATGTGCTTGCTTATATATTCTTTTGATGATTCCTCTATATGAATGCATGATATTAATTGAAGCTGAATGTATGGATTAGTGTTTGGTATGCTTTTGTTGGAAGTGCTCCAAGATTCACGCATCAATTGTATAACGGAAGCATCTGCCTTATTATCTTATTCACCTTCTGTTGCATGCTTGATATGAAAGTACTCTTTACCACTTGACTTCGCTTTTTATTGAGATGATTGAGAATATCCATACTTACATATGAGTTTTAGTTGAAGTATTATTTTATTGAACCGTTCTTGCACATCTTAGAGTGAACCGAGTGTTACATTATTTCTCTCTCCACATATATCTTTTTATTCTCTACATGTCACTTGAGTTCACTTCCTAAAGCTACTTATATCGCATCTATTTCCCAAAAATCCCCACAAAAGAAAAAGTTAGCTCCAAAAAGTCCAAAAAGCCAAAAAGGATCCAAAATCCAAAAATACAAATCATATAGCTCCTACAAAAATCCAAAAAAGAAAAAAGAGAAACAAAGCCCAAAAGAAAAAAAAGAGATATTTCTCTATATCATTATTGGAGCCACAAAATACTTGGGAAAACCAAGGCAAAAATCCCATTTTCCACTATCATATTCATTTAGATGTGATGCCTCAAGCTAAGCTTGGGGGGTGAATTCATTTGACCATATGAGTGAGTATGACATTAGAGTGGAGACGTGCATGAATGGGAATATTCGATAATGCTTAGACTTTGCAAAATATATTAGATATGGAGATTTTTCATGATTTGAAATAAATACGTGAATGCCATGACTCTTATTCTATTCTCTATTACATGCTTGGTGTGTATCTTATATGCTTCATTTATAAATTGTGATTGAAAAGTGCATCGCCAATGAATTGTATATTAAATTCTATGAAATGCGTGATGTGGATATGAATTGATTGTATGAATTTAGAGAGTCCCTTTTGTTATTCTTAAAAGCTTGCAAGTACCATGTCTAAGTAAGATATGAAATCCTTATAGCATGTGATTTGTATCTTCCAAGTTATCGTGATGTGTAGCTTATGGCTTGAGATCTGAGAGAAGAATCTAGCGACCCCTTCCACATCGTGTTCTTTCTTTTTCATTTCATTTTCTTTATTTTCATGTCCCGAGTTCGTCTCTCTACTTATCTTCCTCGAGGACGAGTAAGAGGTAAGCTTGGGGGATTTTGATCACTCCATATTTTACACCTTTTTTCCGCATGTTTTCACGCCATTTCGATTGCTCATATTGCGTTTTTCAAGATTATTCGACAATATTGCGATGCTTTTCACTATTTCTTGTTTTTGTCAGATTTCAGGAAATATGGAGCGATCGGGAGCAAAAATGAGCTTAAAGGATTTGCACCCACTCCGGAGTGTCAACCATGGCCCTTTTGAGGGTTATTCTGCAATGGAAGACAAGTGGAAGAAGAAAGAACGTCGTAGGAGCGACGAGGAAGCGAAAAGATGGAGATTGGGCATTTTCAGCATGCCACTCGGCCGAGTGAAGGAGCCACTCGGCCGAGCATTGAGACCCCGCTCGGCCGGCCAGATCGGACACGCAACAGAGATGCATCAGCGTGCACTCGGCCGAGCATCGCACGCCCACTCGGCCGAGTGCGGAGACTCCGTCCGCCCGAGTGGCACCCAGATGACGGCAAGCCAAAATGTCCAAATCTCTGTAATCCGTCAGTCGACTACGAGCTCCGACTCGGTCGAGTTCCAAAAGCCCCTCGGCCGAGTGACATTTGCCACTCGGCCGAGTGATGCCGAGGACACGAAGCGCCCAGATTTTCTGACATCCTCACATTCTTTTGAAATCTGCTATTATTCCAGTTGGTAATTATTTTTCTCATATTTTTTATGGATAGTAGACTTCATGACGATTCCAACGCCGCTAAGAACGTGCAAATCGGAGGTCAGATGAAATCTAGTGAATTTCTGCAAGTCGATGTTGCAGTGCTGGAATTTGCATGTCAGTGTCACTCGGCCGAGTGACATTTCCACTCGACCGGGTGAGTTTTCCACTCGGCCGAGTGACCAGTTTTTGACAGTTTTTGACAGTTTTGACAGAGTGCTGTTTTCTGGAGTTTCTGCATGAAAGCTCACTCGACCGAGTGACATTTCCACTCGACCGAGTGAGTTGTCCACTCGACCGAGTGAGATTTCCACTCGGTCGAGTCGTAACTGGCGCAGATTTCTGGGCACGCGCAGATTCAGTTTTGGGCCCGAATTTCAGGGGCTTTTTAGGCAGTTTTGCTAGGGTTTTTGGTGGCTATTTAAGAGGGTTTGTAGCCGTCATTGAGAGGGGTTCCAAGATGTTTTCTTATTGATTATTTTAGAGGTTAGGCCATGCCCTAGGCCCCCTCTTGGATCAAAAAGCTTGTATTTGGATTGGAATTCTTCATCAAAGCTAAGTATCTTTGTTCTTATTCTTTGAATCTTTGATTTGATATCTTTTTGTATGCAAGCTATGGTTTTTATTGATTCATATATCCTTATTGCTATGCTAGAGTAGATTTGTTGTTCTAGGGCATGGAGATGAACCCTATGGATCTTATTTCAGATTTGTGATGAATGAATTTCTAAATTGCTAGAATTGTTAGGAGGTTAGGTTGTGATTGATTTATTACGGATAGCTAGGGATTTTCATCGATTGGGGTTTGCAAGAGATTGGATTCTAATCGATGGGAAGGCCTAGATATTCGATTTAAGTTTACAATTGGGTTTATCTAGATTTGGTTTGCAAGAGATTGGACCAAAGCTAGGATTTTTAATTGTAAATCTATACCCATATTCGTTTGCAAGAGATTGGACGAATACGAACTATCACAACCTAGATCGTAACTCGAGTTTGCACGAGAGTGGGCTCGAGGAGCGATTGAACGATGACGTCAATCTTCATGCTAGTGGCTTATGTTAGGGTTTGCAAGAGATTTGTAAGAGGCGTTACAAGCAAGTATTCCCTTTTATCTTCCTCGACCGTCTCTAAGTGATATCCGTTTAAACGGATATCTTTAAAGCTTAGGAGGTTTCGGATAGATTTAGGGGAGTATAACGCATTTCTAAGTGTGATATGTGTGTTACTGGGGAGCAATATAATTGCTTTCCCTGATCCTTCGATTATGTTTGCTGGTCCTGAGATTGTTCTCAGTGGACTAGAATAGCTACTTATGCTCGTGAAGTAGTCTATGTTTTGAAGGATCAAGTGTGTCGATGCACTGTCCACTAGGCAGATTAATTCCATGTCTTAAAAGAAAGACATTCAAGCAGTAAATGATATGAAAAGAAAAGATCTACTTTCATAAAAATAAATGCTCAAAATATTGTTTGACATGGAAATAAAACTAGATACGATGCATAAAAAGAAGATACATTGCTAGTACATAGAAGTGTTCCAGAACTAGAGAGTGTCATCTCCCACGAAGTCTTCAGGAGTCCATGAGGTCTCTGTTAACGCTGCGCTCTCAATCAGGTTTGTCTCAGCTCGAGCCTTGAGGCTAGCCTAGTAGAGGTCCTGGAGGTGTTTTGGGGTGCGGCAGATGCTGGACCAGTGGCCCGTCATTCCGTATTTGGAGCACTTGTCCTCCCAGTCTTTCTTGGAAGTGCCACCTTTGTTGGACATCCTCTTTTGCTTCTTATCCGTGAACTTCTGGTTCTGAGGAGGAGCTGGGGGAGTGGCCTTCTTCTGCTGCTTTTGTTCTTTCCATTTCTGGAATTTTGCCTTTTTGTCCATCTTCTTCTTCTGGGAAGACTGGAAGTGTGCCTCTGCAGGAGGTGGCAGTGGAGCGGAGCCAGGAGGGCGCAGGTTGTGAGTGGCAACCAACATGTCTCTGTTCTGTTCAGCCATAAGCAGGCATGAAAGCAGATCAGAGTACTTCGTGAACTTCCTCTCACAGTATTGTTGCATAAGGATCATATCCTTCTCGTGAAAAGACGTGAACGTCTTTTCCAGCAACATTTTCTCCGTCACCGTTTCACCGCACAACTTCAGGCGTGAGGTGATACGGAAGAGAGCTGAGTTGTACTCCGCTAAGGATTTGTAATCCTGTATGCGGAGATGAGTCCACTCGTATTGCGCACGGGGTAGTATGACATCTCTCTGATGTCTGTACCTCTCCTCGAGTGCGTCCCACAGCTCGTAAGGATCCTCTACAGTGAGGTACTCGTCCTTCAGGGTCGAGTCTAAATGTTTCCTGATATATATAATGGCTTTCGCCTTTAATATATCGGAAACTTCCTCTGTATGAGGTGCCTCTTTTGAAGCATCCTTGTCGGCCGAGGCAGTACTTGTTGCCTTCTCAGTCGTTGTGAGACTGAAACCATGAAAGCGCAGATGAAACTTCAGGTCCAATTTCCAACTTAGGTAGTTTGACCCATCGGCCATAAGGACCGAAAAGTCGACATTCGCAAGTCTGGCCATTGAATGATCTAGCAATATATAAAAACAACATGTATCATTAAAACTGATTTGAAATAGACATCCACGCATGTATTTCAAACATTTTTCATAGCATGGATCTTTTTAATGGAAATTTAACATACATGCTTTTTGGGGTTTTATAATGTGAATAATTAACAAAGGTTAACATTCACGCATGCTATTTGGTAGTTTCATTGTAACATTAAACATGGTATTAAAATAATTAACATCCACGCAATTAATGTATAAGCAATGAAAAAAGAAAATGACTTAGGACTATGGGGATCAGCCAGCCGACACCGAAATAAAAAGAAGTACAGTCCGAAGTTACATCAAAAATTGCATGAAAGAATAAAATACAACTTGGGAACTTCAAAGAGAAGCCACTATCATCATTGTGCATACGCCTTCAGCTCCTTTTTGGTGTCCTTCGGTCTTCTTTTTTTACATATATATCCTCACTTACAAATTTCTCTCAAAAAAAGAACAATTGCAGGAAATTAAAAAGTGTCGGAAACCTGGCTGATCCTTAAAAACATAGCCTAATTTGCACATCCACGCAGATAATATATTGAAAACATACAACCACGCAGATAATCAATCACAGGCATGTAAAGATTATTTTAAATAATCTAAATTGTGTGTGACGTGCTAAAAAATTTATTTTGAAAAACTTTTACCTTTGATCCATATTTTAATGTTTTGTTTACCACTTTAAAACCCTTTAAAGTTTTCTTTTAATTATTTTGGGCTTTTTAGGGCCAAAAATAAAAGAAGAAAAAATTATTTATGTAAATAGGCTTATTTTCTGGCTTTTTGGGCCATGAAAACAACCCATCAGGGTTAATTGGGCCTCCCCCGAAAAATTGGCCCGTTAAGGGCTAGGGTTTCCGAAAAACCCTAGGAGGGCCCGTGGGGCGCGGCCGCCGTGGCGGCGGGGCTGCCGCGGCCTGTAGCCGCGGCAGTTGGCCGCGGCCTGAGGCCGTGGCAGCGTGTCCGCGGATTCAGGCCGCAGCGTTTTTCCGCCGGCGGCACTCATAGGGTGCCGCCGTTTAGCCCTTCGGGCGTGCGGGGTATGGATCAAGGTTTGGGGAGGTAAAAAACAGATTTTTCGAGAATTTAGATCGCCAAAAAACTTATTTTTATTGATTTTAGACATGCAGATCTAAATAAAATTGTGATTTTTACCGAGTTTTAAACTTTTTGATCCTAAAACATGTAGATCTAACGTGAAAAGCAAGTTTAGATCTAAAAGTTTTGATTTTTACCTCTAGATTCGACAAGGGAATCTAGTCGACGGTTGGTGAAGGATGCCCTTTTCGCTCCCCGTTGAGAAGATTACGATCTTCTTGAATCTGAGCGATTGATGGATCTCCTTCCCCGCGAGCCGCCGTCACCTCCAACGAGCATGATCGTGCTGATAACGTGTTGTGAAGGAAAAAGTAGGGAAATCGGTGTAGAGAGTTAAGAGCCCCCTACCCTTGTATTTATAGCTTTCAATAGTGGGTTGGATACCCAATTGGCCCAATGGGCCTATTCATAACATATATCACATTCTCTTTTTACCAAAATTAGAAAAAAATTACACGGAACTTTATGTGCACCTCATTTGTTTTGAGGTGAAGATAGCACTTTTTGAGGTGTAAATAGCACTTCTCAGTTTTTTTCTTACGCACATGTTAAAAGGTTTAAGGTGTTATTTTTTCTTATGCATTATTTTTTCTTATGCACATGATGAGGTTATAGTACCGGTTATCTTAATTTTCATATTACAATGCGCCAATGCACCAACAGTCAAATAAACCCAAGACACTTTTCTCATGTGCATTGGAAAAAAACCATATAAATGTGAAACCGTTAAATTTGCTAGGATTATTTCTACGCACAAAGCAATTTGGCTTCATTACACCTTTGGTGTATTAATCTGTTAGAAAATAATGATTAAATTGAACTATGCAAATTATCTAAAAGTAGCGGAGTCTAGACTTTTTAACGACTACGTAAGTGGACTAGTTTCATTCTAGGGTATTCGATCACACACACAGAGAGAGACATGGGAAACGTCTATTGTGTATTGGATTCTCTAATACATGTTTTGATGATGAACAAACATTATGTTTTGGTTTAATGAATTTTTTAATTGTTAGGGCAAACATTGATTGCTCAAACAAAGGATATGACAAACTAGATTAAGACATTTATCACTTGAACACCCATCTTTTTGTTGATGACAAATGAGGAGAAGAAATTCAAGGTGTAACATCAAAATCAAATGAGAATGCATCAATTCAGGAAGAGTATGCATATAGTTAGGAGAAGTACAAATTTAACTTTGTTTAAATTTAATCACTACAAGAAAATAGGTCTTCTCTGACGACCTTTTACTGACGATCGATATAACGTCAATAAAGCTGCCCTTTTACTGACGACAATAAGGGCCTGTCGGTGATATTGAAAAGTCACTGACGACAATAAGGGCCTGTCAGTGAGAAGTCACTGACGACCAATTAAGCCGTCACGGAAAACTGGCACTTACCGACAAAACCATCAGAGACAATAGGCTATGACTGATGGCCCGTCAGTGCTATGTTGGGAGTACAGCAGTTTCACTGACGGCCAGGGCTCCATCAGCAATAGTTGGACGTTGCTGATGAGGATCGCCGTCAGTGAAATTTTTAATTTTTTTGCTAATTATATTAATATGTTATAATAACTTTCGCTGATGGATTCCATTAGCATTAGCCCCATATTCGCTAACGGGACTTTTCGTCAGCAAATATGGGGTTATTTTCGCTGAGATCACTGATGGACCATCAGTAATGAGCAGGTGTTTCACACCTTTTTTCCTTTAGGTGTGTAACCATCACCGACGAGCTAAAATTACCTTCATTGATTATGTAATTCACTGACGGAACCGTCAGCAAAACCCCCACTAAAGTCACCATATTCAAGGAAGTGACAACTACCCATCCCTTCACTGATGGATCTGTCAATGAGCTTTAGCCATTCTAATGGAACCGTCAGGGAAATGCCCAAAATGTTATTGGTGTCATTGATGGCACCGTCAGTGACACCCAGCGCTATACAGCATCGAAATCGAGGAGACGTCCAAATATTACTACTCTTCACTGATGGTACCGTTAGTAATATCCCCACTAAATCCTTAGATTACTCTTTCATTCCTACGCTCATACATTTGGTGTTCGCTTCGCTTCGCCTTCACCTTCGCCTAATCTCGTCTTCGCCTTCGCCTAATCTCGTCTTTGCGTCACCTTCCCCTATGCTCAACCTTTTTGCTTAATATTCCAACTTCGGTTTACAATCGTTCCTTGCCCGATCATCGCCTTCACTCTTATGTGTGTGTAGTAGAACTGCTTCTCTGGTATATGGCACTTTAAAAGTTTTCTATGTGTGTAGCCTGATCGTAGATTGTAAATCACAGATCGTTGTTTAATCGCTACTAAACTGAATTTGGGATGAGTTGTGCTTTCATAGACTGCAAATCTACAATGTCGTTGATATAGCTTTCCTGCCAATCTTATGTTTTTGGATCTCAACTAATTTTGGTTATTTGCAAGTTTAATAACTGAGATTTCTGTTTAGCGTTCGTTGCGATATGGTATCTATGTGTGTGTGTGTGGTGTGGGGGGGGGTTGTGTGAGGTCTATATCAAATTTAGATATGAGAGGGACAAGTCTTGATGAGTTCCATGAATTTACGATGAGCAAATGTTTTCATATGATAACATTACCTTGATATTTTTGCAATGAATAATAAGGCTGATACGCCTACTTTGGAGAGGCCCCAGAACCACGGGGCCCGAGCCCAACCTGAGGGCGGGAGGCCCACGAAGAAGGAACGGCCCGAGTGATGAGACGCCCCGAAAATCTCAGACCCGATTCATCCACGACCCGACAAGCTTATGACCAGCCCACGATCACCGGCGGTAACTGCTCCTCCCAGAGCACGAAGCCTTAATGTCCATTAAGGAGCCGCGTAATCAACTCCACCATGACACAGACAGGCGCCATCGTTGGGATGGATCTCGGGGGGTGCGAGTGGGGCGGACAACAGTGGGCGTGGATCGAGGGGCAAAATGTGGGCCAAGCTCCATAAAAGGACCGGAAGGACAACCGAAGAAAAGATCGAATCCCAGGTATCCAAATTGGAGGTATTCCATCAACGACCTTAGCTTCTGCCATTTCTCTCCATCCCCCTGCTCATGCCGAGGGTCAGCGTATTGATCTCCTCCCGAGTCATACCTACCCCGTCGAGAACTCTTCAGACCTTGATCTGACTTAAGAATCGGAGGGGATTTGGCCGGAACCAAGGTCCGGCCCCCCTGACGAGTTTCTCGTCTATTCAAGAAGAAGCTGACCGAGGCGCCGAGGCCACTCCTTAGCACCAATTTATCGTGCCCGCTGCTAGCAGGCGTGGAAACCGACCGAAGACCGAGCAGCGAGCGAAGCGCCGAGGCTACCCCTCGACGCACGTCCACCGAGGTCGAGCCCATCACACGGAGCTGAGGCTTCCCCTCTGCTCCGCATCAGCCGAGGACCGACGCTCAGCCCGATTCTCGTGCTCGACCTCGACTCCTCTGACCCACACTAAGTGCACGTGTGCTTGGCATGCCCAAGGGATCTCAACTGACCCCTAGACCACGTTGACAGTGTAGTCCTCGGTCAACGATCCAGTGGTGAGAAAACACCCGTAAACATCTGGCGCCATCTGTGGGAATGAGCTAACACCCACGTAAAATAACCACACCGACAATGACGCGGCTCCACCATCCACAACGAAGAGGGGGCACGACCCCGGTGTCGGCCGTCGGCCCCCATCGTGGACGGCGGGAAGGGACCATGACTCCCCGGCGCACGCGTCGGGTTGGGGCTCCAGGGCGACCCCGACCTGACCGTGCGGAGAACTGTGATGTGGAGACCAGGAGTTCTCCACCACCACCCAGTCAGCAGAGCGGGTGCAGCGAGGGAGAAACTGCGGTCGGACGAAGCACTAGTGGTGTCTGTAGTCATCGACACATCCATGGTGCGGTGGCTTCTAGTCGATACTAGCAGCTCGTGCGACATCCTTTTCATGTCAACTTTGAAAAGGATGGGACTGCGGGACAAGGACCTGGAGCCATGCTCAGGGCCCGTGGTGGGCTTCATGGGTCATTCCACGCCCATCGTCAGGGCAATCCACCTCCCGGTCATGCTCGGGGGGCCACCTGACTCGGTGACCCTGATGGTGGAGTTCGTGGTGCTGAGGATCGGGTTGGCATACAACGGGATCATCGGTCGCCTGCTCCTCAATGTTGTCGACGTGGTGGTCTCGACTCTCCACCGGACGATCAGGTTTCAGACCCCAAGGGGGATTGGACAGGTCGACGGCGACGCAGGAAAGCTGAAGATCTGCTACCAGCTGGTGGGTGAGAAGACTGCTGAACAGCCTAGCGATCCGATGGCCTCACTTGACTTGAGGTGCGGGCCGAGACACACTCCCGCGGAGGAGCAGGAGCAGATCCCAGTCACGAATGTCGAGGGAAGATTCGTTTCCATCGGATCAGGACTGGATCCTGACTTGAAAAGCAAGTTGATCGAGTGCTTGGAGGCAAACCTTGACGTCTTCGCGTGGTCGCCCGATGACATGCCCGGTGTTGACCCCCGGGTGATTGTGCACCGGTTGAATGCCGATCCCAATTTCAAACCGGTCAGGCAGAAGAAGCGGAATCTAGGTGGCGAGAAGATGAAGGCGGCCTCTGAGGAGGTGGAACGTCTTCTCGATGCCGGCTTTATCCGAGAAGTCTGGTACCCGGAGTGGCTGTCCAACGTCGTGATGGTCAAGAAACCCAACGGGAAGTGGCGAATGTGTGTGGATTTCAGTGACCTCAACAAAGCTTGTCCCAAGGATAGCTACCCATTACCACGCATCGACCACCTCGTGGACAATGCTTTAGGGTATGAAATGCTCAGCTTCATGGACGCCTACTCCGGGTACAATCAAGTCCAGTTGGATCCTTGGGACGAAGAGATGACAGCCTTTACGACAGATCAGGGGACCTTCTGCTACAAGAAGATGCCCTTCGGCTTGAAGAACGTAGGGGCCACCTACCAGAGAATGGTCAACAAGGTGTTCGACTCCCAGATAGGGAGGAACCTAGAGGTCTACGTCGACGACATATTGGTCAAGTCGAAGGAACCAGGGGATTATATCGCCGACCTCAGGGAAACCTTTGAGCAGTTGCGTAAACACAACATCCGGCTCAATCCCACGAAGTGTAATGCCCTACAAAGCTACTGCACAAGTACTAGAGCGGGGGTGAATAGTACTTTAAAATAATTAAGAAGATAATTCCAAATTATCTTGCAAACTCAACCAACAATGCGGAAATGCGGAAATGTAAATATTGACAACAAGGAAATACAATCACAAACAGACAATTTAACAGGTTCGGATCCACCCAAGTCTCCCCGACTTGTTCCCGGTGATCCTACGTCCCAACCACCCGGATCCCCTCTGGATACTTGAGTTAGAAACTTCTAACTCAAATTAGCACTATGAAATACTTGTAGAACCCTCTACAAGATCAAATCATACACAAAAGAAATTGTGACTACCACAACCCGTGATCACAAACAAACTCTCACAACCGAGAGTAAAACACTTACAATATGAAAGTAAATGAAATACAAACATACCGACAAAATCCTATGCCTTGAGTAAAACTTACGATTTAGGGCAAAGACGGATTTTGGGGAAGATGAAGGCACCAAACCCTAGCTCCAAGATATTGACCAGCAATGGAGTCCTAGGAAGTTGTTGGTGACCTTGGATCAAGCTCTTGGCTTGGAAGGCTCACAATCAATGAATCTCTCTTTTGAAATAAGAGTGAGGGAGAGATTCTTGAATGAAATGAAAGAGCTTTGAATGAGGATTAAATGCTTTCTCTTTGATCTCTAAATATCAATTTATATCAGCCTTGAGTGCTATGAAAGCAGTACTCCAAGTATATATAGGATAGAGGAAAGAGAGAGCAAAATTCGTGGCATTTAATGCTCCAACAGCTCTATTCTTAAGCAGACTAGTTGGTCAAAGAAGGATCACTGACCGACTAGTTCATCAACTAGTCGGTCGGTGAAACAACAAGAACCGACTAAGACGTGAACAGTCAAATAGAGAAGTTCAGACTTAAAGAACTAGTCGGTCTAAGAAGACTTGCCAACCGACTAGTTTCACAACTAGTCGGTCGGTGAGTGTGCTTTGACCGACTAACAGAAGAAGTAGAATAGTCTGAATACAAGTTGAGTTAGTCGGTCTAAGAGCAAATGCTGACCGACTAGTTTATCAACTAGTCGGTCGATAAATGTACATAGACCGACTAACGATAAACAGTAACTTAGGCTATATAGTAGAAGCTCAACTAGTCGGTCTAAGAAGGATTCCTAACCGACTAGTTTCACAACTAGTCGGTCGGTGAACCTTCTTTGACCGACTAACTGTAAACAGTAAGTGAGCTAGAAATTTAGAAGGCATTTTAGTCGGTTCAAGAAGCTTTGCCGACCGACTAGCTTGCCAACTAGTCGGTTGGTTCTTCTTTTTGAACCAACTAACATGCACAAGAAGTCGCGAATCGAAGCGCGAAGCTTCGGAAAAGTTTGTATGGACTTCTACTAAGATCCTAGCTCTAAGATATGAGCGTTATGAAGATTAAAACGTAAGACCTACTCAAGGCTTAACATTCTACGAAAAGAAGCTAGAAGACTATAAATTAAACTTGACGAACCGTCTTCAAAAGCTTCAATCGAATCTTCATGACTTCAATAATGGTCCATGAGCTTCAACGAAGCTTTAGGCACACGATCACGCGCTTTGACAAGTCTTGAGATGTCGCTTTGGATGTTCATATAAATTTGGCGACAATCTCCATAACTGCGCTCACAATGAGTTAGTTCACGATATTTATGTTTGTTCATCATCCAAAACCAAATCCGGGGAATCAATACTCAACATTCTCCCCCTTTTTGGTGATGACAAACCAACATAAATAATAATAAAAAACAATGATTCAAATGAAATTTACTTACTCCCCCTGCATTGATGACACGTTAATTCCAAATTAAATAATAATCATAAGCATCAAGCAGACGAGTAAAGTGTAAAATGTGAATCAATTATTGAAATATCGGATTCGAAATCCATTTTTATATCTGAATCTAACATATCAAATTAGATTCTTGGAAAAATGCTTTAAATTATCATTTAGCACATGTCATTATTAATTCTCTCCCCCTTTGGCATAAGCAAAAAGAGCGGGAGGAGATCAACGACAACAACAATGGCTTCAAATAAAAGCATGGGAGTCGTAGAATTCGACCACGGTCCAAATGACACCAAAGTAAAATACGAATTAAATCAAAGCGTGTCAATGAGACCAAATTCAAAAATCGTTAAATAAAATCATCAAAACTCAAATTACTTTCACGAATTGAGTTATGGAATATACTCTCCAATATCAACATTCTTGATGAATTAAGTGCATGGAAAACAATTCTATGTTTCCATTGAAATAATTTCTATTAAATTCAAAGTTAATCGTCGAGCGACGAAGTCAATATCAGAGACAGATAAAATATATAAAATGTGCACAAAAGAAGTAAATGGCAACACGATGTATATATATATATATCAAACATGATACAACAAAATTATACATATGCCAACATATATATAAGCGATCCTCAGATCGAAGCACAAAATACAACACATATCACAAAAGATATCAGAGTATCACGTACATACAAAGATATCAAAAATCCATCCAAAAAGACATCAAAATACATCACAAAATCCAGAACCACCATCTATCCTACCCAACTCTCTCACAACTACATGTATCATCCAATGTGCATAGGAGAGTCCTCCAAAGAAGCTCAGGAGGCAGCGGGAGGATCTGCATCAACATCAGGCTCTGCAGAAGAAGGTGTGGTGGTCACTGGGTCAGCAGGAGTGTCCACAGAAGGGATAGACTCTACGGGAGTGGCCTCGGGAGCACCAGACGAAGTATCCACCAGAGGAACGGTGGCAACAGGTGTGCTCTCGGGGGCACCAGCATACGTAGCAGCAGATGTACCCTCTGGGGCACGAACAGCAGATCCAATAAGCTGCTTGAGCGCAACATCATCCATCTCCTCCTCGTCAGAAACAGACGGAGGAACCTCTATGCCCAAGTGAGATGCGATGCGAACGAGAATCTCCTCAGAGCGAGCACAACGAGACTCCACACGTCGCAACGAACGTGCAAGCTCAGCAAGAGTAGGAGTAGGAGATGAGGGAGCAGCAGAAGCAGAGGCTGAAGGAGTCGTCCTCTGAACATGACGAAGCGCCGCAAGAGATTTCTTGATGGCCGTCGCAGTCAGAGGGGGACCAAGGGGACGCTCATCATCAGGAGGGAGAGGGACACCAAAGTGACGGAATACAAGTGTCAGAAGGCAAGGGTATGGAATGTGAGCAGATTTTGTGGATTTCCGAATACACTCAAAGGATTCCATCTTATCAAGAATAATCCTAGCCAAATTGATCTCGCTCCCAATGAAGAGAGCGTATATCAGCTTAAGAAATGGCTGGGATGGCAAGATCGACGAGCCGTACTTCGGAAGGAGGAACGACTTCAGAATAAGATTCAAGACCCAAGCGTTGGGCTTGAAGGATTTGGATGGGACGCCAATCATGGCGGGAGGAATGACATGGAAAATCTCGGCATGCATCACCTGATCAAGCTCAGAAATATCGTCAACAGAGATATCGGAAGGAAGAAGGCCAGACGAGGAGACACCTATCAAATCCCCTAAGATTTCTGTCGTGAGGACAATCGGTGTCCCCAAAACAGTAGTCTCAATGGAATGGGTCTCGTCGTACTGACCGCGAACACGGTTCGTGTAGAATAGCTTGACTGGACGGGGGTACGGGTGTGGATTCACCTTAGGGTCATATCGAAGATAATCAATAAGACCACTAGACGAAAGAAGATCGGCAAGGTGAGGGAAGTCGGAGAATTGAACGAAGTGCTCCAATAACAGAGGACAATGCTCTATACAGTTGTAAGCCACGAGACACAATGGGTCATCGTGACACAACGATATATCAACACCGCCAACTGGCATGGGAGCCTTCCCCTTAGGCTGACGAGTGCTAGATCGGGGTGGAGGAGTAGGATCCCTAGCGGTATGCTCGGTCTCCGGAATATATTCCGTGTCGGAATCATCAGGAGGAGTGGGAGCACGGAATGAAGCTGGAGACACTGGCTGTTTCCTAGGCTTAGGTTGAGATCTAGGCTTGGCGATCGCCGTCCTCTTCTTCTTAAGAGGAGGCGAAGACGATGAAGGATGGGTTGATTTAGATCGGCGTTTGGGTTGCGGGGGGTCCGTAGATGGAGATTTGACGGTCATAGGTGACGGACGTGAGGGGTTGATCGGAATTCGTGTCTTCGCCATAATCGAGGCGAGACACGCACGAAATCGAAAGCTAAACCCTAAAATCAAACCCTAGGTCGAACCCTAGAAACGTTGAAATCGAAATAATCTAACCCTAGAAGCCTAAACAGCTGAAAGAGAGGATAGATAGATACCCTAGGTGGAGAGAGGAAGATCGACACCGGCGGAGATGGCCGAAAAGCGGCGGGAAACGACGGACGACGGCGGAGGGAGAAGAGGAAGTCGAAGGGATTTGGGGGTTGGAGGAAAATCACACCGATTAGAAATGATTTTAGTGGGTGTGAAGCCGTATAAGTCGATTGGAAGTTGAAAAGACCAAAGCAGCCCCTGAGCAATTAGTCGGTCACAGTTCAAGCGCTGACCGACTAGATGACGATCTAGTAGGTCGGCCAATGAGCTTGAACCGACTAAGTGCAAACAGTAACTGAAGCCAAATTTAGGGCTTGAGTTAGTCGGTCTGAGTTCATTCACTGACCGACTAGAACGCAATCTAGTCGGTCGGTCAATGAACATGAACCGACTAACAGAGTTCAAAAATTTTAGAATTTGATATTTTGAGTTCTCTCCTAATCGAACTTAGACGAAACATTGTAATACTCTCATATATCATTATACTACCCCATTAAACATCAAAAATCTTAAATTTGACGTTCATGAATAAATCGAGCATAAATTCCGAAAATTCAACCAAAAATCCAGAAAATCTCAATTAATCTAGCATGAGCATATATGAAGAAATTTAATAGCATGCAAGATAATTGAAAAATATGAGTCCTAAATCTCGGATTCACCCATAATCCCCAATTCTCGACGTAACCGCACAAAGGAGTCTTCCTTTATGGGTTTCGTGAAAATATCGGCGATTTGCTTCTTGGTTTCAACGTACACTAAAATGATGTCCTTTTTAGCAACATGATCATCTAAGAAATGGTGACGGACATCTATGTGTTTAGAACGTGAATGGTGTACCGGATTCTTAGAGAGACATATTGCACTTTGGTTGTCCACCATGATAGGGTAAGTATCACAGTTTATACCAAAGTCTTTAAGAGTGTGTCTCATCCAAAGAACCTGAGCACACGCGGCACCGGCGGAAATATATTCCGCCTCGGTGGTTGAAAGTGATACAGAATTCTGCTCCTTGAAAACCCAAGAGACAAAAGAATTTCCTATAAAATGGCAAGTGCCACTAGTACTTTTCCTGTCGGATTTGCATCCCGCATAATCTGCGTCACTATATGAGATTAACTCATATGTGCTAGACTTTGGATAAAGTAATCCAAAGTCAAGTGTGTAACTTAAATAACGGAAAATACGTTTTACCGCTACTAAGTGAGATTCCTTAGGTTGAGACTGATAACGAGCACATACACATACGACAAACATAATATCGGGCCTACTTGCGGTAAGATATAGTAAACTACCTATCATACCTCGATATAGACGAATGTCTACATATTTTCCACCCGTATCTTTATCAAGATGTGTAGTCGTGCTCATTGGAGTCTTCTTCCCGGAGGCATTCTCCATTCCAAATCGCTTTAGAAACTCCACCGTGTACTTGGTTTGGTGGATGAAGATTGCATCGTTCATTTGGCGAATTTGGAGACCTAAGAAATATTTGAGCTCACCCATGTGGCTCATCTCAAATTGATCCTTCATCACAGTAGAAAACTCTTCGCAAAGAGTGAAGTTAGTAGCACCGAAAATGATATCATCAACATAAATTTGAACTAAAATTATATCATTATTCGAATACTTAACAAATAATGTAGAATCAACTTCTCCCATTTTAAAACCTAAATCCAAAAGAAAGTTCTTTATACGGTCATACCAAGCTCAAGGAGCTTGTCTCAAACCGTAAAGTGCTTTCTTAAGTTTGAAAACGTGATTTGGAAATTTTTCATTTATAAAACCCGGAGGTTAAGAAACATAAACTTCCTCAACAACATCTCCGTTTAAAAACGTACTTTTTACATCCATTTGAAAGAGTTTAAAATCTTTATGGCATGCAAAAGATAACAATAATCTAATAGATTCTAATCTAGCTACCGGAGCAAATGATTCTTCGAAATCGATACCTTCCTCTTGCTGATAGCCTTGAGCTACTAACCGAGCTTTGTTCCAGACGACGATTTGGTTTTCGTCGGTCTTGTTCTTGAAAATCCACTTCGTTCCTATAACGGTGTGGTTCTTCGATGGCAATGGAACAAGCTCCCAAACCTCATTCCTCTCGAATTGAATGAGTTCCTCCTCTATGGCTAGGATCCAAGCACTATCTTCGCATGCTTCGTTAATATTCTTTGGCTCTATCGTGGAGGCAAAGGCACAATGAGCGAAGTAGTTGACTTGAGATCGCGTCTTGACACTATCAAGGATATTGCCAATGACTTGCTCATGAGGATGGTCACGAACGGTATGAAGCCGTTTGGGAATTCCCTGATCACTAGGAACATTCTCAAAAGATTCATTAGTAGGGTTAGTAACATTAGAATCAATAGAATTAGAATTACCAATTGAATCACATAAGACATCCATGGAGTCATCATCATTAGTAATTCTAGTAGGGACAAAACCTTCATTAAATGAGGCTTGAAGAGATTCCTCGATCGTTGAGGTTCGTTTGTTGTATATCCGGTTGGCTTTGCTACGGGAGGAATATCCAACAAATATCCCCTCATCGAATCTTGGATCAAATTTGTCCAAACTACCATACGTGTTTTTAATAAAACATTTTGCGTCGAAAACTCGAAAATGTTTAACTTGAGGCAATCTACCAAACAACAATTCATAACAAGTTTGTTTAGTGCCGTGCCTCAAAAGTATCCTATTAAACACATAGCAAGCGGTATGTACCGCTTCTGCCCAAAATTGATGGCCAAGTTGGCTATCATCAAGCATAGTGCGAGCACATTCCACTAGCGTCCTATTCTTTCTCTCAACAACACCATTTTGAGGAGGTGCGCGAGGGAATGAAAAGGTGTGAGTATTACCAACTTCATCACAAAAGTTTGAGAAAGGCTCATTCTCAAATTCACTTCCATGATCACTACGAATAGTGACAATGGTAGTTCCAATGAGATTTTGTACTTTCTTAACAAATATTGTGAAGTTTTCAAAAGCATCATTTTTATTACTTAAGGAAAATACCCAAGTAAATCTAGAAAAGTCACCAACGAAGACAAGCCCATATCTTGCATTTCCTAATGAAGCAACTCTAGTTGGCCCAAAAAGATCTAGATGTAATAGCTCTAGAGGCCGCTTAGATGAAATGCTTTTCTTAGGGTTAAAAGACGATTTTGGAAGCTTGCCTCGTTGACACGAGTCATAAAAGCTTTTCTTTTGAAAGACAAGCTTAGGGAAGCCTCTAATAGAATTTAACTTGGAAAGTTTAAAGAGTGTTCCAAAGTTCACATGACCAAAACGTCAATGCCATAAGTGTTGTTCACTTGTGTTGGCAATGAGACATTGTTCATGTGATCTTGGAAGATCTAGGATATATATATCCTTATGGTGTGTGCCGGAAAACAATAAATCATTATTATCTTTTCTCAAAATATGGCACATTCCTTTCGCAAAGCTAACTTTGTAACCTTTGTCACAAAGTTGGCTTATTGAAATAAGATTGTGGTTTAATCCTTTAACAAGGTAAACATCACTTATTGTGGTTTAGAAGGATTACCCACTTTGCCAACACCTATGATGGTTCCGCTCTCGTTACATCCAAAGACTATCCGGTTTCCGTTTGCAATGGGCACCACTCCGGAGAGCAATTGAGCATCACATGTCATGTTTTTTGAACACCCGCTATCGAGTATCCAATTATTCTTGGAGCTAAATTTTGATTTGTTGCTCCGTTTCTTTTTCTTGAGTACCTAAAGATAAACATATCATTGTAATGCCCTGCTAAGCTACTGCACAAGTACTAGAGGGGGGTGAATAGTACTTTAAAATAGTTAAGAGGATAATTCCTAATTATCTTGCAAACTCTACCAATTAATGCGAAAATGCGGAAATGCAAATATGACAACAAAGAAGACAATCGCAAACAAGCAATATTATTGGGTTCGGATCCACCCAAGTATCCCCGACTTGTTCCCGGTGATCCTACGTTCCAACCACCCGGATCACTTCCGGATACTTGAGTTAGAAACCCTAACTCTAGATTTGCACTATGAAATACTTGTGAAGAACCTTCACCAAGTCAAATCATACACAAAGGAAATTGTGACTCCCACAACCCGGGATCACAAACAATCTCTCACAACCGAGAGAAAACACTTACAATATGAAAGTAAATGAAATAGAAACTCTTACCACAAAATACCTATGCCTTGAGTAAAACTTACGATTTAGGGCAAAGATGATTTTGGGGAAGATGAAGAGGCACCAAACCCTAGCTCCAAGATGTAGATCAGCTATGGAGAGCTATGAGGTTGTTGGTGACCTAGGATTAAGCACTTGGCTTGGAAGGCTCACAATCAATGAATCTCTCTTTAGAAATACGAGTGAGAAGAGATTCAAGATTGGAATGAAAGAGCTTTGAATGAGGAATGAATGCTTTCTCTTTGATCTCTAAACTTCTCTTAATATCAGCCTTGAGTGCAATGAATGCAGCACACCAAGTATTTATAGGTTAGAGGAAAGAGAGAGAGAGAGAGAGAGAGAGAGAGAGAGAGAGAGAGAGAGATATATATATATATATATATATATATATATATATATATATATAGAAACGTTTCAATTAAAGCTCCAACGGCTCTATTCTGAACCAAACTAGTCGGTCAAAGAAAAACCACTGACCGACCTTCTCTTAATATCAGCCTTGAGTGCAATGAATGCAGCACACCAAGTATTTATAGGTTAGAGGAGAGAGAGAGAGAGAGAGAGAGAGAGAGAGAGAGAGAGAGAGAGAGAGAGAGAAACGTTTCAATTAAAGCTCCAACGGCTCTATTCTGAACCAAACTAGTCGGTCAAAGAAAAACCACTGACCGACTAGTTCATCAACTAGTCGGTCGGTCAATCAACATGAACCGACTAATGGAAGAACAGGGAATAGGTCGAAGTTCAGACTAACAGAACTAGTCGGTCAAAGAACACTTACCAACAGACTAGTTTCACAACTAGTCGTTCGGTGAGTGAACTTAGACCGACTATGAGATAAAACAAATAGTCTGAGTACAAATTGATTTAGTCGGTCCAAGAACAAATGTTGACCGACTAGTTCATCAAGTTCATCAACTAGTCGGTCGCCAAATGTACATGGACCGACTAATGATAAACAGTAACTAGGCATGTACATGAAAAGCTCAACTAGTCGGTCTAAGAAGCATCACTGACCGACTAGTTCACATACTAGTCGGTCGGTGAGTCAACGTAGACCGACTAACTGTAAACAGTAAATATCTTAGAATTGAGAAGGCAAACTAGCCGGTCCAAGAAGCATTGCCGACCGAATAGATCACCATCTAGTCGGCTGGTTCTTCTTCTTAAACCAACTAACTTGCACAAAAAGTCCCGAATCGAAGCGCGAAGCTTCAGGAAAGTTCGTATGGACTTCTACTAAGATCCTATGTCTAAGATAGGAGCGTTATAAAGATTAAAACGTAAGACCTACTCAAGGCTTAACATTCTACGGAACGAAGCTAAAAGACTATAAATAAAACTTGACGAACCGTCTTCGAAAGCTTCGATCCGAATCTTCATGACTTCTAAAATGGTCCAAAAGCTTCAACGAAGCTTTAGGCATACGATCACACGCTTTGATAAGTATCGAGACGTCGCTTTGGATGTTCACATGAATTTGGCGATGATCTCCATAACTGCGCTCACAAATTGTTAGTTCACGATATATTTATGTTTGTTCATCATGCAAAACCAAATCCTGGGAGTCCAATATCCAATATTCTCCCCCTTTTTGGCGATGACAAACCAACATAAATAATAATAATAAATAATGATTCAAATGTAATTTACTTACTCCCCCTGCATTGATGACACGCTAATTCCAAAATGAATAATAATAATACGCATCAAGCAGGCGAGTAAAGTATAAAATGAGAATCGATTATTGAAATATCGGATTTGAAAATCCATTTATATATATTAACTCCCCCTGAATATAACATATCAAATTAGATTCTTGGAATAATGTTTTAAATTATCATTTAGCACATGTCATTATTATATCTCTCCCCCTTTGGCATTAGCAAAAAGAGTGGGAGGAGATCAACGACAACAACAATGGCTTCAAATAAAAGCACGGGAGTCGTAGAATACGACCACGGTCCAAATGACACCAAAGGAAAATACGAATTAAATCAAAGCGTGTCAATGAGACCAAACTCGAAAATCGATAAATAAAATCATCAAAACTCAAATTAATTTTACGAATTGAGTTATGGAATATACTTTCCAATATCAACATTCTTGATTAATTTAGTGCATGGAAAACAATTCTATGTTTCCAAAGAAATAATTTCTATTTAACCAAGTTATTATCGTCGAGCGACGAAATCAAACATCAGAGACATAAAAAGAGTATTTAATGTGCACAAGAGAATGGAATGTCAACATCGATGTATATATATAAAAATATGAACCATGAGTACATCAAAAATATACATCACCGACATACAAAAAGGCGATCCAACGATCGGCGTACAAAATACATCATCATATCACAACATATAACATATGTCACCAACGGACAACAGAGTATCACATACATACACCACTTACAAAACATCATCAAAGATACATCAAAGTACATCAAAAAGATCCAAAAATCATAACCACCCTCTATCCTACCCAAACTCTCTCACTAAAAGATCTATCATCCAAAGTGCATCGGGAGAGTCCTCAGAGAAGCTCAGGAGACAGCGGCAGGATCTGCAGCAGCGGCAGGATCTGCAGCAGCAGCAGGCTCTGCAGCAGCAGCAGGAGTGGTTGTCACCAGATCAGCTGAAGTGTCCACGAGAGCGACGGTAGTGGCCTCAGGAGCACCAGACGTAATATCCACCGCAGGTATGGTGGCACCAGGTGTGCTCTCGGGGTCACCAGCAGAAGAGGCAGTAGCACCAGAAGTGCCCGCAGGGGCACGAGCAGTAACACGAACAAGCTCCTCTATCTCCTCCTCATCCAACTCCTCATCGTCAGAGGCTGACGGAGGGATCTCAATGCCCAAACGAGAGGCGATACGAGCAAGTATCTCCTCAGTACGAGCATATCGAGACTCCAAACGTCTCACTGAACGTGCGAGCTCGTCAAGAGTGGTAGAGGGAGCTGGAGTAGCTGAGGCAGACGTAGACGTTGAAGCAGAGGGGGTCGTCCTCTGAACGTGACGGAGCGCCGCAAGAGACTTCTTGACGGCCGTCGCATTCAGAGGGGGACCGAGAGGACGCTCATCATCAGGAGGCAAAGTGACACGAAAGTGGTGAAAGACAAGTGTCAGAAGGAACGGATATGGGATATGAGCAGACTTCGTGGACTTTCGAATACACTCGAAAGAATCCATCTTATCGAGTATGATCCGAGCCCAGTTAATCTCGCTCCCCATAAAGATGGCATATATGAGCTTCAGGAATGGCTGGGAAGGCAAAGAAGAGGAGCCGTACTTAGGAAGTAAGCATGACTTCAAGATCAAGGTAAGGACCCAGCCATTAGGCTTGAAAGACTTCGAGGGCATGCCAATCATGGCGGGAGGAATCTCATGGAAGATCTCAAAAGGATGACCTGATCGAGGGAAGAGATGTCATTGACGGAAATATCAGAAGGGAGGAGGCCAGACGACGAGCAACCGATCAACTCTCCTAAGATTTCTTCCGTGAGGACAATCGGTGTCCCCAAGACAATAGTCTCAATCGAGTGGGTCTTGTCGTACTGACCCCGGACACGGTTGGCGTAGAAGAGTTTGACCAGACGAGGGTAAGGGTGTGGATTTGCCTTAGGGGTCATATCGAAGATAATCGATAAGACCGGAAGACGACAGAATATCGGTAAGGCCTGGGAAGTCTGAAAACTGTATGAAATTCTCCAGAAGCAGCGGACAGTGTTCGATATGGTTTTAAGCCACGAGACACATAGGGTCATTACGACACAACGAGATATCGACACTGCCAACCGGCATCGAACCCTTTCCCTTAGGCTGACGTGTGGAAGAACGGGGTCGAGAGCTAGACGTGGGTTCCCTAGGAGGTGGTGAAGGATCCCTATGGGTCTCGGTCTCGGGTATGTACTCGGTGTCAGAATCCGAAGCACTGGGTGGAGTGGGAGCACGGAAAGACACTGGCTTGGGCTTGGGCTGAGATTGGGCTCGGGGTTTCGATATCGGCATCCTCTTCCGCTTAAGAGGAGGCGAAGACGAAGAAGGTTCGGTGGTCTTCGATCGGCGTTTGGGTGGGGTTCGTTTGGGTTGCGGGGGGTCCGAGGGTGGCGAATCGACAGTCATATGCGATGGACCGGAGGGATCGATCGGGATCCGTGTTCTTGCCATAAGCGAAGCAAGACACGACGCAATCAACACAAGAGATCGAAAATGAAAACCCTAAACAAACCCTAGAAACCAAAATTGATACAAACCCGAACCCTAGAGAGCTAGAAACAGCTAGGAGAGGGATTACCTAGGTCGGAAGGAGGAGGGGGTTGATCGGCGGCCGGAGTTGGTCGGAGAGATGGCCGGAAGAAGATCGGAGAGGGAGTGGAAGACCAAAGGACACGAGGGGTTTTGGCTGAGAGAGACGACAACGATCGACTAGAAATGAATTAAGTCGAATAGAGTGAGTTTAAGTCGGTCGGAAGTCGAAAAGATAAGACAGTCCCCGTCACAATTAGTCGGTCACAGTTTAAGCACTGACCGACTAGATCACGATCTAGTCGGTCGGTCAATGAGCTTGAACCGACTAATTGTAAACAATAACTGAAGCCAAAAATCCTGACAAGAATTAGTCGGTCTAAGCTCATTCACTGACCGACTAGAACTGAATCTAGTCGGTCGGCCAATGAACTTGGACCGACTAAGAGAGTCCAAAAATTTTAGAATTAGAAATTTTGAGTTCTCTCCTAATCGCACTTGGACGAAACATCAAACAACTCTCATTTATCATTATAGTACCCCATTAAACATCGAAAATCTTAAATTTGACGTTTATGAATAAATCGATCATAAATTCCGAAAATTCAACAAAAATACAGAAAATTCCAATGAATCTAGCATTTGCAAATATAACGAAATTTCATAGCATGCAAGATTATTGAATAAAAATGAATCCTAAATCTCGGATTCACCCATAATCCCCAATTCTCGACGCAACCGCACAAAGGAGTCTTCCTTTAGGGGTTTCATGAAAATATCGACGATTTGCTTCTGGGTTTCAACGTACACTAATATGATGTCCTTTTTAGCAACATGATCATCTAAAAAATGGTGTCGGACATCTATGTGTTTAGAACGGGAATGGTGTACCGGGTTCTTAGAGAGACAAATTGCACTTTTGTTGTCCACCATGATAGGGCAAGTATCACAGTTTATACCAAAGTATTTACGTGTGTGTCTCATCCAAAGAACTTGAGCACACGTGGCACCGGCGGCAATATATTCTGCCTCGGTGGTTGAAAGTGATACGGAATTCTGCTTCTTGGAAAACCAATAGACAAGAGAATTTCCTATAAAATGGCAAGTGCCACTAGTACTTTTCCTGTCGGATTTGCATCCCACATAATCTGCGTCACTATATGAGATTAACTCATACGTGCTAGATTTTGGATAAAGTAATCCAAAATCAAGTATGTAACTTAAATAACGGAAAATACGTTTTACCGGTACTAAGTGTGACTCCTTAGGTTGAGACTGATAAAGAGCACATACACATACCGCAAACATAATATTGGGCCTACTTGTGGTAAGTTATAGTACACTACCTATCATACCTCGATACAGATGAATGTCTACATCTTTTTCGCCCGCATCTTTATCAAGATGTGTAGTAGTGCTCATTGGAGTCTTCTTCCCGGAGGCATTCTCCATTCCAAATCGCTTTAGCAACTCCATCGTGTACTTCGTTTGGTGGATGAAGATTGCATCGTTCATTTGACGAATTTGGAGACCTAAGAAATATTTGAGCTCACCCATGTGGCTCATCTGAAATTGATCCTTCATCACATTAGAAAACTCTTCGCAAAGAGCAAAGTTAGTAGCACCGAAAATGATATCATCAACATAAATTTGAACTAAAATTATATCATTATTCGAATACTTAACAAATAATGTGGAATCAACTTCTCCCATTTTAAAACCCAAATCCAAAAGAAAATTCTTTAAACGGTCATACCAAGTTCGAGGAGCTTGTCTCAAACCGTAAAGTGCTTTCTTAAGTTTAAAGACATGATTTGGAAATTTTTCATTTATAAAACCCGGAGGTTGAGAAACATAAACTTCATCAACAACGTCCCCGTTTAAAAACGTACTTTTAACATCCATTTGAACAAGTTTAAAATCTTTATGGCATGCAAAAGATAACAATAATCTAATTGATTCTAATCTAGCTACTGGAGCAAAGGATTCTTCGAAATCGATACCTTCCTCTTGCCGATAGCCTTGAGCTACTAACCGAGCTTTGTTCCGTACGATGATTTGGTTTTCGTCAGTCTTGTTCTTGAAGATCCACTTTGTCCCTATGACGGTGTGGTTCTTCGATGGCAATGGAACAAGCTCCCAAACCTCAATCCTCTCGAATTGAATGAGTTCCTCCTCCATGGCAAGGATCCAAGCACCATCTTCGCACGCTTCATTAATATTCTTTGGCTCTATCGAGGAGGCAAAGGCACAATGAGTGAAGTGGTTGACTTGAGATCTCGTCTTGACACTATCATGGATATTGCCAATGACTTGCTCTTGAGGATGGTCACGAACGGTATGAAGCCGTTTGGGAATTCCCTGATCTCTAGGAACATTCTCAACAACTTCATTAGTCGGGTTAGTATTAATAGAATCAATAGAATTAGAATTACCAATTGAATCGCATAAAACATCCATGGAGTCATCATCATTAGTAATTCTAGTTGGAACAAATCCTTCATTAAATGAAACATGAAGCGATTCCTCGATCGTTGAGGTTCGTTTGTTGTATATCTGGTAGGCTTTGCTACGTGAGGAATATCCAACAAAAATCCCCTCATCGGATCTTGGATCGAATTTGTCCAAACTACCATGCGTGTTTTTAATAAAACATTTTGAACCAAAAACACGAAAATGTTTAACTTGAGGCAATCTACCAAACAACAATTCATAACAAGTTTGTTTAGTGCCGGGCCTCAAAAGTATTCTATTAAACACATAGCAAGCGGTGTGTACCGCTTCCGCCCAAAATTGATGGCCAAGTTGGCTATCATCAAGCATAGTGCGAGCACACTCCACTAGCGTCCTATTCTTTCTCTCAACAACACCATTTTGAGGAGGTGCGCGAGGGAATGAAAAGGTGTGTGTAATACCAACTTCATCACAAAAGTTCTCAAATGACTCATTCTCAAATTCTCCTCCATGATCACTACGAATAGTGACAATGGTGGTTCCAATGAGATTTTGTACTTTCTTAACAAAAATTGTGAAGTTTTCAAAAGCATCATTTTTATTACTCAATGAAAACACCCAAGTAAACCTAGAAAAGTCATCAACGATGACAAGTCCATACCGTGTATTTCCTAATGAAGCAACTCTAGTTGGCCCAAATAAATCTAGATGTAATAGCTCTAGTGGCCGCTTAGAAGAAATGCTTTTCTTAGGTTTAAACGACAATTTTGGAAGCTTGCCTTTTTGACACGAGTCACAAAAGCTTTTCTTTTGAAAGACTAGCTTAGGGAAGCCTCTAATAGAATTTAACTTGGAAAGCTTAAATAGTGTTCCAAAGTTCACATGACCAAAACATCGATGCTATAAGTGTTGTTCACTTGTGTTGGCAATGAGACATTGTTCATGTGATCTTGGAAGATCTAGGATGTATATATCCTTATGGCGTGTACCGGAAAACAATAATTCATTATTATCTTTTCTTAAAATATGGCACATTCCTTTCGTAAAGCTAACTTTGTAACCTTTGTCACAAAGTTGGCTTATTGAAATGAGATTGTAGTTTAATCCTTTAACAAGGTAAACATCATTTATAAGAGGTTTAGAAGGATTACCCACTTTACCAACACCTATGATGGTTTCGCTCTCGTTGCCTCTAAAGACTACCCAGTTTCCATTTGCAATGGGAACCACTCCGGAGAGCAATTGAGCGTCACCCGTCATGTGTTTTGAACACCCGCTATCGAGTATCCAATTCCTCTTGGAGCTAAATTTAAATTTGTTGCTCCGTTTCTTTTTCTTGAGTACCTAAAGATAGAAAATATCGTATCATGGTACCCAAGGTCATTGGGTCCAAAAGATTAGACCTTTGGAAGCCAAGTCCAATTGGACTTAGACTTCCCCACATAATTATCATTATCCACTACATTCATAAAATAATCATTCATGTAAACTTGTTTTTCATCCATGCTTGTGTCCTTTGGGCTCCAAATCTTGAAAGTTTTGGGATCCCTAATCCTATTGGGAGCATGCATGCGTTGTTGATTTCTACGTGATGCATGTCGTGGATAGGCATAAGGAACATGATGAAATGGTGCATGTGGATAATTATTCATACGATGATGTGGGTGAACATACGCATGTGGAGAAACACGTGCGTGAGGGTGTCTCACATGGTGTGCACGTGTCCATGGATGTGGTGCATAGAAATCATCATATGTGTGAGCCGGTGGAGTAGGACGTGTGTTCCTACGTGGCATGGTATTCGTGTACATGTAAGCATGACCCTTCTTTGGAGATCCACCAAAAGTGGGTTTCTTTCCAAAAGAGGGTGTGTACGAGGTGGAAGCACCATTGGTAGAAGAACTACCAATAGAGTGTTTGCTACCACTCGTTGAGGCATCGGAAGTTGGCCTAACGAAGGTAGTGGCTGCTTTGGATGAATTTCCCATCGTATACCCCAAGCCAATGTGGTGATTGGCCGGGAGTAAGTCATTTAGGATTTTATCCAAATGGTCCTTACCCTTATTGAATTTATTAATTCGGCCTAATGTGTTCTCATATTTCTCGGTCAGAGAACGCATAGAAGCATCCAAAGTGGATACTTGCGATGTGAGCACATAAACACGAGATTTGAGATTCTCATTCTCAATACTCAAAGTCGAGTTTTGAGAAGTCAAATCCTCTATCTTGTGTTCTTCCGGATCCTCAATGCTAACATGTTCAAGTTAAGTCTTGAGATTAACAATCTCATTCTTCAACTCTTCAACAACGGTGTCGTTGTTGGTGATGATAGTTTTAGGCGAGGTTTGGATGCTAGCTAAATCATCTTTTACTTTAGTATACCTATTTACTAATTTAATGTATTTAGACCATAATTGCTCATTAGCATTTCTAAGGTCATCCATGGTTACCTCATCGCCTTCGTTGTTGCTATCATCGGAAGATGAATCTTTATCTTGCTCCTCTCGAGCCATGAAGCACATGTGTGCTTGCTCCACTTGCTCATCATCTGACTCTCCGCTAGAGGAATCCTCGGAGTCGGTGAATGTCCCGACAAACCCCTTTTTGTACCCTTTCTTGTACTTCTTGGACTTGTCGAACTTCGGCGCCTTCCACTTCTCCTTGTGCTTTTTTTGAGGACAATCCGAGTTCATGTGTCCTAGCTTGTTGCATTTGAAACACAAAGGAGAGGAGGCGTTAGAAGAATTAAACTTCGATTTGTTTTTGAAGTTACCTTTTCGGAAGAACCGGTTGAACTTCTTTGCCATGAGAGCCATGGACTCCAAGTCCAACTCATCTTCCGAGTTTTCATCATCGGTCGATGTGGAAGTTGATGGAGCGGCCTTGAAGGCAATAGCCTTCTTCTTTGGCTCTTCTTTTTTTAGGTAGGACTTCATCTTTTCCTGCAACTTCAACTTGCTATCCTTGCGTACCTCATAAGACATCAAGGTACCCATTAGTTAAACAACGGTATAAGTTTTCATATCATTACCTTCCTCGATGGCGAAGGTACGTTTCTCCCAACTAGAAGGAAGTTCATCGATGATCTACGAGACTTTCTCCTTTTGGGTGTAGGTCTTACCGAGAGCCTCCAACTCGTTTGTGATGTTGACGAAGCGAGCATAGTACTCCTTCATCTTCTCACCCTGTAGCATATAAAATAACTCGTAATCTTTATTAACTACGACGAGTTTAGAGTCTCTTACCCTACTTGTTCCTTCATGCAAGATGAGGAGGGAGTTCTATATTTGATATGCACTCTTACATGTGCATATCTTGTTGAAATCCTCGGGCTCCAAAGCGCATTGTAAGGCGTTCATTGCCATGGCATTGCTTACCTCCGCGGCGACCTCTGCGGTATTCCACTTCTCGAAATCTTCTTCGGCGGGCTCGACATACTCCTTCATCGTGGCCCTCCATAATGAAGCCCTCCGGAGGAAAGTTTCCATCCGGCATTTCCAGTACCCGTAGTTGGTACCGTTGAAGAAGGGAGGCCTCGTTGAGGAGTGTCCTTCCATCACCGAAGAAGCTCCTTCACGATTCTTGAAGGTGCTATAGTCGGAAGGTGGACGAACGGTCTTGTTGTCGTTGGCAGACATAGCTATAGACTTGGCTTTGATACCAAATGTAATGCCCTGTTAAGCTACTGCACAAGTACTAGAGGGGGTGTGAATAGTACTTTAAAATAGTTAAGAGGATAATTCCTAATTATCTTGCAAACTCTACCAATTAATGCGGAAATGCAGAAATGCAAATATGACAACAAAGAAGACAATCGCAAACGAGCAATATTACTGGGTTCGGATCCACCCAAGTCTCCTCGACTTGTTCCCGGTGATCCTACGTCCCAACCACCCGGATCACTTCCGGATACTTGAGTTAGAAACCCTAACTCAAGATTTGCACTATGAAATACTTGTGAAGAACCTTCACCAAGTCAAATCATACACAAAGGAAATTGTGACTCCCACAACCCGGGATCACAAACAATCTCTCACAACCGAGAGAAAAACACTTACAATATGAAAGTAAATGAAATAGAAACTCTTACCACAAAATACCTATGCCTTGAGTAAAACTTACGATTTAGGGCAAAGATGATTTTGGGTAAGATGAAGAGGCACCAAACCCTAGCTCCAAGATGTAGATCAGCTATGGAGAGCTATGAGGTTGTTGGTGACCTAGGATCAAACACTTGGCTTGGAAGGCTCACAATCAATGAATCTCTCTTTTGAAATACGAGTGAGAAGAGATTCAAGATTGGAATGAAAGAGCTTTGAATGAGGAATGAATGCTTTCTCTTTGATCTCTAAACTTCTCTTAATATCATCCTTGAGTGCAATGAATGGAGCACACCAAGTATTTATAGGTTAGAGGAAAGAGAGAGAGAAATAAAATTTTCAATTAAAGCTCCAACGGCTCTATTCTGAACCAAACTAGTCGGTCAAAGAACAACCACTGACCGACTAGTTCATCAACTAGTCGGTCGGTCAATCAACATGAACCGACTAATGGAAGAACAGGGAATTGGTCGAAGTTCAGACTAACAGAACTAGTCGGTCAAAGAACACTTGCCAACCGACTAGTTTCACAACTAGTCGGTTGGTGAGTGAACTTAGACAGACTAAGAGATAAAACAAATAGTCTGAGTACAAATTGATTTAGTCGGTCCAAGAACAAATTTTTGGGAGCAACGATCTGTGAACTCCGTGTTTGATGATAACAAACGTGTGTGAATGTTTTAACGTGTGTGTTAAGTATTTCAGGAATGGCAGACTTGTGATTAACTCACGGAGAGACTTGGTCAATATGCAAAGGAGAAAGTGGAGAACCTTATTTGACTTGACTCATATCTATTGATGTCAAACCCATAAAATATTCTCCAGAGTGCACAAAATCTGAAGACTGCCGCATGCTCCTCTGAGAATCTTTTTGTTAGCGGCCGTTATTTATTTAGTTATTCAAATCACTTAGTTGAAGGATCCTCTCTCTAATAACCCACCAGCAAAGATATTGCAGAGGTACTTCCTTTTTAAAATAAAATTGAATCATAACTTTTCGTTTTGGTGTGCAGGGACCAGGGAAAACAAAGTACGATTGAGGGAGTCTTGTGTAGGCAAGATTTACAAAGCAAAACATAAGAGGAGAGAGGCAAAGGGCAATTAAAGTGGTCAAATGCAAGATTAATTAATGGATCTCAGGATTTTCAGCTGGAAACGTCAATTCATGCATCAAGACAGAAGCAACAGGGGCCGGCCTTAGTGCAATATCAAAAAGAATATTTCGGAGATCCCTTCACCTTCTTTCTTTGATTAAAAACTCCTAGGGCTCAACATAAGGCCGGCCCATTGAAAAGATACCCTCTCCCACTTGAAAAACAAAAACGCATGAACCCTAAGGTGTGATGAACAGCCACCCAAAAACAACTCTTGCAGCAGCCGAAATTTATAAAAGAGAGCCGCACCAAAACAAATTCTCAAGAGCAAAAACCCTGAGCGCCGCACGTCTGATAATTCCCCTAATATCCGAATTTTAGTGTGACTTTTTGTTAAATTGTTGTTGCATGGCACAACGAATAAAAGTGGCGGCCTGCTCTCAGAGATATCTGTGCACAGAAGTTTGAAGAGGTGCATGCTCAATTAAAATCTCCAAGAATGCCGAGAAAAAAAAATACTGAGCCCTGCTTTTCTCTTGAGTGCTGTCGAATTTTCTCCAGATATTGACTCATTGTAGCTGTAATTGATTACATATCTATCTAGTAGTTGCTTTCGGGGGCTGGAGTAGGTCGTGGGGACGACCGAACCAGGGTATATCTGTGCGTATTCTGTGATTGCTATTTTATTGCCCTGTCTGTGCCTATAACTGCGTGGGTTTGTTCGTGGGTTGCACGAATATTTTTATTAGCCTATTCACCCCCCCTCTAGGCTACGATCCAGATCCAACAAGTGGTATCAGAGCCAGTTTAGAGGATCTAGTCTAGATTTTTAGATGACCATGAATATATCTGATTGTGCTTTTGCTGAAGGTCAGTCTATAGCCCGTCCCCCTAAGTTTAACGGTGTAGACTTTGCATATTGGAAGGCTAGGATGAAAATCTATATAGTGTCTGTTGATTATGATGTTCGGGATATTGTTGAAAATGGTTATAGTCTTCCCACTATTAAAATTGAAGACACTGTTATTATTAAGCCTAAAGACAAGTGGGATTTAGCTGATAAGAAACTTTATACTCTTAATGGTAAAGCTATGAATGCTCTTATATGCTCTCTTGATAAATCTGAGTTTAATCGTATCTCACATTGTCTAACTGCGCAGGAAATCTGGCATACTCTGGAGGTGACACACGAGGGAACATCGCAAGTAAAGGAATCCAGACTTGAATTGCTTTGCACAGAATACGAGAGCTTCCGCATGCTACCAACTGAATCTGTGAAAGAGATGTTTACGAGGTTCATGGACATCGTCTACAAATCCAGTTCTCTCGGTAAGCCATACTCTAGCCATGAACAGGTATGAAAGATCTTAAGGGCGCTACCAAGCTCGTTTAGGCCTAAAGTCACCGCTATTCAAGAAGCTAAGGACTTGTCAACAATGAAAGTGGAGGACTTGATAGGCAACCTAATGTCACACGAGCTTGAGTTGCAGAGTATAGAAGCCAGAGAGAAACCTGAAGAGAAGACCAAAGCTTCCACACCATTAGCTCTTCAAGCTAACGATGACGATCTTGATGAAGAGCAAGCCCTAATGGTCAGAAACTTCAGGAGATAAAGTCAGACTGATCAAGGGAGAGCTGAGATGGGAAAAAGGTTCATTTGTTCTAATAATTCTAATTTTGGTAGAAATTCCTATGATCAGAAAGCTATTAATAGAAGTGAAGGTTTTAAATGCAGGAAGAAAGGGCACCACATAAAAGATTGCCCACAACAACACACAGCTCAGGTTGCAAAAGGAAAAACGAAAGTGCTGACGTGGGACATGGATAGCGAAGCTGAGGAGGAGGATGAGGAACATGAAGCACACTCCTGCATGGCATTGATGGCCAAACAAAATGAGGTAGAATCTCCCACTAAAGATGAATTCTTGGAAATCTGTAAAGGAATGCAACATAGAATTGATGAGCTATAAGCTGATGTGGAATGTTATAGGAATGATAATTTTGATATGTAACAAACTGAGTATGACATGTCTATAGAAATGAAAAATATTAAACAAGAGCTTGTTGCATGCAAATCTACCATTACTATGTTAGAAAAAAGAGAAAGCTAGCTTGTCTAAAAAAACTGATTGTCTTTCATGTCCCTCATTATTAAAGGATATTAGCATGTATAAGCTTGATAAGATAAAGCTTGAAGTTGAAAATGAATTGCTTTCTGAAAAGATTAACAAGCTAAATCTTGAACTTAAAGAAAAAATGAGGGATTTTGAAAAGAAAGAAGAGGAAAATAAGCAAGCTTTCATTAGTAAATGCACTTTGCTTGTGAATGAAAACAATATCTTGAAATCCAAAGTCACCACCCTAGAATTGTCATTAAAGAGATTTTCCATTGGAAAACAAAATTTGGACATTATTCTTGGAAATCAACTGTATGGCAATAATAGGCGTGGACTAGGATATGGTTTTAAAAATGTTGAAAAATCAAAATATAGAAAAGTTCACATTGAATCAACAAAGGTTGGAAATTTTCATGCTAAGTGCTTTACATGTGAATGCGTTGGTCATACTTCATATCATTGCAAATATAGGAACAAAAATATTAAGTTCAAACAAATATGGGTTCCTAAATCTTTGATGACTAACGTGAGTGGAACTTGTTGGATTCCAAGGTCACACACGACACCTCTTTTGTAGGTGGATGGAAATTTGACGAGGAGCGATAAATTGAATGTCTCATTTTTTTGGCTCCTTAGTCAAACGGTGACGCGAAGGTATATCTCATTCTTTGAACTTAATGAATATCTTCATAGTTTTTTTGTGTGTGCGTGACTTTTCTTTGTTTGTGTGTTAGTAGTTGCATTGCTCTGTGTACATGATTCTTTTTGTTTGTGTGATTGCATCTCATGTTTGTTTTAGTACTTCATGCATTTTTTTAAAAAAAACTGAAAAACTGAAAAAAAATGGTGCTTAAATGTGTATCTTTTCTCTTTGATCAATTATTGAAGCATGCACGTATGAATTTCATATGTATGTAGAATTTGGTGTATTATTACTTTTGCTACATGCGCATGTTCATCTTCCTAAATATTCATGGCATGTTCAATGACTAAAAACAACTTGATTTCTACACCACCTACTTCACTTCCACATGTATTATTATTGTTGCACATTTGGAGATAACATTTATGAAATATGGAATGTGGATGTAGGAGGAAAACTTAACTGAATATCTAAGGGATATGATATACCTTGCCATGGATAAAAATTGAGCAAAAGAAAGTGTTGTTATAAGTATTTAAAAAAATGAAAACAAAAGTAATTGCTCCGTATGAAAAATGGATACAATCCTTGGCAACAGTATTACCCACGAGTATCCAACATACGCTTAATGGGTAAACTTTAGCATTGGTGTATTTACTCGTCAAGCAATGCCACCCCACATCTAAGAGTCCTTATAGGCTATGTTTTTGGGGTGTGGTACCTTGAACTCATTTTTAATGAGGTGGGAAAAATCAATCCTAGGTGATAGAATGTTATCTTGAAAATGTGGATTGGTTCCGGTTGATTTTCTTAATGATTCTCCCTATGTGCTTCAATTTTAATCACCAAACTTTACACGTTGGTGTTGAAATCTTAGTTGTTTCATTTCATTGGATTTTGACTTGATTATTCTATGATTGTATGCATGCAATTGTTGGTGATGGTTAATAATACTTTCTTTTTGCATGTTCTATGATTTTGACTTCGTGTTCTACCTTTTGATGATAACAAAGGGGGAGAGAAATTTGGAGAGATTTGGTATTTGGTATATGTGAAATTGTGGAATGTGATATTAATCATGAACATATGAATACTTGATTAAGGGGGAGCATTAATGAATATTGGGAAAGCACAAAAATAGGGGGAGCATGCTTATTTTTAAACTTCACACATCATTGATCATCTCATTACTATTGTCACACTTTCACACACACTATTTGGCAACCTAATGCGCAAATATTATACTTAGTTTGTTATCATCAAAAGGGGGAGATTGTTGGTAGCAACGATCTGTGAACTTCGTGTTTGATGATAACAAACGTGTGTGAATGTTTTAACATGTGTGTTAAGTATTTCAGGAATGGCAGACTTGTGATTAACTCACGGAGAGACTTGGTCAATATGCAAAGGAGAAAGTGGAGAACCTTATTTGACTTGACTCATATCTATTGATGTCAAACCCATAAAATATTCTCCAGAGTGCACAAAATCTGAAGACTGCCGCATGCTCCTCTGAGAATCTTTTTGTTAGCGGCTGTTATTTATTTAGTTATTCAAATCACTTAGTTGAAGGATCCTCTCTCTAATAACCCACCAGCAAAGATATTGCAGAGGTACTTCCTTTTTAAAATAAAATTGAATCATAACTTTTCGTTTTGGTGTGCAGGGACCAGGGAAAACAAAGTACGATTGAGGGAGTCTTGTGTAGGCAAGATTTACAAAGCAAAACATAAGAGGAGAGAGGCAAAGGGTAATTAAAGTGGTCAAATGCAAGATTAATTAATGGATCTCAGGATTTTCAGCTGGAAACGTCAATTCATGCATCAAGACAGAAGCAACAGGGGCCGGCCTTAGTGCAATATCAAAAAGAATATTTCGGAGATCCCTTCACCTTCTTTCTTTGATTAAAAACTCCTAGGGCTCAACATAAGGCCGGCCCATTGAAAAGATACCCTCTCCCACTTGAAAAACAAAAACGCATGAACCCTAAGGTGTGATGAACAGCCACCCAAAAACAACTCTTGCAGCAGCCGAAATTTATAAAAGAGAGCCGCACCAAAACAAATTCTCAAGAGCAAAAACCCTTAGCGCCGCACGTCTGATAATTCCCCCAATATCCGAATTTTAGTGTGACTTTTTGTTAAATTGTTGTTGCATGGCACAACGAATAAAAGTGGCGGCCTGCTCTCAGAGATATCTGTGCACAGAAGTTTGAAGAGGTGCATGCTCAATTAAAATCTCCAAGAATGCCGAGAAAAAAAAATACCGAGCCCTGCTTTTCTCTTGAGTGCTGTCGAATTTTGTGAGTGCTGTCGAATTTGTTCAAGGCCGGCCTTCAATTGGGATAGCCGCAAAGAATTATTGTTTACAAGGTGAGGTGCCGCAAGTTTCATCGAGAGGGGAGCCGAACTATTGAGGGGACATTTGAGTCTACATCTACGTCAGACGAGATCTGACCCGTGCTGATTGACGAGGACATCGCCGCTACACAAACTGAGATTTCTAAACTCTATTTATCATTATTTTGTGTAGTTGTTGTGTTAGATCTTCGTTGGGGAAACTTTACCTTGTTGTGTTACTTTTAGGGACCTGACGACTTGGGAGTCGTCACGGAGTGAGAGCATCTGACTAGATTGATAGTGTAGAGCATGTAGTGTGCGTACGAGCTATGTGAGAGTAGATTTGGGATCTTGACTTATTGTAGCTGTACTCGATTACATATTTATCTAGTAGTTGCTTTCGGGGGCTGGAGTAGGTCGTGGGGACGACCGAACCAGGGTATATCTGTGCATATTCTGTGATTACTATTTTATTGCCCTGTCTGTGCCTATAACTGCGTGGGTTTGTTCGTGGGTTGCACGAATATTTTTATTAGCCTATTCACCCCCCTCTAGGCTACGATCCAGATCCAACACAAACGTTGACCGACTAGTTCATCAAGTTCATCAACTAGTCGGTCGCCAAATATACATGGACCGACTAACGATAAACAGTAACTAGGCATGTACAGGAAAAGCTCAACTAGTCGGTCTAAGAAGCATCACTGACCGACTAGTTCAGAAACTAGTCGGTCGGTGAGTCAACGTAGACCGACTAACTGTAAACAGTAAAGAGCTTAGAATTGAGAAGGCAAACTAGTCGGTCCAAGAAGCATTACCGACCGACTAGATCACCATCTAGTCGGTTGGTTCTTCTTCTTGAACCAACTAACATGCACAAAAAGTCCCGAATCGAAGCGCGAAGCTTTAGGAAAGTTCGTATGGACTTCTACTAAGATCCTATGTCTAAGATAGGAGCGTTATGAAGATTAAAACGTAAGACCTACTCAAGGCTTAACATTCTACGGAACGAAGCTAAAAGACTATAAATAAAACTTGACGAACCGTCTTCGAAAGCTTCGACCCGAATCTTCATGACTTCTAAAATGGTCCAAAAGCTTCAACGAAGCTTTAGGCATACGATCACAAGCTTTGAGAAGTCTCGAGACGTCGCTTTGGATGTTCACATGAATTTGGCGAAGGTCTCCATAACTGCGCTCACAAATTGTTAGTTCACGATATATTTATGTTTGTTCGTCATGTAAACTTATTTTTCATTCATGCTTGTGCCCTTTGGGCTCCAAATAGTGAAGATTTTGGGAGCCCTATTCCTATTGGAAGCATGCATGCATTGTTGATTTCTACGTGATGCATGTCATGGATAGGCATAAGGCACATGATGAAATGGTGCATGATGATATTTATTCATATGATGATGTGGGTGAACATATGTATGTAGAGGAACACGTGTATGAGGGTGTCTCACATGGTGTGCACGTGCCCGTGGATGTGGTGCATAAAAATTATCATATGTGTGAACATGTGGAGTAGGATGAGTGTTCCTACGTGGCATGGTATTGGTGTACATATAAGCATGATCCTTCTTTGGAGGTCCACCTAAAGTGGGTTTCTTTCCAAACGAGGGTGTGCACAAGGAGGAAGCACCATTGGTAGATGAACTACCAATAGAGTGTTTGCTACAACTCGTTGAGTCACCGGAAGTTGGCCTAACAAAGGTAGTAGATGATTTGGATGTAGTTCCCATCTTATACCCCAAGCCAATGTGGTGATTGGCCGGAAGTAAGTCATTTAGGATTTTGTCCAAATGATCCTTACCCTTATTGAATTTATTAATTCGGCCTAATGTGCACTCATATTACTCGGTGAGAGAATGCATCAAAGCATCCAAAGTGGACACTTGCGATGTGAGTGTATAAACACGAGATTTGATATTCTCATTCTCGATACTCAAAGTTGAGTTCCGAGAAGTCAAATCCGCTATCTCATGTTCATCCGATTCCTCAATATGAACATGTTCAAGTTGAGATTTGAGATTTACAATCTCATTTCTCAACTCTTCAACAACAGTGTCGTTGTTGGTGATGATAGGTTTAGGCGAGGTTTGGATGCTAGCTAACTCATCTTTTATCTTAGTATATCTATTAACTAATTTAGAATACTTAGACCATATTTGTTCGTTAGCTAGTCTAAGGTCATCCATAGTTACCTCATCGTCGCCTTCATCCTCGCTATCATCGGAGGAAGATCCTTGATCACGTTCCTCTCTTGCCATGAAGCACATGTGTGCTTGCTCCACTTGCTCACCATCCGACTCTCCACTAGAGGAATCCTCAGAGTCGGTGAATGTCCCGACAAGCCCTTTCTTGTACACTTTCTTGTACTTCTTGGACTTATCGAAGTTTGGCGACTTCCACTTCTCATTTTGCTTATTTTGAGGAAAATCCGCTTTCATGTGTCCTGGCTTATTGCATTTGAAGCACAAAGGAGTGGAGGCGTTAGAAGAACTAAATTTAGATTTGTTCTTGTAATTACCTTTCCGGAAGAACCGGTTGAACTTCTTTGTCATGAGGGCAATGGATTCCAAGTCCAACTCTTCTTCTGATTCTTCATCATTGGTAGATGTAGATGTAGATGGAGCGGCCTTGAACGCAATCGCCTTTTTCTTTGGCTCGTTTTGCTTCAAGTAGGACTTCATCTTGTCCTGCAACTTTAGTTTGCTATCCTTGCGTACCTCATAAGACATTAAGGTACCCATTAGTTGAATAACCGTATACTTACTTATATCATTACCTTCCTCGATGGCAAAGGTACGTTTCTCCCAACAAGAAGGAAGTCCGTCAATGATCTTGGAGACTTTCTCCTTTGGGTGTAGGTTTTCCCAAGAGCCTCCAACTCGTTTATGATGTCGACGAAGCGAGCATAGTACTCCTTCATCTTCTCACCCTGTTGCATATGAAATAATTCGTAATCTTTATTCACAACAACGAGTTTAGAGTCTCTTAACCTACTCGTTCCTTCATGCAAGATGAGGAGGGAGTTCCAGATTTGATATGCACTCTTACATGTGCATACCTTGTTGAAGTCCTCGGGCTCAAAAGCACATTGCAAGGCGTTTATTGCCTTGGCATTACTTACCTCCGCGGCGACCTCCGCGGGAGTCCACATCGCGAAATCTTCTTCTTCGGGCTCGACGTACTCCGTCAACGTGGCTCTCCACAATGAAGCACTCTGGAGGAAAGTTTCCATCCGGTATTTCCAGTACCCGTAGTTGGTACCGTTGAAGAAGGGAGGCCTCGTCGAGGAGTGTCCTTCCATCACCGAAGAAGCTCCTTCACGGTTTCTGAAGGTGCTGTAATCTGAAGGGGGACGAACGGTCTTGTTGTTGTTGGCAGACATAGCTAGGTACTTGGCTTTGATACCAAATGTAATGCCCTACAAAGCTACTGCACAAGTACTAGAGGGGGGGGGGGTGAATAGTACTTTAAAATAATTAAGAAGATAATTCCTAATTATCTTGCAAACTCAACCAACAATGCGGAAATGCGGAAAAGTAAATATTGACAACAAGGAAATGCAATCGCAAATAGACAATTTAAGGGGTTCGGATCCACCCAAGTATCCCCGACTTGTTCCCGGTGATCCTACGTCCCAACCACCCGGATCCCCTCCGGATACTTGAGTTAGAAACTTCAAACTCAAATTAGCACTATGAAATACTTGTAGAAACCTCTACAAGATCAAATCATACACAAAAGAAATTGTGACTCCCGCAACCCGGGATCACAAACAAACTCTCACAACCGAGAGTAAAACACTTACAATATGAAAGTAAATGAAATACGAACTTACCGACAAAATCATATGCCTTGAGTAAAACTTATGATTTAGGGCAAAGACGGATTTTGGGGAAGATGAAGGCACCAAACCCTACCTCCAAGATATTGACCAGCAATGGAGTCATAGGAAGTTGTTGGTGACCTTGGATCAAGCTCTTGGATTAGAAGGCTCACAATCAATGAATCTCTCTTTTGAAATAAGAGTGAGGGAGAGATTCTTGAATGAAATGAAAGAGCTTTGAATGAGGATTAAATGCTTTCTCTTTGATCTCTAAATATCGATTAATATCAGCCTTGAGTTCTATGAAAGCAGCACTCCAAGTATTTATAGGATAGAGGAAAGACAGAGCAAAATTTGTGGCATTTAATGCTCCAACGGCTCTATTCTGAAGCAAACTAGTCGGTCAAAGAAGGATCACTGACCGACTAGTTCATCAACTAGTCGGTCGGTGAAATAACATGAACCGACTAAGAGGTGAATAGTTAAATAGAGAAGTCTTGCTTTGACTTAAAGAACTAGTTGGTCTAAGAAGACTTGCCAACCGACTAGTTTCACAACTAGTCGGTCGGTGAGTGTGCTTTGACCGAATAACAGAAGAAATAGAATAGTCTGAATACAAGTTGAGTTAGTCGGTCTAAGAGCAAATGCTGACCGACTAGTTTATCAACTAGTCGGTCGACAAATGTACATAGACTGACTAACGATAAACAGTAACTTAGGCTCTACAGTAGAAGCTCAACTAGTTGGTCTAAGAAGGATTCCTAACCGACTAGTTTCACAACTAGTCGGTCCGTGAACCTTCTTTGACCGACTAACTGTAAACAGTAAGTGAGCTAGAAATTGAGAAGGCATTCTAGTCGGTTCAAGAAGCTTTACCGGCCGACTAGATTGCCAACTAGTCGGTTGGTTCTTCTTCTTGAACCAACTAACATGCACAAGAAGTCGCGAATCGAAGCGCGAAGATTCGGGAAAGTTTGTATGGACTTCTACTAAGATCCTAGCTCTAAGATATGAGCGTTATGAAGATTAAAACGTAAGACATACTCAAGGCTTAACATTCTATGAAAATAAGCTAGAAGACTATAAATTAAACTTGACGAACCGTCTTCAAAAGCTTCAATCAAATCTTCATGACTTCAATAATGGTCCATGAGCTTCAACGAAGCTTTAGGCACACGATCACGCACTTTGAGAAGTCTTGAGACGTCGCTTTGGATGTTCATATAAATTTGGCGACGATCTCCATAACTGCGCTCACAAAGAGTTAGTTCATGATATTTATGTTTGTTCATCATCCAAAATCAAATCTGGGGAATCAATACTCAACACGAAGTGCACATTCAGGGTGAGGTCCGGCAAGTTCCTGGGGTTCATGATCACCAATCGCGGCATCGAGGCCAACCTTGACAAGATCGAGGCGCTGATCAACATGCGGGAGCCGATGACAATTAAAGAGCTACAGAGGCTGAATGGACACATCGCCGCTCTAGGGCAATTTCTATCCAAATCGGTAGAGAAGTCCCTTCCATTCTTCAAGACCCTGAGGAAAGCCATCGCTGAGCCTGCTGACAAAAGGAAAACGATACCGTGGGACGATGATTGCTCCTGAGCATTCGCTGAACTCAAGGAATGCCTTCACAGTCTGCCGCTCCTCTCCAAACCGGGAGAAGAAGAGTTGTTGAGCCTCTACCTAGCTTGCACGGTAGAAGCAGTGAGTTCAGTGCTGGTCAGGGATGACGACGGAGTACAGAGGCCGGTGTATTACACCAGCCGAGTCCTGAAAGATGCAGAGGGGCGGTACACACCAATGGAGAAGCTGGCATACGCCCTCGTTCTCTCGGCCTGCCGACTCCGGCCCTACTTCCAAGCCCACACCATACTGGTCCTTACTGATTCCCAGCTGGAACAAAACCTCAAGAGATTCAATCGGATGAGACGAATGCTGAATTGGGGAGTGGAACTGAGCGAGTTCGACCTTCGATCAAAGCTGTGCACTGCCATAAAAGGGCAGGCCTTGGCAAACTTCATCGACGAGTGTACTATAGAAGGAGGGAACCTCTCTGGGGGAGGGGGTTCGTCCACGGTAACTACCCCACCCTTATCCTTCCTTTCGACTGACATCGTTCTTGCTAGCCACCCAGGGGACCAGAACACATGGATAGTCCATGTAGACGGTTCGACAACCCGATCAGGAAGTGGGGCGGGGATTACGATTCGATCTCCCGAGGGAAGTGTCGTGGAATACACGCTTCGTTTCGAATTCCCGGCCACCAACAATGTGGCCGAATACGAGGCCGCGATAAACGGTCTGAGGCTGGCCAAAGAACTCGGGGCCGAATCCGTGTGAATCCTCAGCGACTCGAAGCTCGTCATTAACCAGCTGCTGGGGAATTATGAGATGCGCGAGGAGGCGATGCAGAGCTACCTTGCCACGGCCAAGACTGTGCTGTCCAAATTCAAGAGGGCCGAGACCCTTCACCTCCCATGGTCAGAGAACGCCTGTGCAGATGCTCTGTACAAACTGGCTTCCTCCTCGACCAAGGAATTGGGTCGCACCATCTATGTGGAGAACCTCCGATTCCCCAGCACGGAGGAAAAGGAGGTGATGGCGATCGACGCGGATCTCGCCTGGATGGATCCGATCGTTCGGTACCTCTCCCACGGGGAAGTGCCAACGGACTTAGACGAACGTCGAACCCTGGAGAGGAAGGCACTCCGGTACGTAATCGATGAAGGGGCACTCTACAAAAGACGCTGGACAAAGACAGACATCCTCCCTTACCTTAAGTGCCTCGGACCCCGGGAGGCTGACTACATTCTTCAGGAGGTGCACGAGGGGATTTGCGGAAATCACTACGGAGGCAAGATGATCGCCCATAAAATCTTGAGACAAGGATATTACTGGCCAACCTTAGTCCACGATGCAACGGAATACGTCCAAAGGTGTCAGGAATGCCAGAGGTTTGCCAACCTCGGCTCAACCCCCGTCGGAACTCGTTCCGATTGTCAGTCCCATACCTTTTGCGAAATGGGGGCTCGACGTCCTCGGACCGTTTACTTCGGGTCGAGGGCAGAGGAAATACCTGATCGTGGCGGTGGACTACGTCACCAAATGGATAGAGGCCGAGCCCCTTGCTTCCATCACATGGAAGAAGGCAAAGAGTTCCGAATGGAACTCCATCATCTCCAGGTTTGGAATTCCCTGCGCCATCGTCATAGACAATGAGAAGCAATTCGACTCTGTTGGGTTCAAAGACTTCTGCGAAGAATGGAAGATCAAGCTCCTCTTCGCCTTGGTGGCACATCCCCAGACCAATGGGATGGCAGAGGCCGCCAACAAGTGCATCATAGAGCCCCTCTGCAAGAAAGTGGAGGACGCCGAAGGGAGTTGGCCGGACAAACTCACAGGGATACTCTAGTTATACAGGACGACCCACAAGCAAGCCACAGGCAAAACCCCGTTCATACTGGCTTATGGCACCGAGGCGGTGGTACCTGTCGAGGTAGGCGAGGAATCCCTCCGAATAAAGCACTTTGTAGAGGAAAAGAACTCGGAGGGCTTGGAGCTTGGCTTGGAGCTCCTTGGCGAGCGACGGGAGCATGCCTTCGCCACCATCATCTGCCAAAAGTAGAAGGTGGCATGCTACTACAATTCCCGGGTCAGGGAGAGGGGCTTCCGCCAAGGGGATCTGGTCCTCAGGAAAGCGGTCTTCTGCCCGGAGATCACTCGCAAAGGGAAGCTAGCAGATAAGTGGGAAGGTCCCTACAAGGTCATCGAGGTCCTCAGCCCCGTGACCTATCGACTAGCCAACTCGGAGGGGAAGATCCTCACCCATACCTGGAACGCTGAGCACTTGCGCAAATATTATCAATGAGATCACTCACTAATGTATCTCCTTTCTCTCATCTACCTGAATAAATTCGTCTGAGCCTATTTTTCTTCGTATTTCATGATCACAGGAAGCTCACTTGGGATGAGGGAGACCTCGCTTGGTGAACACCGGAGTGGAGGCTCGCGAGGCTAGGGGATAGACCCCCTAGCGGGCTGAACCCCCAGCCGACCGACAGGCTGAGGGCACCCCCTCGGCCAGCCAGTGGGGTGGACCGATCGTAAGGCTGGGGGCAACTCCCCCAGTAGGTCGGTCCGTCGATCCACCGTCAGACTGGGAGTAGCCCTCCCAGCAAGCTGAACGACACCAACTGACTGTAAGGCTATGGGCAACTCCCCCAGCAGGACGGTGAACCGGCCGACCGTAAGGCTAGGGGCAACTCCCCTAGCAGGTCGGCCACGAGGCCGACCTCAACGGTCGACCTCATCGGTCAGTCATAAGACATGGGGTTGCACCCCTAGCAGATTGACCAACCGAGCCAACTGTAAGGCCGGGGGCAACTCCCCCGGCATGTTGGCACGTCGATCGGACCGTAAGCCTGGGGGATAGCGACCCCCAGCCAGCCGACCGACCGAACTTGCCACAGGAACGGGGGGCAACACCCCTGGCAGGTTGGCCAACTCATCACCAACAAACTCAAAAATGGGATACACCCCAAGGAGGGAGATGAGCGGTCACAGGCAGACAAAGGGAACTTCACTTTTTACAAAATGAGGGGGGAGAGTGCATTATACAATAGCCGAGCACTGATTTCGAAAGAAAAGCGACAAGGCTAAGAGGCTAAACCCTCCCTCATTCGTCTCTGCCTGGAGCCCCCACGAGATCGCTGGCAGGCTGTACATAAGGTCGGTCCTGTGCCTCCTCCTCGCCATCGGAATAAACACGGAGCTCCTCGACATTGATCCCCGAGAGCGGAAACCTCTTCTCGATCTCGGATTGGCAGCAGGCGAACCCCTTGTCGAATGCTACGGACGTAGCCGTGGCTACGAAAGAAGTGGCATACTCTTCCACAGCATCCTGGGCAATCTGAGCGGGGTTCACTGCCTCCAGCTCTCGGATACGATCCCCGAGGATGGAGGCCTGGCGCTGATGCTCTGCCCGCTCCACCTCGATCTCCCTGTTTCTTGCATTGAGCTAGACCAGGAGAGCCTTCTCTCTATCCTCCACCGCCTCCAGGAGGTTGGTGAGCTCCGAGATATCAGCCGCGATGACAAGGGCAGGGGCCACGCCAGCTTTGGGGGCCGCTTCGGCGGCCTTCAGGAGCTCGGCAATCCGCTCCTCGGCCTTGGACTTCTCTACCAAAGCCAAGGCTTTCTCCTGATCTGACTGCTCCAAAGCAGAGGAGAGTTCAGCCACCTGAGTCTCCAGGGACTTGACGCGTGCCTCTACCAGCTGGCTTGCCTCTCCCTCACCCCCCTCGGCCTTGATAGTCCATGCCGCATCAGCCTTGACCTTTGTAACGACTGGTTTTCATGTATCCGGATTTATTATATTATAATATATGTTTTGGTGGATTTTCTCCTCATGTGCGGTTATCGTCTCCGTAATTTTCATTTTCGATCGTTTCGTCGTGTTTTCTCGTTTCTTCCTTAGGATCGTCGACTTCGGAGTAAGTCATTCGTGACGGGCTTCGTATCGGTCATATCTTATTGATAGATCAAGCCTAGGGGATTTTAGGAATCGATCCCGGAGCTCCGCGCTCCATTTCAGAACTTTTGGTGCTCCTTAGCCGGTGTAAGAAGGGGCACCGACCGACTAGATGTCGATCCAGTCGGTCGACAATCCTTCTTGAACCGACTAGTTGGCTTTCTAAATTTCTCAGGAGTTACTGTTTATCGTTAGTCGGTCTAAGAACGTTGGTTGACCGACTAGGTTGCAAACTAGTCGGTCGGCAATGCTTCTTTAACCGACTAACACATCATCTAAATTTTGGTATCAGTACTGTTCACTCTTAGTCAGTCTAAGAACGTTCATCGACCGACTAGATGTCAAACTAGTCGGTCAGCAGTTGTTCTTTGACCGACTAAATCTAAATCCTAATTCTGTACAGGAGTTACTGTTTACACTTAGTCGGTCTGCGTTGATTGACCGACCGACTTGTTCCCAAACTAGTCGGTCAGTGGTTGCTCTTTGACCGACTAATCTGTGTTAAAACCCTAATTTCTGGGCAGCCGCCAGCCCATCCTATTTAAACCCCTCCCAAACGATTTCTTCTTCCTCCACTCGACCAAAAACCCTAGTTTCTCCCCCATTGAGCCCCCTTCTTCCCCAAACCCTTATTCCTCCATTCCAAGCTTATCCTCCATCATCCAAACTCTCCCTCAACACATTCTACCTCTCATCTTCCCCAAAATCTCATCAAATCCCCAAAATCCCCCAAAAAAACCCTAGTTCTCCAAACTTCTCCATTCGTTTCCAGATCTGGTCCTTAGGTTCTCCGGAGTGTTTCTTCCGCCTCCTCACGGTAAGAAATCGATCTCTTGATGTTTTCATAACCCGTTGTGTTTTTATGAAACCCTAATGAATAAATGTTGTTTTGATGATTGTTTCTCCATAACAGCAACTTCCCCGTAGATTAGCATCCGCGAGACGAACCTTCGTGATCGTCATCCCCGGTGCTAGGCAAGTGAAACTTGCCACTTAGGATTTAGGCCATGTTTTAGGCCATTTGCTTGTTGTAGGCGTAAAAGAGGCTAGGCGACGAAATGATACTCGCCTAGGCGCAAATTTAGGAACTAGCTTGACAACGAAGCTAGATCCGACATTTATCATGTTGCACAATTACCATGTCATGTTTAAATTCCATTAATGGTACGCAAATTAATTGTCATGTCATTGCATTCTTTAAGTGACCCCGTGATTGCGTAGCATCGCTACGATACTTGTGTTTCCTGGCTCGTGACCAGAAGCGAGCATAATGAGTTGCTAACCCCAACGCTCGATATTGAATTGTGAACTAGGAAAACAAGCTCCCGTGCGGGGCAACCCTGGCTCACTTGCTGGGCTCATGTACAGGGACCCTGGCTTGTTTACGTGTGGGATGGGGTAAGAGTTAAGCGGTCATTCAACTGGGAGTCTGCCTGATCAGCAACTGCAGTTGTAAGGCGTAAACTCTGGGTTTTGGGGTAGTTGTTAAGCGGCCACTCAGCGTGAATGCCAAACCGTTCAGCTGTAAGGCGTAAACATCTTCAAACAACTTGAAACGTGACTAGTGAAATGATTGAGATTGTTAGTAGCTTGGCTACTCTTGACTTGTCCCGATATTTGTTCTCTTGTACTTATTGTTTCACCATGTCTTGCTTGTGCACTCATGTTATAACTGCCATGTCATGCATACTATAACTGCTAGAACTGCTAGTTTACTTTCCTTTCAGTTTCCTTGCCCAAGTCTTTTTAGACTTGCTGACATGTGCCCTTTCCTCTTTGGGTGTCGCATGTTAGTTGTCGAGCCTGAGATTGTTGTTGAGGGCGTCGAGTTCGTGGAGTTCGTGCCCGAGCCCGTGTTTGGCGGGGAGTACGTGGACACCGGGGACCAGTCCTAGTGTCTTCATTGTGTTTTCCTTTGTTTAGACTGATGTTTTGTTATCGGTGCGTGGCACCTATACTTTGTGGTGTTGTTGCTTTTGTTGGCCTTGTTCTGGGCTTTTAGACTCTTTCTTTTAGCCTGGTGGCTTTTCTGGATGTTGGACTTATTTTCGTGTTGGACAAATTATGAGATGTGAGAATTTTATTTCTGTCTCTCCTTGTGTTATTATTGTTGTTCCGTTTGTGGTTACAGGGACCTGCTTACGTTTTTTGACGCTTATCGGGTTTGGGGCTTCACAGCTCCACTCTCGTGCGGACCTTTTCACGTCTCGCCTCCATTTTAGGGAAGCGGGTCGTGACAGGTTTTGTTGGTGGCCCATGCAGGTCCTTCTGTAACTGCGATTATCAGAATAACGATAATAATATTAGAATGTCCAATGAACTAAATTCGACATCCGAGTCATTAAGCTCTGAGTCTAATTTTGGCCCGTTTCTATGGCGCTAGATGGCTAGAAGACGTCAGACCCGAGCTGGTGGTGGATCTGCTCTGAAGGCTTGCTATTTCTGCAGCAAGACCGGGCACCTCAAGGGGTCGTGCAGAAGCTTTCTAGGTCAGTGTTTGGTTTGTGGAGGTGCTACTCATTCGGCGAAGGATTGTCGGCATGCAAATCGGTTGCGGAAGGCGTCGGATGGAGTTCCGCAGCAGCAAGCACCGGAAGCTGGGCCGAGTCGGAAGGTGTGCCATCATTGTGGCAAGATTGGTCATAAGGAGGAACAATGCAGGCGGAAGCTGGGCCAGTGCTTGATTTGTGGCGCTGCAGCGCATACCTTAAAGGACTGTCCGAGGGTTAGGCGTCTGGGGGTGGCGCCAGTCAGAGCTCAACTACGAAAAGCACCCGTGGCTGTTAGACGTGGGGCATCCCTTGTTTCACAGAAGCAGGCTTTTCGGCAGGCTTTTCCGTTGAGGAGGCAGGCTTCCCCGATGGCCGTAGTTGAGGCTGAGACTGTGGATGGGGTTATTGCAGGTAACCCTCAGTCTAGTTGCCTCCTTCCTTTTGACAGTCTTGTTTGTTAGAATATGTTTGGTTGCTTGAATATGTTATGTTTGCTAGAATAGAGTTTGATTGTTGGGCTGGTTGTTAAGTGTGATTTGGGTTTGCACGTTTCTGGCACGAGTCCTCTTGACTCTTGTGCATCAATGTGCATTGCATCCTGGTGCTTCGTGTAGAAGCAATTCTTGATGGCTACCCCCCCTTTTCTTAAATATTTAATTCCTTCCTATTCGATCGAGTTAAAATCCCTTCGTAGATTTTGAAGTCTATTGGTTGAAAATTTTAATCTCGTAGCTTTTGCTAACCAATATTTCTCGTATTTTGGTTTTAAGAGCTTTACTACTATTTTGATTACTTTAGAATATCTTCCAAGATAAGTAGAACTTCAATTACTTTCATATATCAGTTCTAGGTTCATTGAACTCGTACTTTAAGGTCTTGTATAAATCAGTTATTTGGCAAATCCGGGTCCCTCTAAAAAGTATTTTAAATGATATTTATTTGGAATTTTTCTTCAGTTTTAAAACTTGTAAGCATTTAGCATGGGCCTAAATTTTTACACTATAGTTGATCGGATTTCATTCTTTGAATTTCAAAATTTTACCGAAATATTATGTTAAGCTACTGCCATAAAATATTTTCGGACCTCTCCGTTGCAAATCTTGACTTTTCTGAAGGTATCCCTTCGACTTCCTTTTTCCTAAGTTTAAATTCGTTTGAAATTTTAATATTTATATATTTATACTTCATGCTCCTTCGTTGACTTAAAGATCTCTAAAACTTTTGTCGAAAATTTGGAATACTAACCCATTGTATTTTGCCAGTCTATACCTTCTGTACCCATGAAAACACCTTGTCCCTTCTTATATAAATTTTATTCTGAACCTTACCTTTATTTTGCTCAATTCGATTTATAATTTTCCTTATCTTACTTATGCCATACAATTGACTCATCGCGTTTCCTTTAATATACTTTTCAAGTCACACATGATTTCAGCTTTCAACCAACCAAGGATATGTTCAACATTTTCTCTATTACAATTTTTGGAAAATTACGTCTTCATAACTTTCTCACGATCTAGACATACCATAATTTGGTTTTAAAGCTTATTACAAATTTTGACAAACCTACTACTAAGTTTTCCGTTCACCACACATGCATTTAGAATAATTTCTAAACTAAATTGAATTTCGAATGTTTCCATATATCCGTATTATGCTCATTAGCCCGTATGTTAAGAGCTTTGTGTAAAACGATTTCTTTTGGCAAATCCTGGTTACACTAAAAGGTAGTTTCAATATTGATTATTTGAGCTTTTTCCTGGCTTAAAGACTTTGAAAGTATTTGGCATGAATTTAGAATTCTTTCGTTAATTAAATTTCGTTTCAAAACTTTTGCCAACATTGTTAAATCACTGCCGTATAATATTTTCTAAAACTACGTCCTTAATGTGCGTATGAACGCTTTACTTCCTTTCATAATGATTTCCGTTAAGCCAATAAATCATTTCCTCTTATTATGTGCATTCAACTCAAACTTATTTCGAACAATTGATTTTATCGATCCTCAAATATCGTTTATACGAAGGGGAACTCCAACTTTTCAAAATATGACCGTTTTATACTTTTAGTGTTTTTGACTTTCGCTATTCACGTATCATTTCCGAAAACTTATGAGGGTAATGTTTACATCTTTCTTCCCCGCCTAAACATCCGCAATTATATCTCCGTTCCACTTGATCTATTTACCTCTTTGTCCTCGCCCTACCTGAACCCATTTTTACGATCTTGTTTCGTTGCGCCATCTAATCTTGGTTTCCTTCCTTCCGCTTAGTTATTCCACTAGTGTTCGTCGTTTTTTTACGTCACGCCAGTTAGTAGTGGATCCTTAGACTTTTGGTGATGTTGTCGTAGCGCATGTACCTAAGTTGAGTATGTAGGCTTAAAGAGTGTACCCCCCTATAGTATGATAATGTTTGCCTATTGTGTGATATATACATACTCAGAGTTATTCATGATGTTATGAAATTGTAAGTGTGTTAATATTTATGGATATGTGCGAGGATAGCTATACCACTCTAGGGGCGTCTATGTATATAAGATTCTGTATTGGAATGTCTGAATAGGGTGTATGTAGTTGGAGATACTTATGATGGTTGAAATAATATGATTGGTGAAACTATATGTATGCTGGGTGTGATAATAATGGGTGTACGTATAGTTAAAGTGGATAGGCCTATTATGTGACCTATGTGTTGTGCGTGTGAGTGTGTGCTCATACGTAGTTACGTATTGTGCGTAGACGTGAGTAGTTATGTAATTGCTGCGTGAGTATATAGGTGATATATATATGGTAGTAGAAATATAATTTTGATTGGTATTGCTTGCTATCGTGGCTGTCGTATGCGTGTATACCATGAGGTATACACGGCTATTGCATATCTTGACTAATGGATGAAGTAAGTGTATTGGTGTGCCAATTATAGGTGGATGGATATGGTATGAAGATATACGATGCTTGGGTGTGACTATAGGTAAATACTTTTATTAGGGAGAGTATTGTAATTATAGGTGCGCTGATGTTTGTAAGAATATCATGGTATATGAAGTGATTGAAATATGTGATATTACCTGGTTAGATATTAAGGGTGTTTGACATTTAGATATGTATGTGGTTATGTTGGTAGACGTGTATGCATTAGATAGTTTGGCATATGTATGGATGCTATGTTATGTATATAGAATTATTCCGCTATGATTTTGAGTCTCACTCAAGCTTGAGTGGGTACACTCTATGTACATTGGTGTATTGTATGTGGTTGGTGTATAGTGATGGATGATGTATGTATAATGTTTGGATTGTTTGTACCGGGTTGTGTTACGCAAACGATTGTGGGTGGCTATACCAATATATAGTTATATGAGTTGGTCTTGTGGTTTAGTGATTCACTAAGGACTTGGTAGCGTGAATATATGTGCGCTAGCTAAACTAGGTGCGCAGAAGTGCTAAGCATATAGTGGTGTGATTGGTATATATATGAATGAAATATTAGCGTGTGTGGGTGTGCACCATGCACGGGTAAGTATGTGATAGTTATAGGAATTGGTGACTATGGTATGTGTGGTGTGTCGTGATTGTGGCTATAGGACTATATATGAAGTGATAATATGGTGAAATGTGTGCATGCATTCGAATGACTATAAATTGTGAAATTATAATGATGGTGAATGTATATTAGATATAGTGAACTTGTTTTAACAATGGTATGGTGTGAATTCGCATGTTGATTGTTTGGCGTGTACTAGGAGATATAGGGACTAGTGTATTCTTATTGTCTTGCCCATAGGTAGTTACCTATACGTGTAGGTTCCGATGGTATTTCCTAGTGTGAAATTATTTTCATATAAGTAAGAGAGACTTGGTTATTTTCATATAGTCTGTAATAAGTGTTTTATAGCTATATGGAATATACTTGCCTATAGGAATGATTTGAATACGTGAATGGAGTTGTTTGATTATAATAAGTATAAGAGTACTAGGTGCGTGAATATATATTTACTTCCGTGGTGTTAATAATTGACTACCTAGAGTATATATATATAAGCGCCTGAAATGAATGTACTTGGTTGAAATTTTGATGTGATGTTGATTGAGGGTAGTTATTAGGGTGACTAGATATAGCTATAGTTAGAAAGTCCGAGGACGGACTTTATTCTAAGGTGGGTAGGATGTAACGACTGGTTTTCATGTATCCGGATTTATTATATTATAATATATGTTTTGGTGGATTTTCTCCTCATGTGCGGTTATCGTCTCCGTAATTTTCATTTTCGATCGTTTCGTCGTGTTTTCTCGTTTCTTCCTTAGGATCGTCGACTTCGGAGTAAGTCATTCGTGACGGGCTTCGTATCGGTCATATCTTATTGATAGATCAAGCCTAGGGGTCTTATGAATCGATCCCGGAGCTCCGCGCTCCATTTCGGAACTTTTGGTGCTCGTTAGCCGGTGTAAGAAGGGGCACCGACCGACTAGATGTCGATCCAGTAGGTCGGCAATCCTTCTTGAACCGACTAGTTGGCTTTCTAAATTTCTCAGGAGTTACAGTTTATCGTTAGTCGGTCTAAGAACGTTGGTTGACCGACTAGGTTGCAAACTAGTCGGTCGGCAATGCTTCTTTAACCGACTAACACATCATCTAAATTTTGGTATCAGTACTGTTCACTCTTAGTCGGTCTAAGAACGTTCATCGACCGACTAGATGTCAAACTAGTCGGTCAGCAGTTGTTCTTTGACCGACTAAATCTAAATCCTAATTCTGTACAGGAGTTACTGTTTACACTTAGTCGGTCTGCGTTGATTGACCGACCGACTAGTTCCCAAACTAGTCGGTCAGTGGTTGCTCTTTGACCGACTAATCTGTGTTAAAACCCTAATTTCTGGGCAGCCGCCAGCCCATCCTATTTAAACCCCTCCCAAACGATTTCTTCTTCCTCCACTCGACCAAAAACCCTAGTTTCTCCCCCATTGAGCCCCCTTCTTCCCCAAACCCTTATTCCTCCATTCCAAGCTTATCCTCCATCATCCAAACTCTCCCTCAACACATTCTACCTCTCATCTTCCCCAAAATCTCATCAAATCCCCAAAATCCCCCAAAAAACCCTAGTTCTCCAAACTTATCCATTCGTTTCCAGATCTGGTCCTTAGGTTCTCCGGAGTGTTTCTTCCGCCTCCTCACGGTAAGAAATCGATCTCTTGATGTTTTCATAACCCGTTGTGTTTTTATGAAACCCTAATGAATAAATGTTGTTTTGATGATTGTTTCTCCATAACAGCGACTTCCCCGTAGATTAGCATCCGCGAGACGAACCTTCGTGATCGTCATCCCCGGTGCTAGGCAAGTGAAACTTGCCACTTAGGGTTTAGGCCATGTTTTAGGCCATTTGCTTGTTGTAGGCGTAAAAGAGGCTAGGCGACGAAATGATACTTGCCTAGGCGCAAATTTAGGAACTAGCTTGACAACGAAGCTAGATCCGACATTTATCATGTTGCAAAATTACCATGTCATGTTTAAATTCCATTAACGGTACGCAAATTAATTGTCATGTCATTGCATTCTTTAAGTGATCCCGTGATTGCGTAGCATCGCTACGATACTTGTGTTTCCTGGCTCATGACCAGAAGCGAGCATAATGAGTTGCTAACCCCAACGCTCGATATTGAATTGTGAACTAGGAAAACAAGCTCCCGTGCGGGGCAACCCTGGCTCACTTGCTAGGCTCATGTACAGGGACCCTGGCTTGTTTACATGTGGTATAGGGTAAAAGTTAAGCGGTCATTCAACTGGGAGTCTGCCTGATCAGCAATTGCAGTTGTAAGGCGTAAACTCTGGGTTTTGGGGTAGTTGTTAAGCGGCCACTCAGCGTGAATGCCAAACCGTTCAGTTGTAAGGCGTAAACATCTACAAACAACTTGAAACGTGACTAGTGAAATGATTGAGATTGTTAGTAGCTTGGCTACTCTTGACTTGTCCCGATATTTGTTCTCTTGTACTTATTGTTTCACCATGTCTTGCTTGTGCACTCATGTTATAACTGCCATGTCATGCATACTATAACTGCTAGAACTGCTAGTTTACTTTCCTTTCAGTTTCCTTGCCCAAGTCTTTTTAGACTTGCTGACATGTGCCCCTTCCTCTTTGGGTGTCGCATGTTAGTTGTCGAGCCTGAGATTGTTGTTGAGGGCGTCGAGTTCGTGGAGTTCGTGCCCGAGCCCGTGTTTGGCGGGGAGTACGTGGACACCGGGGACCAGTCCTAGTGTCTTCGTTGTGTTTTCCTTTGTTTAGACTGATGTTTTGTTGTCGGTGCGTGGCACCTATACTTTGTGGTGTTGTTGCTTTTGTTGGCCTTGTTCTGGGCTTTTAGACTCTTTCTTTTAGCCTGGTGGCTTTTCTGGATGTTGGACTTATTTTCGTGTTGGACAAATTATTAGATGTGAGAATTTTATTTCTGTCTCTCCTTGTGTTATTATTGTTGTTCCGTTTGTGGTTACAGGGACCTGCTTACGTTTTTTGACGCTTATCGGGTTTGGGGCTTCACAGCTCCACTCTCGTGCGGACCTTTTCACGTCTCGCCTCCATTTTAGGGAAGCGGGTCGTGACAGCCTTAGAGAGAGCCGCGAATTGGTGCCTTATCGAAAGCCCTACCGAGGAAAACTACACCAAAGAGACGTGGGATGAGACGAAGGCTGCTACTAGGAACGAAGTATGCGAGGATGTCTCACCTGTTGACAAGCCTGGACCACGAAGGTAGCTAGGCGGTCGACTTTGACCCCATCCAACACAGCTTGGTCCAGAGGAAGGCAGCAAATCTCAGCCACCCGCACCGCCACTTTGCAGTCGGAAAAAACCGACTCCCTCGGCCCCACCGGGAAGCGGGGGCGGAGAAGACACACGCCCGACTGAGGTAAATCGACGGGAACCGAGCAGAACGTGCAGAGGAATGTGCCCTCAGATCATTTGTATTTGATTCAAATGATAATTTAAGCCTAGATAGGGACTTATTTGCATATGATGCAATAGAGATTAAATGGGTTTTAAATAGTTTAAGACAATATTTAATGATATTAACGCATTGAATAGGTTACGTTGATGACGGGTTCGGCCCGGGTTAAACGTAGGTTCGAAAGGCATCCAAATTGGGCTCTAAATGCACGATCTCGAGCCAAATATGTATAGCCAAATGGGATAACAAACCAGAGTTACAAAGGCCCAAAAAACAAATATTTTGTTTGGCCTTGGACCGGGCCCATTGGGCCGGGTCAAGGGAAATAAATCAGGCGCCCAAAAGCCTGGGTGTCTGACGTCACTGCCCAGGACCCGGCCCTTTGGGCCGGGTCAACGAGCCATACAGGCGCCCATCAATTTCTGGGCGCCTGAGATCTCGCACGCGCCTTGGGCGCGTGCGGGGCACGCGCCCAAGCAGAAATGCTGGTCGCGTGCCCCGCACGTGCCCAGCTGGTATGCCACGCGCATGATTAGCGGGTGGGGGCCACGGTGGGCCCCACCCAGCTGGCTTTGACCTAGGGTTTTTGGAAACCCATGACGGCTACGAATTTCTACAAATCATCTGGTTTTGGCTGATCTTTGGACGATCAATTCGAGGGTCAAACGAACTCCGATTGACGAACGGTTTTTTTCTATGCGTTCACCATTGAACACCCTTCGAATTGATAGGTTGTATCAATCATGAAGCTCAATGGTGAGGGAGTTAAAATTCACAAAAGTTTGCACTTGGTGAAGGGCAAACTAACATGATTTAATTAACTCCTAATCTTTAGTCCCACATCGGTTATGGAGAAAAGGGGAGAGTCCGTCGCCTATATAAATAGGGGTCTCCCCCCTTCCTCCAAACTCGTCCCAAGGTCTAGATCTGAACGGCTCTCGTAAATGTTGGAGCACGCTCGGATCTAGGCTTAAATTAATATTTCTCTATCTCCCTATATTCCTGCCTTGCTCCTAAGGGCTCTAGCAAAGCCGCGAAGGGGTTCGGATTCAGATCTGAAATCTAGGCAAAGGTTTCACTCGCGTGAAACTTTCTTCGGTGCGTGGTTGGCTCGGCGACACGGGATTGATAGCCTCGGTATGCGGAGCGGTTCGAGGAGCGGTTCGGGGAGCGGATTGAGGAGCGGCTCGGCGTGGGACGGGGAGCAACTCGGAAGACGGTGCGGAACATCTCGCCTGCCCCAGGGTTGAGATTCCAGGTATGTGTTTATTAGCATTAGTTTAATTCAATCGCAGTAGGTTAGATCCTTCTTGGGATGGTCAGATCCATCCCAAGTCGGCATAGATCTTGGCTAAGGGTTTTGTACCTAAGGGCTAAGTTAAATCGTTTAACTACATGTTAATTAGAGTAACATAGTTTTATTTTCCGCTGCATTTTTTCTGTCTATGTTCCGTCCGACTTAGGACGGGAATAGAGTTTTTATGCCCTAAGGGTCCCAGAAAACCCTTCAGTGGTATCAGAGCACTGGTATGCGTAACGATCTAGCCTGCGATTTTATTAAACCTTGAAATGCTTTTCAAAATACTTTATAAAATTTTTTAAGTTATGAGATAATTTAAAATATTTCTAGCTGCCTTTTTTAAAATATTTTAAAATTTATGCGATATTTTTTAAAGATGATTTTAAAAGGATTTTAGATGTTTAAATATTTTATATGATAAAATTTTAAGCATGGAAATTTTTATAAATGGATGTTTTAAATTTATGAGATACTTTTAAAACTGTTTTAAAAGTTTAAAATTGTTTATGCGATAAAATTTAGTCTATTTAATTGTTAAATAGTTGTACACTTTCATTTTAGGCGATAAAATTAGTGTAGCTTTATTTTAATGCCGTCCCTTATTTGATAACACAAGACAACCCTTTAGGTTAGCCATTAAGAAATGATTAAAATTTATTAATTGAATTTTAATGACATGCTATGTTTTAATAAAACATTAACAACACTTCAAGACCTAATTCCTGATTAGGGTAGTCCTTTTAATGATTTTTTAATTCTAATTTTATTATTAATTCTCATTAAAGGACTTCGCTTTTAGCGTTGTTAATAAAATTTATTAAAATCCTAATAACGATTAGGATAGCACGTGAACCTTATAGTTGATAAGGACTTAATAAAAGTTATTAAACAAATCCTAAAATTTTGAATTTAAGGATTCAACTAGTTGATAGGATTAATTAGTTGTTAATAAAAGCTGTTTAGTCTATGGCACGCAAACAAAAATGACAAGCTTCATTCAATGGATCATGATCCAGTGAATGTGCTTGGCTAAGTTTGTTGGATCAACCCTAGCTAGTCTAAGGGGTAGTGATCCTGGCTTAGTCAATTCCCTGGCTGTGTTCCGCTGGACCGCAATGATGCGAATCATGATTGTCTGACACCCTGGACTATATCTAAGTCAAAAACATTAATAATCTTTTTCAAGATTAGCCGTAGCCCTCCTTGTTTTAGGGGTTGGCAACTATAGGATCCGTGTTACAGTTGTTGAGCTACACTCAAGCTGTGACATGGCAACCTTATAGAAACCAACTCCTTAAATACATAAAGATGAAATCTTGACTTGACCCAAACCGATGTTGTCGTGAATACACCGAGCGCCGACGTAAGTTAAATCAATGATGTAGTCTAAGACCTGACCCAAACCGACGTGTCGTGAATACACCGAGCGGCGGAGCAAGTCAGGCTAGACGCAAAAACAAGGGTCCGACTAGACTAGACATTGTGATTTGGATGAGCACACTCATGATCACAAATGGCTAGGGGCAAAAACCGATTAAGAGAGTCATAACTGATATGATCGATGAAGATTCATCTTCCGACCACAGAGTCAAGCAACTTGTTGAGCTACACTCAAGGTTGTTAGGCTCAGGGCGATTGGACCTCTTACCCATTCATTTTAATTCGATTAAATCGTTCGTTATTAAGCTTTGAAACGATCGTAAAAATAGTGGGAGGATATAGATAGATAAAAGCCATTCTACCTATATTTAATTTTTGAACATATGCTAAACTAGGGCAAGACTATGTTTACCGAAGAAATCAACATATAATATTTTAATAAGTTAACTGGTCAATTTGGTTGATTAATTGAATATCAAGTTAAATTCAAATTGATAGAATTAAACTAAATTCTCGTTGACATTAAAATGACCTTCTAAAGAACAGACTTAAGAAATTTGATTTCATTAAGTTCTGGATCCAACAAATAAATTCACGCTACATGCCACTCGTCTCTATATGAGGCAGCTTGAACATATAGGATATTCAAAGTATGTTTCTCCCTACAACTTGTCGAGCTAGACTCAAGGTTGCATGGACAAACAACTTTGATCCGCAAAGTTCGAAAATTCGATCAAACTGTTTGAGTCGAATACGAGTGCATGAGCGGTGCAAGACTATGTATCCCAACCGGATCTTGAGACAAGCAACTTCTTGAGTTACACTCAAGATTGCAACTCTCAGGGGTTTGGATACATGAGATGCTTGCATAGCTATTTATGTTGGGTTATTTAATAACTAAATATGATTTAGAAAAGGAAGAAGGCACTCCGGAAAGTCAATTGAGAAAGTTAGTTTAATTTATCATTAGTAAGGGTATAAGTAGGAGGAAATGAAAATGTGACATATTTTGATGTCACGATTTCATAATTATTGTTATACAAAAGGTTAACACATTTTGACGAATGTCGTCACATTGTTTCTGAAGCAATGAGTAATATGTATAATGATAATATATATATTAAATGTTAATATATAAATACACAAGATATTAGCAAACTTACATGGCAAAATAGACTAGGTCGTATCGAGAGAGTTACTTCACAAGTCACATAAAGAGATGTCCGACCTCTCGTATCATGAAGTCTACGGACACTTGTGAGTCTTACCCTCTTAGATATAATGGCCGAAACCCGTCTGTAAGACAGTGGGAGAATGAGTTGTCGAACTCAGTCTCGTACATACTGATGTACCCGAGTCTAGATTAACCAAAATAAGTTATTCGTATATTTTATTAAGACACGTGTTCTTGATGAAACACAAGTCTGATAAAAAAAGAATGAAATGACTAAAGTATTTAAACTGATTCAATTAGATCGAATGGTCAAATACTTAGCTACATAAAATCTTGCGTAATTAAAAGAAAATATGATTTTCTCTCAAGTCAAGTCTGTTAACACATCGGTGTATTAAAAGGTATGAATCACACTTAGTTAGACTTGGTGTGATCCATTGTAAGTGACTCTGAGTTAAGTCCTCCCTCTGGGTTAAGTCCCAGATAGTAATGCCTAGGTTTTGATAATGTTCTGTGAGGACATTATCAATAAGATATTCATAAGATCAATCATTAAGAAGTTGTATAATTACTTGAATCTCATGAGACGAAGAGTCAAGTTAGACATCATAATTGATGATGACTTAGTCAACTTCTAGGATGAAAATTCGGAGTAGTAACTCCAATTTAAAATTTGATGCAATTAGAATAGGTCCATATGTGTAAATAAATTTTGGAATTTAGTTTAAGTGCCCAAGGAAAATGTTTCATCTCTTTCTGCAAGTAAATCTTTAAGTTAAAAGACTGGTGCAGAAAGAAAATAGTGAAGTACAATCATGTTGGTCGAGAACGGTTTTCATCCTAATTCCTGTAAACGGATTATGTTGAAATTGTCTCGCCAGCAGATGTGTACAGATCTACTCGGACCAAACTCGATGTAAAACGCTCATGTTGACCATGAAAATTGGAGCATTCACTTATAAGTTCGTTTTTCTAAATATGATTTAGACGGACCAACTTATATGAATTAGCCAGAAAGTTTTCAAGGTCAGTGGGAGCATATAAATTACATGCGAGGCATCAAAGGGATGGAACATTTATTTTGACAAAGTAATCAAAAGGTTTGACACTTTATCAGAAATAGAAATGAGCCATTTGAAATGACCAGAAACAAATTTAAATGATTATCGTAAGGTACGATGAGCATGATATGATCCAAGGAAATAAAATATTATTGATTCCGACAGACCAAATGAATTATTTGAATGAGATTCAAATGGTTGGTCTAACATGAACATAGAAACCCCATAAGTCTATAGTGTAGACGGTTTTAGCAGATCCACTCACGAAGTCTCTACCACATGAATTTGGGAAAACTTATGTGTAAAAACGGTATAAGATACCGAGATAAATGGGCCTGAGTGCAAGTGGGAGATGTAGAGATATGATGCCCTCGAGGCTATTTATCTCTGTGTGAATAGCACAAACGTCTTGTTCGAAATAACAGTAAGCTGTTTGGTAATTATTTATCTAAGTTATTTTATAATGTAGTAAACATTAGAAATTAACTTAGGTAAAGTCCTGAGACTTTATGCAAGGTCAAACATGTATCGAGATGAATATCTCGATCAAGGTGAAATGTTTGACCGTCTGTAGCATAAGTCTAAAAGGGTTCGTGGTCGTAGATGTTTCGAGACAAGGATATCGAAACATCGAATAGATCATTGTGTCTTAGTCTTCACCGTTTAGCAGTAGCGATGATCTCATGATCGTTCGACTTGGCGAAGTCGGAGACAAGACACAGGTGCTCATTAGAGAATGAGTTCACTGAACGATCCACTAGAGTATCATATGGTTATATTGACCAATCTGTCAATGATAACTCTCAGTGATGATAGGCTAGTTGGTCTTTTTGACTTGAGGTCATTTTTACGAACCTGTGCGTGAACGATGGCACTTAGATCAACTGACCTAACTTCGAGGCTAGGCCTGTCGAAAGGTCTTTGATTGGGTGTCACTTAAAGCATACGAGGAGAGTAATGACCAAGAGAGGATTCGTCTCTCCCGGTCAATGGGAGTTAGTGTCGTAGAGTTAGTTCGGTCTTTAGTAAAATCTCTGGCCAGAGTATGTTGGAAGAAGTCCAACATTATTTGACTAAAGATTGATAGAAACTAACCGGAGTCAAGTTATTGGGGTTGACAGTTTGACCGTACCCTAGACTTGATCTACACGACATAGTTTAGACGAAGAGACTATAACTGCGGAATTCATCACAGAAACATTCAGGGTGGTCCCGACAATACTCATGTCAATGAGTCAACCACATAATGATGATTCCTGAAGCAGGGATGGCAACCACTTCTCGTGGTCACTGCCGTTTAGGGCTTCGAGCCCAACCTGTTGTAAGGGTCAGGATGTAGGGTCTCACACAGAGTGCGACCTTCATCTAGTAATAGGTAGAAATTAGTTAGGGAGAATAATTTGCATTTGATGAAAGGGATAAAATATTGCAAAAGATGTTTGCAATGATCTCCTACATTCGGGATAAATGATCCTGAGTGCAAATGGGAGGTGTAGAGGAATATGCCCTCAGATCATTTGTATTTGATGTAAATGATAATTTAAGCCTACATAGGGACTTATTTGCATATGATGCAATATAGATTAAATGTGTTTTAAATAGTTTAAGACAATATTTAATGATATTAACGCGTTAAAAAGGTTACGTTGATGATGGGTTTGGCCCGGGTTAAACGTAGGTTCGAAAGGCGTCCAAATTGGGCTCTAAATGCATGATCTAGAGCCAAATAAGTATAGCCAAATGGGATAACAAACCAGATTTACAAAGGCCCAAAAAAACAAAATATTTTGTTTGGCCTTGGACCCGGCCCATTGGGCCGGGTCAAGGGAAATAAATCATGCACCCAAAAGCCCGGGCGCCTGACGTCACTGCCCAGGACCCGGCCCTTTAGGCCGGGTCAACGACCCATACAGGCGCCCAGCAATTTCTGGGCGCCTGAGCTCTCGCACGCGCCTTGGGCGCGTGCGGGGCACGTGCCCAAGCAGACATGCTGGGCGCGTGCCCCGCTGGTATGTCACGCGCATGATTAGCAGGTGGGGCCTACGATGGGCCCCACCTAGCTGGCTTTGACCTAGGGTTTTTGGAAACCCGTGACGGCTGCAAATTTCTACAAATCATCTGGTTTTGGCTGATCTTTGGACGATCAATTCGAGGGTCAAACGAACTGCGATTGACGAACGGTTTTTTCTTATGCGTTCACCGATGAACACCCTTCGAATTGATAGATTGTATCAATCATGAAGCTCAACGGTGAGGGAGTTAAAATTCACGGAAGTTTGCACTTTGTGAAGGGCAAACTAACTTGATTTAATTAACTCCTAATCTTTAGTCCCACATCGGTTGTGGAGAAAAGGGGAGAGTCCGTCGCCTATATAAATAGGGGTCTCCCCCTTCCTCCAAACTCGTCCCAAGATCTAAATCTGAGCGGCTCTCGTAAATATTGGAGCACGCTTGGATCTAGGCTTAAATTAATATTTCTCTATCTCCCTATATTTCTGCCTTGCTCATAAGGGCTCTAGCAAAGCCGCGAAGGGGTTCGGATTCAGATCCGAAATCTAGGCAAAGGTTTCACTCGCGTGAAACTTTCTTCGGCGCGTGGTTGGCTCAGCGACACGGGATTGATCGCCTCAGGATGCGGAGCTGTTCGAGGAGCGGTTCGGGGAGCGGATCGAGGAGCGGCTCGGTGTGGGATGGGGAGCGGCTCGGAAGACGGTGCGGAACATCTCGCCTGCCCCAGGGTTGAGATTCCAGGTATGTGTTTATTAGCATTAGTTTAATTCAATCGCAGTAGGTTAGATCCTTCTTGGGATGGTCAGATCCATCCCAAGTCGGCATAGATCTTGGCTAAGGGTTTTGTACCTAAGGGCTAAGTTAAATCGTTTAACTGCATGTTAATTAGATTAACATAGTTTTATTTTCCGCTGCATATTTTTCTGTCTATGTTCCGTCCGATTTAGGACGGGAATAGAGTTTTTGTGCCCTAAGGGTCACAGAAAACCCTTCAGAACGCGCCCAGATACCGCTCGTAAACCTCAGGGAGAGGGCACTGCTGCGGGGACGAGGGCCCGGCCCATGGCCAAACGACCTCATCCGAGGAGGACGGGGCCCGACCCTCAGACGGTGGAACGCCAACCTCCTTGACTTTAAAACGGGTCTTCTTCGAGGCGCCTGGTAAGGGGGAGGATGGAGCTTGCCCCTTCACTCTCTTGGAACCAGCGCCGGAAGAACCAACCCGTTGTTTCTTTCGGACCTCCAGTACGTGGTCCCTCCTTCGCAGAGCAGGGTCTGGGACCGAGACTTGGGGAAGGGTTGAAGAAGAACCGGGGGGCAAACCCACCTGCACGGGGGGACATGAGAAAGGGTCAGAACTGGCCAGAGTAGCCCCGGACATCAGCTCCCCCGAGCGACGGGCGTCAGCAGAACTCACCAATGGGCCACGTGGTCTTTCGCAAGTTAAGTTCATCGAAGAGAACGTCGATTCTCTGATCTCTCGTGGGGACCGCCAACAAGGTATTCACCGCCTCGAGCTCGGCATCGGTTGGGTCGCCCAACTCAAGAACTAGCGTGCCGACGGCGCTCCAATGGGACGGGAAATCCACGTCCGACGGGAAGACGACGAAGATGTATTCCCCCTTCCAGAGCTTCAAGGAGCTCGGTAGCCCCAACACCAGGCTAATTTCGTCCGAGCACTAATATAAATCCAGGCCCCTGACTGATGATGGCTCAGACGGTAGAATTGGATGAAGAGTCGGAGGGAGGGGACCACCCCCTTCAGTACACAGAGAACGACAAACCTGATGATGAGCCCGATGGCGTTGGGGCAGAATTGGCATAAGGCCACTCTATGAGCTTGCAGAAACTCGATGATGAAAGGGTGGAGAGGAAACCGAAGCCCGAACCAAAAGCACTTTTCATATACCCCGACCTCTGGTCGGTCCTGAGTATACACCCAAAGAACGGTTGTAGTTTTACCGCAAGCGCACGGTGTAGCGGCGAGCGGGATATCGAACACAGGGAGGACGAATGACCGTGCTTGCTCCTAATCAACCTGGCTATTTAAGAATAGAGAAAATTGCCTTGTGCGATCCTGTCACAATCGTCAGACAAATGTGAGAAATATCAAATCAAATAAAGAACGTCTAGGGAATGGGGAATTCCCGCTACTCACCGTATTTCATAAATGTGGTTCGTCGGTATCAAAATTGCTAGAATGAGAATTCGGATGAACTAGTTGCAACTAAATGTGGAACCAAGCTCACGATCTCGCGCTGTTGCCGGTCTATAGCTATCCTAGGTTTGGGTCCAATCTCTTGCAAACCCTAGCCTAGGAAAGCTAGCATTAGGATCAACATCATCGTCCAATTGCGCACCGAGCCCAATCTCTTGCAAACTCGGTCCACAATCTAAATTAGGATAGTTCCTACCCGTCCAATCTCTTGCAAACGGGTATGGGCATGGAATTGCAATCGGAAATCCTGGTATCGGTCCAATCTCTTGCAAACCGATACTTCGAAAATCCGACTCCAACCCAATTCAGATTTCTAGGGCTTCCTATCAAATTGGGATCCAATCTCTTGCAAATCCCAATTGATATGAATTCCTAGCTATCCGTAGTAAATTGATCCCAATCTAATCCCTAATAGCAATTCTAGCTCAATTTCTACCAATTCATCACAAATATGAAATTGGGCTTGTAGGGTTCATCCCCACGCCCCAAGACGTGGAGACTACTCACAAATCATAGCAATAGCACAAAAATAATCAATGAAATAAGCAATAGAATTCATCACAAATATTAAGATAAACAATAAAAATAGGATTTTTAGGGAAGAGAGATGCAAACCAATGGAGTTCTTCAATTAATCCAACAAAAATCCAAGTTTTTCCTCTTCTCCAATCACAATAATAAAGCTAAAAAGTAATCTAAAAGATGCAAAAAATCTAAGAGAGAGCTCTCAAAACTAGGGTAAAAACAGGGCTTAAATAGCCCCAAAAATCGTCCAAAAATCGTGACCAAAATACCCCTGCACAGCCTGTTTTCCGCAGTTTTCACTACAGGCAGCGCATCGCACTCGGCCGAGTGACAAAAGTCGCTCGGCCGAGTGAAAACCCTGCAATTTTCCAGTAAGTCGGGGCTTTCAGGGGTCTTCAGTTCGGGGGCGGCTCGGCCGAGTGAGTTGTCGTCACTCGGCAGATGGCTTCACTGCACTCGGGCGGACGGGATTTACCACTCGGCCGAGTGGGTCTTCTGAAGCTCAGGCAGCCGAAAAACAGTAACTTCGATGTTTTGGAAGGGCTTCGTCTGGGCGCCACTCGGGCGGACGCGATATCGTCACTCGGCCGATGTGGTCTTCGGTGCTCGACCGAGTGCACAGGTAACTCGTGTCTGAACTGGTCGGCCGAGCAGTGTCTCGCTGGTCGGCCGAGTGGCTCCTCCACTCGGCCGAGTGGGACACAAAAAATGCCCAATCTGATTGTTTTGGCCTCCTCGTCGCTCCTGCGACGTCCATTCTTCTTCCGCTCCTCTCCAACAGCAAAATACCCCTCGGGGAGGTCGTCGGTGACCGTCTAGAGTAAGCGCATCTCGAGATCACTCCAAATCGCGCCAAATCACCTGAAATGCGACAAAAACAACAAATCGTGAAAAGCATCGCAATATCGTCGATATATCGTGAAAAACATGATTTGGGTGATCTAAATGGCATGCAAACATGCGGAAAAAAGGTGTAAAATAAGGAGTGATTAAAATCCCCCAAGTTTGCCTCTTACTCGTCCTCGAGGAAGATAAGTAAAAGGCGAACCCGGTGGATTCGGAAAACGAAAATGGCGAAAAACGAAAAATGAAAAACGAAGAAGAATGAAAACGAAATGAAAATAAAGAAAGAAAGAAAGAAAGAAAGAAAGTAGAGAAGAGGTAGGATGCTAGATCATTTTCTCAGGACGTGGGTTTCACTTACTCTTATAGCATGCACCGAATGAGAAATACATGTCAAAGAATTTTATTTTGATATCATAGTATAATAGTGCAAATAGAAATAGAAAACCCACGAACAATGGTATAATCATGAAAAACGGAATAATTTTAAAATTAACGTCGTCTGAATCATTTAAAGCGGTATACAAATCACAGATCACACACTTTTCAATTGACCGCTTTCTATCAGGAGTATAAGAGTATCACACTATAGAATAGAGAGAATAGAAAAGTATGGATTTCATGAAATGAACGCTAGGCTTAGATTTCTGGATTTCGTAAAGCTAAAAATAATCTCACCGAGTATAGAATATTACTTAGCCTAGGTCGTCGTGCAATGTCAAGTAGTCACTCTCTCACACATCAATGGATCCCCTCCCCCAAGCTTATCTATAAGCGTGGTGGCATAAAAAATATTTACATCCCCATTTTTTATACATATAGCTCCAAAAGCAATGAAAAGAAAGAAGAAAGAAAGAAAGTGAGATGTGATCTTTTATTGAGGATTTTTCCTCTATTTTTTTCTTTTTTTTTGCAATAAGCAATATATACACAACGATCCCAACTCAGAGAGAGATAATGATATACAAGAATGTTTTTCTCTCTTTTATTTTTTTTATAGAATAAGAGATTTGGAGCTAGGAATTAATAGCGGGGGAAATGCCATAAAATAGAATCACTAAGGGGAGATTCACCAATGATTTTAAAAGTAGAGAAATGATGTTCAAGATTTGTGGAGAAAGAAATAAATATAACTCTCGGTTCACTCTATAAGACATGCACGACAACTTCAGCAGGGTAATCTAATCTACTCAGTTTCGATCACAAAAAAGCTAACTAATCCAGATTTATCATAGCTAACATCATTCAATCATCCTGAAGTGAAGTGTACAATTCATGCATATAGAAGTGATATAGGAAAAGAAATCAGTACTCTAGATATAGGCATTCAATGCGTGAATCTTGGTGTGTTTTCTGTGATAGCATACATATGAATATTCAGACTCAGCTAATAATAAAATTTCATCCATTTTCATGTGGAAAAAGTGTGGGTTACTATCTCTAAATGCAAAGCAAGTCATAGCATATGATATCTGAAATAAAATCTAAGACATGACAAATATAGCATGCATATAGAATAAGCTAACTCCACGTAGACATCATCACAGAAAAGTCATCTCTAGCATGAGATGAAGAAATAAAAAGAAGTAAGGATAAAAGGAAAATAGAGCCATTTACAATGCAGCACACAGAAAAAAATAAGAAAAACGTGATGCATGGTAAAATAAAAGAAAAGTGGTGAAAATAAGTGCAAAAGTGAAAAACGGTGTGAAAAAAAAACAAAAATAAAGGTGGCAAATCGAAAAAGAACGTGATATCTCACTCCCCCAAGCTAAACGGCACAGTGTCCTCAATGTGCAAAGTGTGGCACACCGAGAGACAAGTAATGTGAGGGGCAAGTGAGGATGCATGCATGATAGTAAAAAAAAAGGAAAATAAAAAAGAGAAAAATAAAGAAGTGGAAATATGATGCTGATATGAAGCATGCACGGACAGGAGTGATACGAATATAAATGTGGCACCAAAAACTCTCCCTCTATCCCCAAAAAGATATAGAAAGATACGGCAAAATGAGAATCCCAAAATAAGTGAGGGGAGGGGGTGGACAAAAGGCGTCAGGACCCAGCAGAAACGGGCAGCGCGACGGCAGGAAAAATCCAAGGCATCAAGGGTGCCTAAGAAGGTGGCGCTGCACCGTCTCCGTCCCGAGGCGGAGGTGGTGGTGGCTAGGGCTGCTGAGCAGGGGTGGGTGTGGTAGTGGCAGCAGGCTGAGTGTGTGTGGGGGTGGGAACCTGCTGGGTGGGTACGCGCGGGAGACGCTCTAAGATCTGTGTCAGGCAGTAGTGAATCTGAGGGATCAGCTCAAAGCGTCCCGCCATCGTAGAGACGGTGGAGGACAGGGTCCTAAGGTCACCTCTAAGACCACTCACCGCCAACTCGAGAGCACGTATGCTCTGCAGTACAGTGTCGGGCGTGGGTGGTGCAGAGGGACGCACCGGTCGAGGCTGTGCAGGGCGAGGCTGGCGTACGCGGGTGGAGTATGTAATGGGCTCAGCAGGGAAGGGAACAAAAGGTGCCGCGCCTGCAAATGTGGGCCTGGCCTCAGTGTGAGGCCGGGACACTGGCTGGTGAGAAGTGGAGGCGGCAGCAGCGAAAGAAGAGTGCAAAAGTGGCAGCGAGACGGCCAGAGAGGTCGATGGCACAGAAGTGTGGACAGACGCCACGACGCTCTCAGAAAATACAGCAGGGGTGGAGACAGAGGTGACTACCGCTGGGGCGGAAGTGTGTGGACCAAAAGGTGCAACCCCAGCGGAGATCATGCTAGCCATGGTCTCCACGACCGCGGCAAAAGAGGGCTCTCCACTCCTAACAAAGGTCTGCGGGCGCTCGGGGAGAGCGGAGCAAAGAGGATCGACGGACAGAGAGCCTGTGGTGGTGGTGGGAGTGGTGGTGACAGCCTCAGAAGTGGTGGTGGAAGTGGGCTCAGCTGAGGTACTCGTGACACTGACAGAAGTGGGGACAGAAGTGTCAGGAGCAGCGGAAACATCGGGTATGGGCTGAGGGGCCACTGGGTCAACAGGCTCGGCAGCAGGCTCGGCAGGGTGTGCAACAGGGTCAACAGGGGCAGCGTGGGCCTGCTCGGCCTCCTCGGCCTCGAGCACGTAAGCAGCGGTGATGAGAACATCCATCGCAGGGAGCCAGTCAACGTGGGCCGGTGCAATCAGAGTCCGAGCAGGGCTCGGGAGAATCATGTAATCGGCACCAAAAGGGCCGTGCAACCAGACCCAGTGACGCTCGCCATGCGGACGAAGCATCTTCATCCGGGCCATAACATCTATCGAAAGAGAAGTGGGGCCCGGTGCTCGTCGCAAGTCGTCAGGGAAGTCCTCGTCGGTCATAAGAGCAAGCAAGGTGATCAGGCCGCCGCAGCATATCGGTGAGCGAGCGCCCACCGATACAATGATGCGGTCTAAAAACCAAGCCACGATATCGATCACGACGGCGGGGACAAGCTCATCGCCATCCCTAGATAGAGCTCTGGGACGTGTCATCGTGTAGAGCATGTAGAGCTCTGGCTTAGACATCGTGCCCGGCTCATATCTGGCCAAAAATGTCGTCGCCATAAGGCGCTGAGCAATACGAAGGCAGGGATGTACGATGGCCGAGGCCTTGGCCCTACTAGGGTCCAAGGCAGCGTGAAGACCCGTGATACGTGCCCAGAAGGCACCGGCGTCAAAGGAGGGTGGGGGGATATGGGTAGGGGCGTAGCCGCGATTGGCACCGGGGACAGCGGGCCACGAGAAAAACGCTCTCATCATATCGAGAGTGACCTGGCACTCTCGATCCATGAACCGAAACGAGCATCCCTCGTCGGTCCGGGCGATCGAACTCAAAACCTCAAGTGTCGGGCGGACAAACGTATCTGCCGTCACCTGCAGAAAATCTCGCCAGCCCACGTTGTCGTACAACGTGAGCATCCCCTCTAGTACCCCTAGGCGTCCTAGGTCAGCGAGGTGTGCAAACCTGGAGGGTACGATCGAGCGCTGGGAGATACGCTCGAAGACGGCGCGGTGTGCGTCGTCTCGGAATGTAATCCCGAGCGGCCCGACCAGTGGAGCCGGTGGTGGTGGCTGTGCAGCGGCGGGGAGAGGCTGTGCGGGCTGTGGGTGCACTGCAGGCTGTGTGGGGTGTGCGGGGCCTGCTGGCTGTGCGGGGTGTGCGGTGTATGTGGGGGACGGAGGAGGAGAGACTTCCTCCTCGTGGGAGGGGCCGGCATCGTCCGACCGCTTCCGCTTAGCGGAAGGTCTCCTCGTCCGAGGCCGTGTCCGGGGCGGCATATCGGCCCCGAGCACGCCGAAAAGTGAAAAAAGTGCGGTGCGTGTAAAAGAGTGGAAAGAGTGTACCCCGACACGCCGCGAGTGCTAAGCAGTGGAAGCGTGCGAAGTCAGTGCCTCCGCGAAGTCCTGAGCAGCCCATAGAAGCTCCCCTGAGCTCCCCTAAGCTCCAGAAAGCAACCTGCGCATGAAAAAGCGATATCAGGGAGTAATAATCAAAATGTATGGAGCAATAGGGGTATAATGGATAGATATAGAAATTGATTTGGGTTAGGGGGGCATTTAGCACATGGATCCGCAAGAAATACACGAAAAGAGGAGAAAACGGCGAAAACAGGGGTACCGGAGGTGATCGGACGGGCGGCCGCCGGCGGCGACTCGGGCGAGGCGTCGGCGGGTGCTCGGCCGGCGGTGGCGGGCCGAGCGGCGGCGTGGGAGCGGCGGTCGGGCGAGTAAGGGTCCGAGCGAAGCGATCGGGCGAGGGAAGTCGAGGGGTCAGGCTCGTTTGGGGGATTTGAGATTTCAAAAACTGTGCCCCCCCTCGCCCCTTATATATAAAAAAGTTACGACTCGGCCGAGTGACGTGGCACTCGGCCGAGCGTTACCAATGAAAATTTCCTCCCTGCCATCGCTTCGGCCGAGTGGCTTTGCCAGACTCGGTCGAGTGGAGTAAGTCCATTCGGCCGAGTGACTCAAGCTACTCGGCAAGACTCGCCCTAGGAGGGTATCCGTTTTACTCGGCCGAGTTGGAATATGTACTCGGCCGAGTAGCAGTTATATTGAAATCAGGAAAATAAACAGAGAGTTGGGTACAGCATACTTCCCTCGTTCGTGAGCGGCTCGGCCAGACGAACTTGTGTACTCGGCCGATTGACTAGTATGCTCGGCCGAGTGAGCCTTAATCTCTGCTGTTTGTCTTCGTTTGGGCTCTAAACTCCGTCTTTCTTCCTCCAATCGATTTCATCTTCCTCCTAAGCGTCGAGCACCTTCTTGGGGCGCTCCTCGTCGTCTCGTTCATCCTCCTCATGATGGATCTACCTATCTCCTCTACTGTCAAGAAGAATGGGACCCGTTATCACAAAATTTTTGGGCGAAAGACTCAGAACACTAAAAATTTCTAAAACGAAAATAAAGAAAATGTGGAAATAAAGCAAAAACCGTCGGGTTGCCTCCCGACAAGCGCTCGTTTAAGGTCGTGAGCTCGACCCCCTATAATTTTCAATCAATGCGGGATGTTTGGTGCATATGAGATGCACCCATCAAACTTTCCGGGGAGAACGCTTGGATTGGGAAGTTGCGGCGTTGTGTTCTTCCTCGGTGGTCTCTTGTCTTGAATAGTGTTGGGGGGAGGCTCCCCCAAGCTAGCATTTGCTCCGGTCAACGGTTTTGCCGGTGATGCCGATCTCCGTGCAGGCGGAGCTTTCTTCGGAGACTTTAATTTCGAGAGCTTGCAGAGCTCTTGAATCCTTGTGACATCAGCGTCGCCTTCATCATCTTCAGCGGAGAGGTCGGGGGAATCATCTTTATTCTCATCTCGGCCTAAATCCGGGCCTTCCTCGAAATCTTCGTCAAAAAGAGCGCCAATTGAGTGAGGAATCGCCTCTTCAATCACCTCATCAAGGAGGTCCGAGAGATCATCCGACCGTTCCTTAAGCAAATATACTCTATTGGTTTCGCCTGTCGGGATTCCTTCGGAATAGTGCTTGAGCCTTTGACCGTTTACTTTGAACGTGGAACCGTCCTTGCTCTCCAACTCGAAAGCTCCTCCCGGTTGTATATGCTTGATGGTGAAAGGTCCGGACCAACGTGACCTCAACTTACCGGGAAATAGTCGGAGCCGGGAATTATAGAGCAAGACTTTGTCTCCTACTTTGAAGTCCGTGACGGTTATGCGGGCATCGTGGAGAATCTTGGTCCTTTCCTTGTAAATTCTCGAGCTCTCATAGGCGTCTCTCCTTATTTCATCAAGCTCGTTGATGTCCAAGAGTCGCCTCACTGCGACACTCTTGTAGTCGTAGTTAAAGGTCTTGATGGCCCAATATGCGCGGTGCTCCAACTCTACCGGCAAGTGGCAAGCCTTCCCATAAACTAGTCGGAACGGTGTGGTACCGATGGGGGTGCGAAAGGCCGTGCGATATGCCCATAGAGCATCGTTTAGCTTCATTGACCAATCCTTTCTAGACCGATCCACGGTTTTCTTGAGAATTTGCTTGATCTCTCTATTTGAGACTTCCACTTGGCCGCTTGTCTGGGGGTGATAAGCCATGCCAACTCTATGATTTACCCCGTACTTCTTTAGCATGGCTTCAAACTTGTTCTCTATGAAGTGGCTTCCCCCGTCGCTTATCAAGGTACGCGGCACTCCAAAGCGTGGGAAGATATTTTGCTTGAAGAACTTGGAGACGACCCTTGCATCATTAGTAGGGGTGGCAATTGCTTCCACCCATTTGGAGACGTAGTCGACGGCCAATAGGATGTATTTGTTGCCATTGCTCAATGGAAATGGTCCCATGAAGTCTACTCCCCAACAATCGAAAAGCTCAATTTCTTGGATGGGCCTCATTGGCATTTCATTGCGCTTGGAGATATTCCCGGTCCGTTGGCATCTATCGCACCCCTTTACAAAGTTGTGGGTGTCTTTAAACATTGTCGGCCAGAAGAACCCGCTCTGCAAGATCTTAGCGGTGGTTTTAGAGGCGGCATGATGTCCCCCGCATGGTACACCGTGGCAATGAAAAATGATGGATGTTGCCTCCTCTTTAGAGACACACCTACGGATGACACTATTTTTGCATATCTTGAAAAGGTAAGGATCTTCCCAAAAATAGCTACGGACCTCATGCATAAATCTCCTCTTTTGTTGCGTGGACATCCCATGCGGTTTGATTCCGCAAGCCAAGTAGTTGACGAAGTCCGCGTACCAAGGTACTTCACCGGTCCTTACCGCATATAGCCTCTCATCAACAAATGTGTCGTCAATAGGTAAGCTCTCATCATCCTTGTCGTGAATGAGCCTAGATAAATGATCTGCCACGACGTTGTCCGTACCCTTCTTATCTCTTATCTCTAGGTCGAATTCTTGCAACAAGAGTATCCACCTAATCAACCGAGGTTTGGCCTCCTTCTTGTTTAAAAGATACTTCAATGCCGCATGGTCGGTGTGGACAATCACCTTGGAACCGAGGAGGTAGGAGCGAAACTTCTCTATGGAATAGACGACCGCTAGAAGCTCTTTCTCGGTAGTTGTGTAGTTTTTCTGCGCGTCATCCAATGTCTTGCTCGCATAGTATATCGCATGAAGCTTCTTATCTTTTCTTTGTCCCAATACCGCTCCAATGGCTTGGTTGCTAGCATCACACATTAGCTCAAAAGGAAGGCTCCAATCTGGCGGTTGTATGATGGGCGCGGAGACTAGTGCTTCTTTCAAGGCGTTGAAGGCTTGTAAGCATTCTCCTGAAAAAACAAAAGGAATATCTTTAGCGAGCAAAGAAGTAAGTGGTCGGGCAATCGAGGCGAAATCCTTTATGAAGCGGCGGTAAAACCCCGCGTGACCAAGGAAGCCTCTAATGCCCTTGACATTAATAGGAGGAGGGAGTTTCTTGAATACCTCAATCTTTGCTTTATCTACCTCAATTCCTCTCGAGGAGACAAGATGTCCGAGGACTATACCTTCCGTAACCATGAAGTGACACTTCTCCCAATTGAGAGTGAGATTGTTTTGTTGGCACCTTTTTAGGACTTTAGTAAGATTTTCCAAACAAGAGTCAAACTCACTTCCGTAAACCGAGAAGTCATCCATGAAAACTTCCATAATATTTTCAATGTAATCGGAAAATATGGATGTCATACACCTCTGAAAAGTAGCGGGAGCATTACAAAGGCCAAACGGCATCCTGCGGTAGGCATATGTGCCATAGGGACAAGTGAAAGTTGTCTTCTCTTGGTCATCTTCATGCAAAGGGATTTGGAAGAATCCCGAATACCCATCAAGATAGCAAAAGTATTTATGTTTTGCAAGTCGTTCAAGCATTTGATCAATGAAGGGCAATGGGTAATGGTCCTTTCGGGTAGCTTTATTGAGTTTCCTATAGTCAATGCACATTCGCCATCCCGTGACGGTGCGCGTAGATATGGGCTCACCTTTTTCATTTTTTACGACAGTCATCCCCCCTTTCTTGGGGACGACGTGAACGGGGCTAACCCACCTACTGTCTGAAATAGGATAGATTATACCGGCTTCTAGCAATTTTAGGATTTCCTTTTTAACCACCTCCTTCATGTTCGGGTTTAACCGCCTTTGAGGCTCTATGGAGGTGGCGTCGGTATCCTCCAAATGGATCCTATGCATGCAAAGCCTAGGGCTTATCCCTTTTAGATCGGAGATAGTGTATCCCAAGACATCTTTGTGGCTCCTAAGAACGTCTAGGAGTTTTTCAAGTTGGTCTGGCGTGAGGTGGGAGTTCACTATCACCGGGAAAGTTAACTTGACCCAAAAAGGCGTACCTTAGATTCGGAGGTAATAGTTTAAGTTCTACCTGAAGAGGCGCCTCTCCTTCTACTTCATCGGCTCGCATGAGTTCCGCTCATTCCTTGCCATCCGGGTCTAGCTCGTGCTCAGGTGGCGCGCTCTCTTATGAAGAGTCAGACTCACTGCTTAGCGAGGACAATGCATCAAAATAGGCGTGTTCCGATTCTGTGCTAGCATCGTCAGAGTTTTCATTCAGCTCCGGTTCGTTCCTGGAATCAAGAAACACATCAGACGATTCATAGAAGCAAGAGTAAGTGTCATGGGGTGTAACTCCCTGAACATTGGCTTGCTCTGAAGATCCTTCCGAAGTATAGTGATCCTCGACACTTGCTCCACCTCTTTCGAAATATAATTTGTCGTCGATCACGTCAACTCTGACATTGCCCCCGATAGTCCCCTCCGGGGAGATCTGGTCCATCACGAAACTAGCAAATAGCTGTTCGTCGGGGTCCTTGACATCGATAGCGAAAGCTCTGGTAGCGTGGACCTCGTCGACAAGCTCCTTAAGGAGGTCTGTGAAGGAGTCATAATCTTCCTGACTGAGTCCTATTCTTGACATTGCATCCTCCATTCTTCCTGCAAAGTCCTTATGCAAAATACAGGGAGAATGTGCGAACAGAAGAAAGTAAAGAGAGAGAGAAAGAAAAAGTAACCGGGTGGTCGATGACGAACACCGTCAAAAATCCTCCCCGGCAACGGCGCCAAAAACTTGGTCGGTCCTGAGTATACACCCAAAGAACGGTTGTAGTTTTACCGCAAGCGCACGGTGTAGCGGCGAGCGGGATATCGAACACAGGGAGGACGAATGACCGTGCTTGCTCCTAATCAACCTGGCTATTTAAGAATAGAGAAAATTGCCTTGGGCGATCCTGTCACAATCGTCAGACAAATGTGAGAAATATCAAATCAAATAAAGAACGTCTAGGGAATGGGGAATTCCCGCTACTCACCGTATTTCATAAATGTGGTTCGTCGGTATCAAAATTGCTAGAATGAGAATTCGGATGAACTAGTTGCAACTAAATGTGGAACCAAGCTCACGCTCTCGCGCTGTTGCCGGTCTATAGCTATCCTAGGTTTGGGTCCAATCTCTTGCAAACCCTAGCCTAGGAAAGCTAGCATTAGGATCAACATCATCGTCCAATTGCGCACCGAGCCCAATCTCTTGCAAACTCGGTCCACAATCTAAATTAGGATAGTTCCTACCCGTCCAATCTCTTGCAAACGGGTATTGGCATGGAATTGCAATTGGAAATCCTGGTATCGGTCCAATCTCTTGCAAACCGATACTTCGAAAATCCGACTCCAACCCAATTCAGATTTCTAGGGCTTCCTATCAAATTGGGATCCAATCTCTTGCAAATCCCAATTGATATGAATTCCTAGCTATCCGTAGTAAATTGATCCCAATCTAATCCCTAATAGCAATTCTAGCTCAATTTCTACCAATTCATCACAAATATGAAATTGGGCTTGTAGGGTTCATCCCCACGCCCTAAGACGTGGAGACTAATCACAAATCATAGCAATAGCACAAAAATAATCAATGAAATAAGCAATAGAATTCATCACAAATATTGAGATAAACAATAAAAATAGGATTTTTAGGGAAGAGAGATGCAAACCAATGGAGTTCTTCAATTAATCCAACAAAAATCCAAGTTTTTCCTCTTCTCCAATCACAATAATAAAGCTAAAAAGTAATCTAAAAAGATGCAAAAAATCTAAGAGAGAGCTCTCAAAACTAGGGTAAAAACAGGGCTTAAATAGCCCCAAAAATCGTCCAAAAATCGTGACCAAAATACCCCTGCACAGCCTGTTTTCCGCAGTTTTCGCTACAGGCAGCGCATCGCACTCGGCCGAGTGACAAAAGTCGCTCGGCCGAGTGAAAACCCTGCAATTTTCCAGTAAGTCGGGGCTTTCAGGGGTCTTCAGTTCGGGGGCGGCTCGGCCGAGTGAGTTGTCGTCACTCGGCCGATGGCTTCACTGCACTCGGGCGGACGGGATTTACCACTCGGCCGAGTGGGTCTTCTGAAGCTCAGGCAGCCGAAAAACAGTAACTTCGATGTTTTGGAAGGGCTTCGTCTGGGCGCCACTCTGGCGGACGCGATATCGTCACTCGGCCGATGTGGTCTTCGGTGCTCGGCCGAGTGCACAGGTAACTCGTGTCTGAACTGGTCGGCCGAGCAGTGTCTCGTTGGTCGGCCGAGTGGCTCCTCCACTCGGCCGAGTGGGACACAAAAAATGCCCAATCTGATTGTTTTGGCCTCCTCGTCGCTCCTGCGACGTCCATTCTTCTTCCGCTCCTCTCCAACAGCAAAATACCCCTCGGGGAGGTCGTCGGTGACCGTCTAGAGTAAGCGCATCTCGAGATCACTCCAAATCGCGCCAAATCACCTGAAATGCGACAAAAACAACAAATCGTGAAAAGCATCGCAATATCGTCGATATATCGTGAAAAACATGATTTGGGCGATCTAAATGGCATGCAAACATGCGGAAAAAAGGTGTAAAATAAGGAGTGATCAACCTCCCGCGGACCGGGAAAGCAGATCTGCCCGTCGGGTTCAGGAGCCTGGGCAGCGTATGGGGGAAGAAGATAGCGGGTGCGCATATCCCCGATGGAAGTGGCACAAATGGACGAGGGCCGCCTCAGAACCTTGGGGGGCACCCCCGAAAGCATGCCCTCATGACGGTGAACCGCCGAGACGGACCCGCAAGCCAGTTTGGGATCCACAACGCCCTTCGGCCGACCCAAACCAGTGGCGGAGGAGGACGACATGACGCTGAGCTCGAACAGGATTCAGTTCGATGAAAGGAGAAAAGGAAATGATGGGGGGATGACGATGGGAAAAGCCAGACCCTCATCCGATGGATGGCGGCACCCTTTTTATGCCTCTTTTCCCCCAAGACGACCCCTCACACGGCGGAGATGAACGCGCGGGGCACGTGGCAGCATCTGAGAGCCGGAGGTGATTCGAAACCCTCACCTGAAGGGATTTGAACGGGCCGCCTCATGATGGCCTTCATTTAGTGAACTGGCCTCGACTGGCATGCCTGTCATAATCAATGGAAGTCACATCGGCCGAGCCGAGCCGGCTGGAGCGGATCAACACGACCGATGGGGGCAATTAATACGCCTACTTTGGAGAGGCCCCAGAACCGCGGGGCCCGAGCCCAACCTGAGGGCGGGAGGCCCACGAAGAGGGAACTGCCCGAGTGATGAGACCCCTCGAAAATCTCAGACCCGATTCATCCACGACCCGACATGCTTGTGACCAGCCCACGATCACCGGGGGTTACCGCTCCTCCCATAGCGTGAAGCCTTAATGTCCATTAAGGAGCCCCGTAATCGACTCTCCCATGACGCCATCGTGGGGACGGATCTCGGGGGTGTGAGTGGGGTAGAAAAAGGGGGGCGTGGATTGGGGGGTAAAACGTGGGCCAAGCTCCATAAAAGGACCTAAAGGACAACCGAAGAAAGGATCGAATCCCAGGTATCCAAATTGGAGGTATTCCATCAACGACCTTAGCTTCTGCCATTTCTCTCCCTCCCCCTGCTCGTGCCGAGGGTCAGCGTATCGATCTCCTCTCGAGTCATACCTACCCCGCCGAGAACTCTTCAGACCTTGATCTGACTTAGGCATCGGAGGGGATTTGGCCGGAACCAAGGTCCGGCCCCTCTGACGAGTTTCTCGTCTATTCAGGAAGAAGCTAATCGAGACGTCGAGGCCACTCCTCAGCGCCAAGTAATCGCGCTCGCTGCTAGCCGGCATGGCAACCGACCGAAGACTGAGCAGCGAGCGAAGTGCCGAGGCTACCCCTCGACGCACGTCCAACCGAGGCCGAGCCCATCACACGGAGCTGAGGCTTCCCCTCCGCTCCACATCAGCTGAGGACCGACGCTCAGCCTGATTCTCGTGCTCGACCTCGACTCCCCCTCCGACCCACGCTGATTGCACGTGTGCTTGGCGTGCCCAAGGGATCTCAACCAACCCCTAGACCACGTTGACCGTGTAGTCCTCGGTCAACGATCCAGTTGTGAGAAAACACCCGTAAACAAAAGCCATATGATATACGAGTATAAGAAAGAGTTCTTCTATACGCCTAGCTCGCCCAAGATCCAGTCAACTGCTGACATCGTCCAGTCCAAGGACATCTGCTACAGCTATACTCTCTTCTAATAATAATGTGTGGTAAAAAATGCCGGTAAACACAACTAATGCACTTACCATCTTTCGTGAGCATGCTTGAAAGCGAAAGTTCCATTCCACCTTCTGTGCAAAACAGCTACCCAAGACCAACCAGCCTACTTGTTAGGTACTGTAAGTACTTGTTATATCATCGTCGTACGCAAAGTCCTTTTGCTTTTCTGCCATATACATTATATTGTATACCAATGCCGATGCGTAAACTATTTGGATTGGACTCAAATGCAGGTCAGTTCCATCTTTATTTTCCTTTCATTGTATGGTATTGTTTTGCAGACCTTGCTCGGCAACATGGGATTTGACGAACGAGGATAGAGCATTGATTTATTGGAGGAGAACACCACTGTTTACAGGTGTTTTCTCACCACTAAATCGTTGACCGAGGACTACACGGTCAACATGGTCAAGGGGTCGGTTGAGATCCCTTGGGCACACTAAGCACACGTGCACTCAGCGTGGGTCGAAGGAAGAGTCGAGGTCGAGCACGAGAATCGGGCTAAGCGTCGGTCCTCGGCTGATGCGGAGCGGAGAGGAAGCCTCGGCTCTGTGTGATGGGCTCGGCCTCAGTTGGACGTGCGTCGAGGGGTAGCCTCGGTGCTTCGCTCGCTGCTCGGTCTTCGGTCGGTTGCCACGCCTGCTAGCAGCGGGCGCGATTACTTGGCGCTGAGGAGTGGCCTCGACGCCTTGGTCAGCTTCTTCCTGAATAGACGAGAAACTCATCAGGGGAGCCGGACCTTGGTACCGGCCAAATCCCCTTCGATGCCTAAGTCAGATCAAGGTCTGGAGAGTACTCGGCGGGGTAGGTACGACTCGAGAGGAGATCAATATGCTGACCCTCGACACGAGCAGGGGGAGGGAGAGAAATGGCGGAAGCTAAGGTCGTTGATGGAATATCTCAGATCTGGATACCTGGGATTCGATTCCTCTCTTGGTCTTCCTTCAAGTCCTTTTATGGAGCTTGGCCCACATTTCCCCCCTGATCCACGTCCTTTGTCCGCCTCCTTTCATGCCCCCACGATCCGCCTCCTCCCCGTCCCCACGTGCGTTGTGGGGGGGCGTTTATCAACGGGCCCTTAATATCATTAAGGGCCGCGGATTTGGGGGAACAGTTATTTCTGAGGAGCACGAGCTGATTGTGCGTCCCCGAGGGCAGACTGGTCCGGCGTCGAGTTTTGTTTGTGGGCCTCGTCGGGCAGGCCCAATCTCGCTCGTGGGCTTCCCGTTCATGGCTGGGCCTCGGGTCTTTACTTCTTGGGCTTCTCCAAAATGGTCGTATCAATTGCCCCCATCGTCCGAGCCGTTCGGTTTCTGCCGGTTCGGTTTGGGCGATGTGACTCCTGGGGATTTGACAGGCACGTCAGTCGAGGCCCAGCCATTAAATTAGAGCCATTATGACGCCGCCCGTTTGAACTTTCCTTGGTGCGGGATTCGAAGCGTCGCCGATCTTCAGATGCCGCCACGTGCTTCTTTCCGGACGGTTTGGATTCCGTGATCGCTCCCCATATAAAGGTGTCGGCCTCCCAAGTTTCAATTCTTTCGCGGCCCCCTTTCTGATCCCCATCTTGCAAGCTTCTTCTCCCCGTCGTTTGTCTTCCTCCAGATTCTTCTCAAGGTAATCCCCTCTCTCCTTCACTTGCCTTATGGCTACGCTTAGGATAGGCAGTTCATCGTCGGGTCCAAGGGGCCGTCCGGTGCCCAGGTCTGGCAATGTCCGGCCTTCGGGGCCTGGAGATTCTTTGGGGACTCACCCAACATCAGACAAGGGAAAAAGGAAGCTTTTTACTGACCCCGTTGGTGATGATGTGGCTCAGGCTACTGAACGGTTCGATGTCCCCCCGCTGGTCCTTAGGTCGATGTCCATGGCCCCCTTCTCGGTGGCCAAGGAGATCCAAGAAAAGTATTTGTGCCATCCATATGATGTTAAGATCCCCTTTGGCAATGAGCGTATTTGCTTCCTGCGAAATAATGAGGTCGGCGTCTATGTCAAGATGTTCCGCCTGGGGCTCCGCTTCCCCCTTCATCCTTTTATCATCCAAGTTATGGAATCCTTGATGGTGGCCATTGTTGGTAGCAACGATCTATGAACTTTGTGTTTGATGATAACAAACGTATGTGAACGTTTTAACGTGTGTGTTAAGTGTTTCAGGAACGGCGAACGTGCAACTAATCCACGGAAGGACTTGGTCAATATGATGGGAATAAGGAGATAATAAAATGGTTTGATTCATATTTATAAGTACTCACACAAGATCAAATCTTTCCCAAAAAGTATTTTTTAAAGTGCAAATTGAGAGGCCCAGGCTTAAATTGCTTTGCAAAGTATTTTATACGGCCCAGGCTTAAAATTGTTTTGCAAAGTGCCGGCCTTGATGTTTGGGCCAAAAAAAAATATTTTTTTGTGCCTTGATTTAAAAAGAGAACTCTTCATTTACCTTAGAGGCTGCAAGCAACATTAAAAAAGAAAACCCTTAAGCTAAAATCCCCGCAGCCGCACCCTCTCGTTCTCTCCTGGAGCCGGCCTATAAAACCCTAGGGAATTATCAGCCGCAGGTCTAGAGGAAGAAAAAGCTTTTGATTAAAAAATTCCAAGAGTGAGATTAATCCCTTTTGCTATTGCGCATCTCCAAGAGAACATGGCCAAGAGATCACCAAGAGCTGCTCCTCTAATTCTCACAGGGGAGCCGAAGTGGACTTTTGTTTCAAGAGCACTCACAAATATTACAGGAGAGCCGAAGTATTGATTAAAAAGGGGACGGCCTTCAATTTTTAACAGACGCATAAATCCTAAGGGAAGAGCCGCACTTTGCTTGGTGCCGCAAGCTTTGATTTTTGGTGAGGTCCTGCAAGTTTCAACCTTTGGTGAGGTGCCGCAGGTCTCAATCTTTGGTGGAAGACACAAGCTTTATCGAGAGGGGAGCCGAATTATTAAGGGGACATCAGAGACTACATCTACGTCAGACGAGATCTAACACGTGCTGATTGACGAGGACATCGCCGCTACACAAACTAAGATTCCTAAACTCTATTTATCATTATTTTGTGTAGTTGTTGTGTTAGATCCTCGTATGGGAAACTTTACCTTCTGTGTTATTTTTGGGGACCTGACGACTTGGGAGTCGTCACGGAGGGAGGGCATCTGACTAGATTGAGAGTGTAGAGCACGTGGTGTGCGTACGAGCTAGGTGAGAGTAGATTTGGGATCTTGACTCATTGTAGCTGTACAGGATTACACATCTATCTAGTATTTGCTTTCGGGGGGCTGGAGTAGGTCGTGGAGACGACCGAACAAGGGTATATCTGTGTGTATTCTGTGATTGCTATTTTATTGCCATGTCTGTGCTTATAACTGCGTGTGTTTGTTCGTGAGTTGCACGAATATTTTTAATAGCCTATTCACCCTCCCTCTAGGCTACGATCCAGATCCAACAAGTGGTATCAGAGCCAGTTTAGAGGATCTAGTCTAGATTTTTTTTAGATGACCATGAATATATCTGATTGTGCTTTTGTTGAAGGTCAGTCTATAGCCCGTCCCCCTAAGTATAACGGTGTAGACTTTGCATATTGGAAGGCTAGGATGAAAATCTATTTAGTGTCTGTTGATTATGATGTGTGAGATATTGTTGAAAATGGTTATAGTCTACCCACAATTAAAATGGAAGACACTGTTATGATTACGCTTAAAGACAAGTGGGATTTAGCTGATAAGAAACTTTATACTCTTAATGGTAAATCTATGAATGCGCTTATATGCTCTCTTGATAAATCTGAGTTTAATCGTATCTCACATTGTCTAACTGCGCAGGAAATCTGGCATACTCTGGAGGTGACACACGAGGGAACATCGCAAGTGAAGGAATCCAGACTTGCGTTGCTTTGCACAGAATATGAGAGCTTCCGCATGCTACCAACAGAATCTGTGAAAGAGATGTTTGCGAGGTTCACGGACATTGTCTACAAATCCAGTTCCCTCGGTAAGCCATACTCTAGCCATGAACATGTAAGAAAGATCTTAAGGGCGCTACCAAGCTCGTTCAGGCCTAAAGTCACCGCTATTCAAGAAGCTAAGGATTTGTCAACAATGAAAGTGGAGAACTTGATAGGCAACCTAATGTCACACGAGCTTGAGTTGCAGAGTATAGAAGCCAGAGAGAAACCTGAAGAGAAGACCAAAGCTTCCACACCATTAGCTCTTCAAGCTAACGATGACGATCTTGATGAAGAGCAAGCCTTAATGGTCAGAAACTTCAGGAGATACATTCAGACTGATCAAGGAAGAGCTGAGATGGGAAAAAGGTTCCTTCGTTCTAATAATTCTAATTTTGGTAGAAATTCCTATGATTAGAAAGCTATTAATAGAAGTGAATGTTTTAAATGCAGGAAGAAAGGGCACCACATAAAAGATTGCCCACAACAACACACAGCTCAAGTTGCAAAAGGAAAAACGAAAGTGCTGACGTGGGACATGGATAGCGAAGCTGAGGAGGAGGATGAGGAACATGAAGCTCACTCATGCATGGCATTTATGGCCAAACACAATGAGGTAGGATCTCCCACTAAATCTGAGTTGTTAGATATCTTGAAAGGAATGCAAAATACTATTAATGAGCTAGAAGCTGATGTGGATAGTTATAGGAAGATAACTTTGATATGCAACAATCTGAGTATGACATGACTAAGGAAATTGAAAAACTGAAAACTGAAATTGTTGCATGTAACGCTACAATTGACATGTTAAATAAGGAGAAAGCAAGCTTGCCTGAAAAAATTGATTGTCTTTCTTGTCCCTCTTTATTAAAGGATATTAGCATGTATAAACTAGATAAGACAAAGCTTGAAGTTGAAAATGAATTGCTTTCTGAAAAGATTAACATGCTAAATCTCGAACTTAAAGAAAAAATGAGGGATTTTGAAAAGAAAGAAGAGGAAAACAAGCAAGCTTTCATTAGTAAATGCACTTTGCTTGTGGATGAAAACGATATCTTGAAATCTAAAGTCACCACCCTAGAATTGTCATTAAAGAGATTTTACATTGGAAAACAAAATTTGGATATTATTCTTGGAAATCAACTTTATGGCAATAATAGGCGAGGACTAGGATATGGTCTTAAAAATGTAGAAAAATCAAAATATAGAAAAGTTCACATTGAAACAACAAAGGTTGGAAAGTTTCATGCTAAGTGCTTTACATGTGGATGCGTTGGTCATACTTCATATCATTGCAAATATAGGAACAAAAACATTAGATTCAAACAAATATGGGTTCCTAAATCTTTGATGACTAACGTGAGTGGACCTTGTTGGATTCCAAGGTCACACACGACACCTCTTTTGTAGGTGGATGGAAATTTGACGAGGAGCGATAAATTGAATGTCTCATTACTTTTTAGCTCCTTGGTCAAACGGCGACACGAAGGTATATCTCATTCTTTGAACTTAGTGAATATCTTCATAGTTTTTTTTGTGTGCGTGACTTTTCTTTGCTTGTGTGCTAGTAGTTGCATTGCTATGTGTGCATGATTCTTTTTGTTTGTGTGATTACATCTCATGTTTGCTTTAGTACTTCATGCATTTAAAAAAACTGAAAAACTGAAAATGAAAAAAAATGGTGCTTAAATGTGTATCTTTTCTCTTTGATTCATTATTGAAGTATGCACGGATGAATTCCATATGTATGTAGAAATCGGTGTATAATTTCTTTTGCCACATGCGCATGTTCATCTTTCTAAATATTCATGACATGTTCAATGACTGAAAATAACTTGATTTCTACACCACCTACTTCACTTTCACATGTATTATTATTGCTGCACATTTGGAGATATCGTTTATGAAGTATGGAAAGTGAATGTATGAGGAAAACTTAACTGAAAATCTAAGGGATATGATATACCTTGCCATGGATAAAAATTGAGCAAAAGAAAGTGTTGTTATAAGTATTTTTTAAAAACATGTGAAAACAAAAGATAATTTCTCCGTATGAAAAATGGATACAATCCTTGGCAACGGTATTACCCACGAGTATCCAACATAAGCTTTATGGGTAAACTTTAGCATTGGTGTATTTACTCGTCAAGCAATGTCACCCCCACATCTAAGAGTCCTTATAGGCTATGTTTTGGGGTGTGGTGCCTTGAACTCATTTTTAATGAGGCGGGAAAAATCAATCCTAGGTGATAGAATGTTATATGGAAAATGTGGATTGGTTCCGGTTGACTTTTTTAATGATTCTCCCTCATGTGCTTCAATTTTAATTATCACACTTTACACGTTGGTGTTGAAACCGTAGTAGTTTAATTTCATTAGATTTTGACTTGATTATTCTATGATAAACTTGCATGCAATTGTTGGTAGTGGTTATTAATACTCTCTTTTTGCGTGATATATGATTTTGACTTCGTGGTATGACTTTTGATGATAACAAAGGGGGAGAAAAATTTGGGAAGATTTGGTAATCGGTATTTGGTATTATTTGTGCATACATGATTATTGGTTCAAGGGGGAGCAAGAAAATAGGGGGAGCATGCCATCATACCATGGTCGTATTATTTGCATGCTTATATGTTGCACATCCTGCTATACGCGTCTGTATACATCCTCTATCACATTTTCACACTATTTGGAACTTTAATGTTCAAATCTTGTACTTAGTTTGTTATCATCAAAAGGGGGAGATTGTTGGTAGCAACGATCTATGAACTTTGTGTTTGATGATAACAAACGTATGTGAACGTTTTAACGTGTGTGTTAAGTGTTTCAGGAACGGCGAACGTGCAACTAATCCACGGAAGGACTTGGTCAATATGATGGGAATGAGGAGACAATAAAATGGTTTGATTCATATTTATAAGTACTCACACAAGATCAAATCTTTCCCAAAAAGTATTTTTTAAGTGCAAATTGAGAGGCCCAGGCTTAAATTGCTTTGCAAAGTATTTTATACTGCACAGGCTTAAAATTGTTTTACAAAGTGCCGGCCTTGATGTTTGGGCCAAAAAAAATATTGTTTTGTGCCTTGATTTAAAAAGAGAACTCTTCATTTATCTTAGAGGCTGCAAGCAACATTAAAAAAGAAAACCCTTAAGCTAAAATCCCCGCAGCCGCACCCTCTCGTTCTCTCCTGGAGCCGGCCTATAAAACCCTAGGGAATTATCAGCCACAGGTCTAGAGGAAGAAAAAGCTTTTGATGAAAAAATTCCAAGAGAGAGATTAATCCCTTTTGCTGTTGCGCATCTCCAAGAGAACAGGGCCCAGAGATCACCAAGAGCTGCTCCTCTAATTCTCACAGGGGAGCCGAAGTGGACTTTTGTTTCAAGAGCACTCACAAATATTACAGGAGAGCCGAAGTATTGATTAAAAGGGGGCCGGCCTTCAATTTTTGACAGACGCATAAATCCTAAGGGAAGAGCCGCACTTTGCTTGGTGACGCAAGCTTTGATTTTTGGTGAGGTCCTGCAAGTTTCAACCTTTGGTGAGGTGCCGCATGTCTCAATCTTTGGTGGAAGACGCAAGTTTTATCGAGAGGGGAGCTGAATTATTAAGGGGACATCAGAGACTACATCTACGTCAGACGAGATCTGACACGTGCTGATTGACGAGGACATCGCCGCTATACAAACTAAGATTCCTAAACTCTATTTATCATTATTTTGTGTAGTTGTTGTGTTAGATCCTCGTAGGGGAAACTTTACCTTCTGTGTTATTTTTGGGGACCTGACGACTTGGGAGTCGTCACGGAGGGAGGGCATCTGACTAGATTGAGAGTGTAGAGCACGTTGTGTGCGTACGAGCTAGGTGAGAGTAGATTTGGGATCTTGACTCATTGTAGCTGTACAGGATTACACATCTATCTAGTATTTGCTCTCGGGGGGCTGGAGTAGATCGTGGGGACGACCAAACCAGGGTATATCTATGCGTATTCTGTGATTGCTATTTTATTGCCCTGTCTGTGCTTATAACTGCGTGTGTTTGTTCGTGAGTTGCACGAATATTTTTAATAGCCTATTCACCCCCCCTCTAGGCTACGATCCAGATCCAACAGCCATGTGCCAGTTGACGTCGTACTCCATCGCAATGTTGACCGGGTTCATCGTAATCTGCCACGTCCATGGCCTGGAGACATCTCTTTCCCTTCTTGTTCATTATTACCGGGTCCAGACGGTCGGCCAGGGATCGTGGCAACACCTCCGAGCCCATGCGGGAAGGGAGTGCCTGCTCGGTCTGCCCCGCTGGGTGGGGGACTGGAGCTCAAGCTACGTTTTTGTTGTCTTCCCTCGGGATGTCGTGATTTTGACAGGTTGGGGAGGGTTATGCCAATATAACATGGCGTTAAGCCTCTCCGAGGCCGATCGAGCCGTTGTCAGACTTCTGTCATCTCTTTCTCTAGAGGAGAGGTTGGTCTGGCCTCTGCTGGACGACCTGCTCCTTAAGAACGTCATGTGGTCTCCCGGTAGGTCGCTCCTCTTCCTTCCACTTTCCCTCTTGCTTACACTGATCTTCTTTCCTTCTGCAGAGATGGTCGGGTGCGAATTTACCCGCAACGTCGACGAGCTCATTCTGCTGGGGTCCGGCCGGAGCCAAGGGAATCCTTTGGCCGAGCGCCCCGCCGTTCAGTTAACGAGGAGGTGCGCCAGGCCGAGCCTACTGTGGGAATGGTGGAGGCCACGCCTCCTCCCTTGGTTGTGACGGACCTTATGGCAGAAGAGGTCATGGGGACTGAACCCCCCCACTCCCTCCGAGTAGAGGGAGGCGACGAGGGCCCCAGATCGGCCCCCCGAGCGCCTGTGAGCGGTCGTGGTGCGGGTCGTAAGCGTTTCCTCGACATCCGCTGGACCCAGCGAGAGGAAACAGAGGAAGAATGGTGAGGGTGCCTGCACCCCGGTAGCCCCCGAGGTGCCGATGGTCTCGGGCGAAACCCTCGCATTTACCTTGACGGCCACTCACGTTGCCTCAGCTCCTCCCGTTGCCTTGGCTGCTCCTTCCATGGTGGCCGTTGGTGGTGCCCTGGCGAGCGCCTTGTCAAGCCCCAAAGTTGCCCCCGGGGACTCGGTATTCATCGAACGGGCCCTGGCCAACCAGCTGGCGATCGACGCCGTCCTCCCAAGGGACCGCTCCCTCCTGGAGAGGGCTCCCACCGACAAATTTTCAGACTCCTTAGTCTGGCAGCTTCAACAGGTTCGGTACTCTGTCGAACGCTACCGATCGCTCTGTCGCTTGATCCTTCCTAGCATAACTCCTTTCTTTTTGCAGGCCACCGTGATGGCCATTGGTGGGCTCCGAAAAGGTGCTCTCTCTCAAGTGCAAGAGTCCGTACAAGTAATATAATCTGGGAGTCCAGATGTCGAATCCTCGGGAGGAAATCTGTTGCAACCACAATTCAAATCAAATAGAAATCCAACGAAAAGAAACTAACCACTTCAACAATGATGACGGTGATGGTGATGTGAATATGTGAACAATATAAACAAGAAAAAGTGTGTATGAAAGTATCGACGAAAAGTTTGCACATGGTATGGGTTCGTTAGGATCAATAATTCGTATTAATTTGGTTGACAAGTATAACTCAATGAATTCTCCTTTTGGGAGCAATTCACCGGAAAATACCCAATATAACTCAATGAATTCTCCTTTTGGGCGCAATTCATCGGAAGATACCCTTTTGGGGGTTCAAGCACAATATTCAATAAGATCGTCGCTAAAGTTATAATACGATATGAAACTCTCTTTTGGAGAGATCAAAACTACGATATGAAACTCCCTTTTGGGGAGATCAAAACTCACCCTTTTGGGGCGATCATCAACTCATTCACTTCTTTTGGAAGATGAAAAAGACGATTTAATAACAAAGATTACAACTTTAACGACGTTTAACGGTTTAGCACAAGGATTATTCAACCAAACGAACACAAATAATATCCCCTAACTACGCCATACCATGCACAATAAGAATTAGCTACTCATGGTGCAAGAATAATCAAGGTTCATAGCAAAATACATTGATATAATAGCAAAATACGATGAAAAACACCAAAATACGAAGTAGAAGTTAAGAAATTTATCACCAAATCTTCAAGTTTAGACACCAAAACTCTCTGGAAATAAGAAAATAGCCTCTGGAATTTTACAGAATTTTGTGGTGGCGAAATACGGCTCCTAGAGCCTCCAATACGCTCAAAATACGACAAAATCTCCTTGAATACGCTCAAAAAAACCCTAGGAATACCTTAAATAGAGGCATTGCGGGTTTATAGCACTTATCGGGTTCAATATCCGCACCCGAATCACTCAAAAACCCACACCCGCTAGCCTCCTCAACTCTCCGCCGTTAGATCCGGGCGGGATCTATCCACGTCGCGACACGTGGCAACGGGTTGGATCCGCGCTTCGCCCGCATCGCTGCGAATACAACTCCGCTTCGGAGTCCGTCTTGTCTGTTGGATTGGGCGGGCTACGGTCTTGATCTCGCCACGTCGCATCGATCTGAGCTGCGCTTCTTCGTTCGTCGAGATCGCGTCTCCGCAGTTGGATTGTTTGGGTGACGGTTTGGATCGTTCCACGTCGCCCAAAATTTAGCCGCTCCGCCTCAAATCTCGACGGTTCATTCAAATGGCGGAATTTAATGGATGGGTGACACGTGTCCCCGACGAGGCTGCTGCTTGCGTTCGAGCGGGAGTGATGGTGGCAGTCGGATGTTGATCGGATAGTTATACGTGCGCCACGTCGCTGAGCGGATTTGGAATTCGAGGCTCGCACATGGACCGTTGGATCAAGATCGGACGGCCCAACGTCGCTCTGGGGATCGCCTCCGTTTGCTGCGTTTGGTAAACCTTTGGGCCGCTGGATTGAGATCCAACGGCCACAATTGTGCCGTGTCGACCGCTCACGTATCGCAGCAGCGAGCCCCCTCAGCCGTTGGATCTGAATCCGACGTCCCAGATAGCGCCACGTGTCAGCAGTTGAGCGGGCCGCGTATAAAAATACGTATAACCGCAGTATTTTCGTATTTACTTGCGTATTTCTCCATTTAATTGGTATTTTGAAATCAAAAAATCATAGTAATTAGCACAGATCTCAGAAAAATACTAATAAATAGTCCTTGGAATCGTGAAATCGAGACGATGCTAGGAAAAATATAAAAAGTGCAGAAATACTCCATTAATTGCTGTTTTATGCTCAAATAAAGTGATTTCTCTAATAAATAATTGTGTACAAAATACGTATGAATTAGAGAACAATGTAGCATCACATGAGCACAAAATAGGGCTAAATTGGGGGTTAAATATGTAATATTGAACCCGAATCACACCCCCCAACTAGCGATTTTCTAGTGTCTAGCAAAAATAGCGATTAATTTGGATGATTAATAAAACAATAAGTTCTTTCGATCGCTCATGGTGTGGCTCAATAATACGCATTCCAATATGATCTTGACCCTCAATATACACATCCATGTACAAAATCAATCACATGATATTTTCTCTAATTTAGTATGAATAAATAACATACAAGCATCGTTTTACGCAGGCGAAAGTATAACACGTCGTTTTTCTCTAGTTTTCTTGTTTCCAAGGAATTGGCCTATCAAAACAATCATTCAAGATATGGGTAGTGCAGTTGCTTAGTATATTCACCATTTCTTTTCTTTTTATTAGTTCTGCGTAACGCGCATCAAGCAACATTCGCAGAAAATGTATAACTTGGATCGCTCCATCAAATGAGTGAGTTTCCTGTCAATGGCTCCCAAATCAGACGATAATAGGGCATTAGGCCAAAAAGGACCCCTCAGACTGTACTACTCGAGCCAACCAAGTTATTTATTTAGTGACATACTTCTTCGTTCATTTTTCATCATTCATTTTTCATTCATTTTTCTTTTCTTTTCTTTTCTTCATCCTTTTCTCTTTTTCTTTGTAAGCAACTCAACACCCATTCTTTGAATATAAACATTGATAACCAAGGCCAAATTCCTCTTCAACTAGAAGACTATTCTTTTAAATCGTGTATACTTAAGCTTTTTCATCACATTAGCATGCATGAAATAAATTCAAACTATTTCGACATATTAATCATGGAAATTAAAAATTTTCTTGAATAGTATATTAACGGTAATTCCATGAAGAGAAAAATAATTAACTCAAGCCATAAAAAAATTTTAGAACACAATCAATGTATAATCATCCGCATTAGTGGCATATGAAGGAGTTTTAAA